>KB722739.1:1966293-2026489 GCA_000349905.1 Volvariella volvacea V23 | reverse complement strand
TTAGTATCAGGCATGGCTTTTTTGGTTCTGAAAAGACTGAGTTCTCATTATAATTTAAACTTGTAATTAAATGGTATAAAGTGCTTAGTTATTTTAGTGGCTTGTAGTGCTTATGTTATTTGTGATGAAAGTCATGTGCTGGGTCTGACAGTGGCAGACCCTAACCCTAGTGATAGCAGACCCTAACCATTCCCTAGCCAGTGCACCAGTATACCCAATAGTTGATTGTTGGGCATGCTAGTATTGAACTTTAGTTTTTTATTTTCTCCACCACACATTACCCTCTTTCATTTTTTTCCACTCCTACTGTACTTGATAATTACTTGATATCTTGCCTCTAACCATGTTAAATAGCCTACTGCACATGTATATCTCCTGATTGAGAGCAATAATTAAAAAATAAGCACTGTAAACATATTTATATTGAAAGTCTAAGCAAAAAGTGTCATAGAACCATGAGCCCAGGTGTTGTGATTGAAGAGATATATTGAAAATACTTCACAAGGCCAGATTTAGCAGGTAAATTACTATTATATTAACTTTTTAAGCCAAATACAGTAAATATTAATAATCTAATGCTATAGGGTGATATAGTATACTCTATTGCACATATATATGTATCAAAAATCTTTCTTGGGGGTGTGGTAGAATCCATAATGTCAATGTCTCAATGAAATGGAGCTTAAGTGTGATGTGCTGTGATGCAATTATCACATGATATTATACATGTTATGGGACAACTAACCAATAAAGGATCTTGCAGAAGAAGAGTCTCAATACTAAGGTTGAGCGTACTCAGATGATGGTGGTATCAGTCCAAGAGACAGAATTAATTAATCTGGGGAGCGAAACCCAGAGGTACAAGCCTTATATACATGAAGGTTGTATGTACATATTTGTTAGTGCTTGTAGTGCATTGACTAATTGATTTATCAGCCTGATGAAAGTTATGTAACTACTTAAGAGTCCAATAGCTAAGTCATACTGTGTGCATAACTAGGAGTATTCTAGGATATTTTACAAGGTACAGCATATGACATAAGTCATGATGCAATCAGAGATCTAACAAGAGTTCTAGAGTATTCTGGAACCAGCTATAGATGTCATTATAGGTGATGACTAAAGGATGCTGATGAAAGGTATGGAATACAGTATGTAACAAGTAAGCGCTTATACTAGCGTGTTATGAGTAACTGCTCAAAATGTCTAAGGACACTTGGGGAATAACCTAAGGGTTAACCGCTCTAGGCCCTTAAGGCTTGACTAGTGCTTAAGGTAAGAGGGTGTCTATAAGGTGGCCACTAGGTAGTAGCAACTCAGGATATCTAAGGCTTATAACCAGCGCTTGGAATACAAGAGCATAAAGACATTAGGAATGTTACTACTAAGACCTATAATGGTAACCTATGAGTAGATAGCTGCTTAAGGAGTTCAAGGTATAGTAGATACTTGAGTTGTAAGGGCTTCTAAGGTTAAAGATAAGCACTAAGAAAAATGAAGTGATAAGAAGGAAGGAGTAATCTGATGTTGATGATGTAATCATGCAACAAACATGACCAAACATGGAAAACTGTGACAATGCATTGGTGAAATTGCTCAACACCATTGTCTCTGTGACTGTCACTAGTGACAGTTCCAATCTGGTAGTGCTCCACCACCACATTGCATTCAATGATGCTATCACACTGCCATCTTATGTCCAATGACACCACTGTACCACTCCCACTTCTATGTCATGTCCAACAATGTCACCACCACACGATCACCATCACCATGCTGTGTCCAATGGCACTGGTAACCCACCATTGCCACCATATTGCATCCAATGACACTGCTGCAGCATCACTGCCATCTTGTGTCCAATAATGCCACAGTTCACTACCACCATCATGCCATGTTCAACAATACTGCCACAACCACCATCACTATCACCACATCATGTCCAATGATGCTGCCCACCACCATCACTACTACCACCACTGCCACCACTGCCATGTCACATTCAATAATACCAGCAGCCCACTGCCATCACCATCTTGCATCGAATGACACTGCCACACCACCACACCACCATCACATATCCTTCTCCTACTCAATCTCTACACTTAACATTCTTCAGTACATGAACACACTTCTGAGATTGACTACATGTGTGTCAACACAAAAGAACAGTGATAATTTTGGTATATAGAACATGTACATTACAAATGAGTGTAGATGTAGTATGACTATGGTTACAACTCAAATGCAATGTCAATATCCAAAGACAATGTATCTTTATTACAATTAATAAAAATCTAATTTTGCTTATGAAAAATTATGCAATATAAAGTATCAAGCTCAATGACTTCAATGCAGAACAAATGCATATCATATATTTGTGGCAATGTAAACTCAACTTTTCTTCTTGTACTGATGACAATGACAGATGTGACAACAATGCAATAAACTTTTTGCAAGCAAAGATATTATCAGTAGTCTAATTGAGATACTTTTTGTAACAAAGATTCTCTTGTATGCAGTTGAAACTCATACTGAACTTATTGACAGCTTAAAGTATACTGATTGAATGAGCATTGAGTGAGATATTGCATCTCTAATGTCTACTGTGCAGCTCTGACCTATACTGAGTGCTGAGATTGATAGCTGAGATTAGGCGAAGTTAACCGAACAGAAGTTGCTGCCAAATCAGAAAAAAAAGTGCCCAAAGTCCTGAGAACTGCAAACTAAGTATGCAAGCTCAGAAGTTACTGCCAGGCACCAAAATTAGGCATAGCTTTCCTGGTCCTGAAAAGACTGAGTCCTCACTATGTTCTAGACTCAGAATAATGTTTGTAGTCTCAATAAGATTTATAATTTTTGGCAGCCCTGAACTCAGGATGTATCTGACTAAATTAATAATATTTAAGATTCTAGCTAATAATATTGATAATCATTGATGATAATTCACATGAAACATAGGCCCAGATTTTTGTCTGATAAAACCTATCATAATCTTTTTTTGATTTTTAATAGTGTCATGCATATTTGTAGTGGAATCAAATAATGATTACACATACAGCCCTTATACTCTATATGTACACATATACTACAACCACCTTGTATTATTCTATTGTCTATAGTTCTAACAACTCTTTGTAAGTCTATAGGTATTGACAATAGTGTGCACTACATTTTAACACTGCTGGAGATATTGTCTCATACTTTAGAGATATACTGGGTACATATAATGGATAATTTCTATACCTTATACTTAACAAATTCATAAGGGTTATTCAAGATTTTATATTTTCTATATCAAAAATTGCATTACATTTGCAAACTGTGGGAGATATGAAGATCTTGTAGAGATAGACCACTTTGTGTTTTTCCCATTAAAGAATTGCATCGCATTCAATAACCGTGGAGCGCACATTAAAACTAATATAACTATTGGAATCTACAGAATTTGCTATAGCATCACAAGGTTTGGTGAAGAATTGAATGATTAATTAAGCACCCTTTCTGAGTGTATGTTCTACCTGTATGTCCTGTTGCTCAATCAGTTCTGCACAGAACCTTATGATGTTATAGGCAAACTTGTATGGAAATATATGTATAATTCAACGGTTATATTAGTTTTAATGTGCGCTTCACGGTTATTGAATGCGATGCAATTCATTAGTTAGAAAAACACGAAATGATTAATATCTCTACAGGTTCTTCATATATTTCTTAGCTATAAGGGAGAGAAATCTTCCATTTTATGTGTAAAATGTATATGCAAAGTGCGGTGTTGATATCTCCCATGGTTTTCAAATGCGATGCAAACTTTCATTGAACTCAACCAAAATATGACATTTCTACATTACATACATGCTCGGAACTTACCGCCAGGCACCAAAATCAGGCACAGCTTTCCTGGTCCTGAAAAGACCAAGTCCTCACTACGTTCTGGACTTGGAACCAGGTATGGAAGTGAATGCTATGTATTCTTAAATCTAATGAGAACATCAACGCCCTCTTCTCAATTTTAGTTCCCGATTCATGATAGCATCAGTTCAGCATTACGTAGACACTCCAAGAAAGCAATTCTATGCACGAATTGTCAAATGATCTCAGCTCTCCCGAATGTCGAGGTCTATCCTTGAACAGCACACCACTTTAGTCAAGAATTTGCTGATGTATCTGAGTTGAGTGCCGATCCAGCATTGTACATCTCAACAAGTAGCTAGCAAGCAATACATGAGTGCTTCGTGTCCTCTTTCCGACTTAACGGCATTCAATACTCTCAATACACTTACCCACCCAGTAGCCCCACCAAAACGGACACCTTCCTTCTCACCTCTCCTACTATACTCATAGGAATGGCTGCTGTCTAAGGCCTCTTGAATTACAGGTGCTTAAAGGCACATAACATACTCGAGAATATTGGGGTATATGGGGACTCGCTATCTCGTGTAACGCTTCTATAAATAACAAGATAGCGAAGAGAGAAGTTGAAATGAAAGAGAAAGGGCTGTATATTACACGTAATTGCAATAATCAAGTCTATAGTATAGTGCGTCCACGCACCGCTCAAAAAAAAAAGAATCAAGTACCAATAGGGCGGCAGTCCTGCGCCTTCCAATGTGATACAAGATTATGAGTGCGTTGGTCTAAATCCTTGGGGAGTGCCTATTCATTATGTCAGTGGTGAATATACGCGAGTCCAACGATTCAAATTAACTGACCATTAACCATTCCACAACGTTACTACCATTAACTTCGTGATGATGGTATTCCACTGGAAGCTCTGCAAGCAGATTAAAAACCCTAACCTCTAACGTCTTCGGAACTATTATCGTCCACTGAGGACGTGGGTTATAAGACGGGTTCTGTTTCACAGGGTTCCACGTCCATCCTTTGCTCCAGGCACGTAACTCTACTAAATCATCCTGACTCCTGTCGGTCAACACAATAATAAGAACGGCACAATAAGTCTATATAGGTACCCATACTCACAACATTTCCAGCAATCTAGGATCTGTGAACACCGTCAACGAAGCAAGGACGACGTTGTTGGGACTCATATTTTCTAGCCATATGTGCGCGTCCACGCAGACCTTGGATCCCTCCGGCTCTGTATAGCTCCTCACGTAGGCTGCTGCGAGGGCCAAGAGAGCGTTCCAGGATAATGGGCAGTCAGTATAGTCACAATCAACCTCATTTAGGTAGACCCTGCAGTAGTTGGCCCGTAACCAGTCGGCGAAGACAGCATGTGCCATAGCATCACTGCGGAACTTGATAATTAAAGAATGGTCGTTCTAATACCGGCTATTCAGTAGAAAGCCTAGACGCGCATAGATACGGCAAGATACGAACCCAGGATTTGCAACTGCTCAGAAATTTGCTGTAATCCGCCTCGAACCCGCTCCAAGGGCCGGATTGCATCAGAATGTGCAAGACATTGTTAAAGTCAACTTCCTTCAAGCGCAATAAAAGATCCTCTGAAGGGGGCCAACCGAACAAAATGACAGAACAGCGCCACCATAGAGAGAGCGAAAACCACGGTTCGAGAAGCGCCTCGCGTTCTAGTTTGCTTAGGCATTGCATAATGATTCGGACCGCCTCGACTCGGGGGTTGATATGGTATCCTTTACTGCGTCTCTGGTCGTACAAGAAATCGGAAAAGGACTTATGGTAGATTGTAATGACACCATCGTCGCTGCTTGGAATGCTGAGGACAGAGCGAAGCCGCCGAATAGCTAAGCGACACCGAACCCTAGTTTGGTATATCAGCGAGGCCAGCCTCCCTAACGTTGGTTCAAATGTGTGCCAGTAGCTACTCAGCAGCGTGTTGCCAATGCCTTCGAAAGGCATCTCTATACTTCCCGAGTTTGGCTGGAATGTACTAACGAGGAAGAGAAGATCCTTCAGCCTCTCGTCCTGCGGCTCGTGTGACGATTGCATAATGTGCGTATAGAGTGCATCAAGGTAAGATGGGGCGCCTGGGATTTGCTCAAGGCATGACCGCAGTCGCTCGTGTGGATTTGCGTCATCATCGTCAACATATTTGAACAACGTGACAGGAAAAATAAATTGTCCGTCCGCCCTGGACGTGATGAGATCGATGGTGTCATCTGTTGGCCAAATTCCACGTTGAGAGTAGGAATAAAGGACGGTATGGTGTCGAGAGTAGATCCTCGAAAATTGCGATCGCACGAACAACCGCATCTCTGAGGCGTCCTTGCATTGCGCGAGATCAATGCTGGCTCGACAGCGAGACACGAGCGGATCGGAATTGAATGAGTTTACGAGGTGCGGCTCCGGTCTGCTCGATACAAGAAAGGCGAGAGGGAAGTCAAAGCCACAGGACGAAACGAGGTCTAATACCCTCCCTTGCTCCCTCACATCCCCGCATTCGTCCAGGCCGTCGATAATAACGACAGCGGGCGGGACATCGATAACAGCCTTGATGGGCTCGACAATGAGCTTCCTCCACTGAACCTCCAACATAGCGTGTAAGACCAGCGGATCTTCCTCTATCACTCTATCGATCGCCGCTCCAACATCCTTAAAGCACACAGCTAGCTGATATGCAATCGTTGGGACGAAATAATGAACGTTATTTCGCCGTGGGTCTGCGCCATAAAAAAAGAACGATGCAGCTACTCGGGCCCTGGAGTCTGGCTGGTCTAACTTCTTCGCAGCGCTCATCGCAATGGCAGACTTCCCAATGCCAGCGGGACCCAAAAGCCAAAGGATGCCTCTTTCCTTTGTTTTATTCTCGATCCACGTAGTGATATCGAGGATAATGGCTTGGCGCGTATTAGGGTGGCATTCTAGTGGGTCTGTGCGCACTTTTCCGGTGTGCATTGCATCGATGACGACAAAGACTCGTAGAAGGTCCCGTGCTAAAATCGTGGCTCGATCGTTAGCGAGAAGCAGAAACAGCGCCATCGGTCATACCTTGTCCCTCGTGATGTTGGACAAACGATTTACTGTCAATCATGTGTGTTATGTTGGTGGCAGAGCTATTACTCCCATTCTTCGGAGTGTGTAAGTAGTCTGTGCACATGAATGTCGCCGAATCGTGCGTTAGATCAGCTTCGGACATGTCTCCAGCGCAAGTTGGCCTATCAATCCCGTCTTCGTCAACAGCACTAAGGGGCCTGGGGTTTTTATTGCATGAGGCTTTTACGCCATTCTGGGGGCCTGTCGATGGAAGATAGCTGGTGCCCGTAATTGTGGCCTCCTCGCATCCAACAATTTGGCCAGTGGTGCTCATCATATCACTGCTTGAGATAGGTTTATAGTCAGTGGGGATCGTTGATGAAGAGCTGAACGAATACAGGTCGCCGTGGCCAAACTCTAGACCGGTTGTATCCGGAGGAAGATGCATTACATGGTGGATGTGGGGGGCGCTCGAGGAAGTCGGATGGGACTCAGTATCAACTATCCCGGCGGGCCGATGTATTTTGGAGCGTAAATTGAATTTGAAGTATCTCGTTGGAAGGGAAAAACAACCCATTATCTCTGGGAGCAGCAGGTAGAGTGTTAAAAAGTCTCAACGCCATAGGGCTGTGCATCACGTTTTTGGCTGTACAACATAGGGCGCTCAGGGTGTTGCCGTTTTTGTGGGTGTTTGCCTAGGTGCCGTTTCGGTGCTTGCGGTTTCTTACCTAATTTTTTCGACAATGTTAAACCATTTCAAAGATGCTCAGCCTCCAAGCTTCAAGACCTAGTTGCTAGTAAGTCCTCTAATATTTTGAGTAGATCTAATCCATTGAGATTTGAAGCGAGCGAATGTGTGCTCTATGCTCATGACATTTGAATGTGACAATGCGGCGGGCGAATTAGCTGTCAAACCTGCATATGGTAGGCCCCCATTCTAGGCACTTGTAAAAACCAGATTCAACGTATAAAAAAGGGGCCTGTGCGGGACTTCATGCTGTGTCCCTTTGAGCCCCAACGATTTTGCTGCTTCCCTCCTCCCAACCTGCCACCATGAAGTGCTTTCCTGCTCTTAAGCTACCAAAATTTACTAGCCTCAAGCCGTTCAGGCTCTCGAAACGCCGTGACAGCCGTAACAATCGTGAAAATGCCACCACGATCCCACTCACCCAGCCGATCACTCCAGTCCCGTCAGCCGACGCAAGGGAATTGATCCCCACACCCATACCCGAGGAGACAGCTCCGAGGCCTGCGATTGGATCCAGTTCCACTGCAGTTGGCCATGAAAGCGAAAGCGTGACTCTTGACCCGCCACCCAGTGACATACGTCAAGACTCCCACTCTCAAGTGGAGAGGGACATAACTTTTGGAAATGTGGATAACACACCACTCACAAATGATGGTCCAGCCGGAGTCGAGCAGCCCACCACTTCGATCAGCGCATTTAATCGTGCAGAGTCTCAAGTCACTGGCAATGGGGTTCAAGTTACGATCGTTGGGGACGATAACCGTGCCAATATCACCACACAAAACTGCAATCATGGTGGTAAGTTGCAGCCGAACACTATCCCTGTGGTAGCGGCGGACTGATGTCTATCGCCAGCTAGAGAGCAATTGCAAGACCTTGTTATAAAAGATGCAACACACACCGGCAAAGTACGCGCGGATCCGCTAAGATGTGATCCCCATACGCGTCAAGACATCCTCCTCGACATTACGAACTGGATCGAAGACGAGGATAGAGAACACGACATACTCTGGCTCACAGGTCCCGCCGGGATAGGAAAGTCAGCGATCGCAATGAGCACCGCGGAAAAGCTCTCACAGCCAAACTCCAAAGCCAAAATAGCAGCATCCTTCTTCTTTTTCCGCGCCGATCCCAAGCGCAATGGTATTGATGGCCTTGTCCCTACCATTGCTTACCAGCTCGCTGTATCCGTAAAAGATGTCGGGGAGGAAATCGATAAGGTTATCGCGGAAGATCCGACCGTCTTGAGCGCAACTATGGAAGTTCAATGGCAGTTACTCGTTATCAACACAGTGAGGACGGTAGTCACTAGGACGCCCTGTCCCATCCCTCCTGCTACTATCATAATCGACGGTCTAGATGAGTGTGCAGATGCAGAGGACCAGAATAAGGTCTTGAGTCTTCTGCTATCCTGTGGTTCGTGTTCCCCTCTTGTTTTCCTCATTTCTAGTAGGCCCGAGCCCCATCTAGTCGACTCCTTCGATGCCAATCCTCTCGCGTCTCGCTGCCGAACTAGGATCGATCTTGCTAAATGCAGGAACTTGGCAGAGATGAAGGGATATATTCGATCTCAGTTCGTGAGGATTTACAACAAGCATCGTGAAGTGCTTCAGTGC
The DNA here is from genome assembly GCA_000349905.1 of Volvariella volvacea V23. NCBI lineage: Eukaryota > Fungi > Basidiomycota > Agaricomycetes > Agaricales > Pluteaceae > Volvariella > Volvariella volvacea. The sequence goes on along the minus strand of KB722739.1, from coordinate 2,017,210 downwards.
TACTGTTCTAAGAACGGCATTTGGCCATCAGACGAGGTCATTGAACTCATCGCGCAACGGGCGGATGGGCAGTACATTTACACTGCCACCCTTTTCAAATACATGGATGACAACAACTCTGATCCTCACGACCGACTGCAAGCCTGTCTCGAGCAAATCCCGGAGGCTTTATCTCACCTCGACGCGTTATACATCCAGATTATGCGGTCATCCCATCTTCCTGATGACGAGAGACTGAAGGACCTTCTCTTTCTGGTGTGCACCCTCGTGGCCAGCTCCGAAGACCAGCATGGTCTATCTGAACCGACTAGCCCAGGGCTCCTCAGCAGCTACTGGCATACATTTCAGCTTACTCTAGGAAGACTCTCATTGTTACTATACCCAAATAGAGCTCAGTGTCGTCTAGCGCTTAAACGGCTCCACTCCGTTCTCAAGATTCCGCGCACCGACGATGGAGCAATCGAAATATACCACAAATCCTTCCTTGACTTCCTTCACGACTCTCGGCGGAGTGAAGCGTACCACATTGACCCGCAATCAAGGGCCACTAGGGTCACTTTGCTCTGCCTCAAAAAGCTAGAACGCGGTAATTACATTGACCAATGGTGTCTCGTTGCCCTTTGGTGGCGTTGTTCCAAGTTTTTGTCAGGCATGCCCATTCCACCGGACCTCTTGCAGCAGTTGAAGAAGATGGACTTTAACAAGCGCCTCTACACCCTGATGAAATCTGGGCCATGGGATGGATTCGAAAAGGATTATATGGGGTTTATTAAGATTTGTAAATCGTGGGTTCGTAGTTTATCTGTTCCTGCGCGTCATCTGGACTAAGCACCTATTACGGGTCAGGATGACGCTTCGCTGATGAGCAAATTTGACAGCGGTGCAGTAGCATACGCCGTCTTCGCCGACTGGCTTCGGCGTAACTACTCCCGGATCTATTGCAACGACGATTGTGACGAAACCGACGGACGTTGTCCGTTGTCCTGGAACGCTCTCTTGGCCTTTGGAAGGGCATACGTGAAGAGCTATGCGGAGCTGGAGGATTCCAAGACCAAGACTCAAGTGGATTCGCACACATGGCTAGAGAATATGAACCCCAATAACGTCGTCCTTGCCTCATTGACCGTGTTCGCCGATCCCGGTTTATTATTGATGTTGTAAGTTGAGCTTCTTGCACCGAGTTCTCTGCGAAACTTTCGAGAGTGTGCTGATTATCGCGATTGAGCAGTAGCCAATCTGACCTAGAAGAGTTATATACCTGGAGCAAGGGCTGGACGTGGACTCCTGAGAAGCCTATATACCCTAGTCTACATACCCAATGGACGAAGGCCGGACTCCGTAAGATTAAGGCGGACATATTTCATTGAATCACTTCCTATTGAATATCATTATCACGAACGCAATGACGACAACGTTCTGGAATGGCTGGAGGTGAGCCCAATTTCAGTCAGCATAACGGTCTTGATTCTTGATCAACCCTTTATACTTTAGGACAACCTAAATGACTTGCCACTATCGCGCGCTGACGTTATTGCGCATTGGAAATCGGGCGAGCGTTGCTCTCGTCATTTAGCCGATGTTGAGGTGGAAGGCGCGGGCTAGGCTCCGACCTCCGTTGCTGCTTGCGCTCCATCTTCCTCGTAACCCGACACCCAAGCCCTATAGCCAATAAAGACCATACAGAGTCTCTCGACAGACCACCACATCAATCTCGTTGGGCTATACTAGTCATCCCATCTTCAAGTACGGGACATGAATAATCTAGCATCATTCCGCTTCGTCTACAACACCCATCAGGAAACATTTCAAGTTTACGTATACGTGGACCCCTTACGAATGGACTCGGTCTTGACATTGTAGTTCTATCTCATTCGCATTGCATTAGAGAACGACACCGGACGTTTTATAGGAATGGCCAGCTAGCGTAAAGTCGCCGGCCATGGGTCCTATTTCGTCATGACACTAGTATATCAGTCGATAGCACGCCGACCGGCGTCTTGGTATATTATACTTTATTATTCTATGTATCATTCATTATAAGTAATTTATAACGCATGATGCTTCCTTATGTTTCATTATAGCACCATACGTAGTAACTCTTGCTTGCGGGTATGAGCCCCATTGTTTCTCTGGCAAGTTATAGTATAGTAACAATGTAGTAGTTGTATTCTCAGTGGACGCTATTAATGTTCGATTGCTATAATGTAGCAGTGCTACCCAAGCCTGACGCTATATAACCAATCGCACATAGCGTATTTCAATATTGATGAAGTAGTATACTTGCCTCGTTTTTTATGTCATCATCTCAGCTCAGGTGCCTCGAGAATACAAATCGCACATTATATACAAATGGTATACTGTGTACATGCAACTCACAGACCATACGATCACGAAAAGTCCAAAAGCGAAAAATACAAGTTGTCATCTACACTACCTTCATCGACAACCGCAACAAAAGCGCAGAGCGGCACCCAAACCCTCCCTCAACGACTCCCGCGCACATCAGAGGAACAGTCGTTTAGAATGAAATGGGTGTCCAGAAGTCGAAATTCTGTTCATCAGTTCCGTCGCAGGGCTTCAAGAAAAGGGCGTTCTCCCCGATTCTGTCGGTCGTGACACACCAGTCGTTTGTGGTGGAGGTGATGTTGCATCCGACGACGGCGAGACCGCTGACTGAGCCGATGTTGTGGGAGCATTCGTCGCAGGTAACGTCCCAGACTTGAGATCTGTAATACCGCATCAGTAAGAGCAGAAGGGGAGGGCGAACAGAAAATGGAAGAAACGGGAAAGATCACGATGTACTCACTGATCGTTTGCATCTATATCGCGAAGGAGGAGCTTGTTGTTCTCTACCGCAACAGCTAGATGATGATGCCCCACATCCCTATCGATCGGGAGATCAGCGCTCAAGTTTTCGGCCCTCAACGCGCCGTCCAGTGTACTCACTTGATAATATAGCGGGTGGGGTATTGACCATTTTGCTCGAATCTGAAGTCGGCATGGGCGAGCATCGGGCCACGATGGCTGAGATTGTTAACCGCTGCCCCGGCAACGGACACTGGATGTGTTCCCCATTCTACAGCGCTGTTGGTTACTGAGACGCCGGCACCCTCGAAGTTGGGTCGACAGAAGTTGGGAGGAAGATGATTGTCACGAGGCGAGACTTGGCCCTTGATAGGAGTTGCTACTGTGCTTGTGATGGAGGCGAGCAAGGACAAGATCGCGAAAGCAAGTGGGAATTGCATTATGGGAATAAACGAAAATAGGTATGCTTGAGCGGGAGGAATGGGGAACGAGAGAGGGAGATGGATCTTTTGAGCGAGGAGCGAAAGCGTTTATGTATAGCCCACGAGGAGTCCCTGAATATATGGCTGATACCCAATAGATGCTGTGCGATGTCGACCATCAACGATACCTGTACACCTAGAAGCCCTAAAACAGAGCCAAGACTTACCAGGTTCACGGTCTTCACGGGTATCACACCTATCGATGGTCTTTCGATGACGAAACTGACCATTTTGGCCCGACCTGTTAATTCAAATTATGATGGACTTTTGTACTGCTTGCGTGCACGCGTCCGATCTGTTTGCTGGGCACGACGGTCCCATCGATAGGGCGCAGCCTGCAAGCTGTACATGGGACTGACTGAGCGCCCATCACTAGAGCCAAATGGTTCCGGTAGTATGGTACTGGTCCGCCCCTGGGACATGATGCCGCCAATCGCGACGAACGTGGTACTGCTACCAGCGCCCATCGCCATTGCAGGCAGATATCGAACGGCGGGGCTTCCCCTCGCCCTAACCGTCCTGCACGCAACGCATTTCGTCCACCTGATGGTGGAGGTTGTGCAACGCGATCCGGAGTGCACGGACCATACCAAACAAGTATCCCACGGTAAAGATCTTATCTTATCACGTCCTCGTCCTCGAACACAAATCACATTTCAAAGCAACACGATATCGACAAGAGACTCCTAGCCCGCCCTATCGGCTCAACTCTCCCGCCTACTTCCATTGGGCAATCAAGTATTGGTTTCCGTTGGAGGGATCCACAACGTAAATCTTGATCGTGATCGTGTCCGCAACTCCATACCCTGCATTATACTCCAACAAGTTCACTTTTTGCGATCCGTCGGGCTGAACAGAATACGACGGCTTGATACCGAGGTCTTTGTCTCCAGTGACGACACGGTATTGATAGGCCTTGTTGGTCAAGACTCTGGGGAAGACGACAGCGTCGATGTAGCTGCTGGGATTTCCACGTTGCCATTGAGGAGTGTAATCAAAGTTGACCTTCTGGAGGTTCCAAGCGGCGAAGAACAAGAGTTGAGTCAAATCGGTAGACATTCTGGAAGAGACGGGAGGATATATTATGGTCAGTACGAGTAGTGACAGGGCAGGTAGGTGGCGTTGGATGTAGCACCAACCTGTATGAGGTTTGTTAACCTGTTAGACGATGGTTAGTATGTGGGAGATACGCGATGCGTAGAGGCGAACGTATTGAGACTGGTGAGCTATTCACTGACTCTGGGGAGACGAGGGGGACATTCTGTGTGCTTATATACTCTTTAACCTCACAGATTCAATGCCCGCTTATTTCCCATTTCTTTAATTTCTCAGCAATTGAAACAATATTGAAGGCTATTATGTTGTCTTCTGTTCTAGATGCTTAATGAAGTTCGTACACATGGCCACAAAGAACGACCCCTGCAAACTGTCAAAGGACGGTAATGACCTCAAAGGTGTGTACTTACGCTGGTCAACGCAACTTGTTCGTGATCTTAGCCTCAAACGGCGCCACTACACTATTCTCAGAAGCTGTCAGCCAAAGTCTTGTTGCTCTCCCGTCACTCTGTTACTCAACATTTCATAATCCTAGGTCATCATGGCACCATCCGTCGCTCTTTTGATAAGGCGGGGTGACATTTTCGAAGACCGGGGTTGAACGTCCCTGGCAGTGACGTTCTCATATGTGAAATCTACAAAGCTCTCTATCGTTATGGAATTGAATCTATTTTCAAGTCTCATGACTTGACTCTCAAGCTCCGTTCGTGAACATCTTTGGAATTTGGGTGAGTTCTCCTTTTATTTTATCACCCTTCATTCTTGAACGTTCAATGCTGATCCTGATGATTGCTATACTAGGTGTCCCCCGGAGCGATCTTACTTCAATGGCATGATTACACCTCATCATTGCTAATGTATGCAATGACGATTGGGGCGTTCTTCCAATTTCTCATGTCAATTACAGCTCCTGCCGTGAGTAACTGTAAATTTTGTACATGCTTCTTGACGATCTGATGCTTTGTCAAGGGCAGTAAGTATTGGAATTTACAGACAGAGCGTACAGGCTGTCTAGTCTTTATACCCCCATTCGTGCATCGCATGCCTGGCTGTGCGACAGGTCGTGTAAACTTGGGCGATAGCAAGACGCTATTAGCTCCATTACACACAACTTGCGCCTTACACTAGCATATGCAACGATTCTCAAGTGCATCTCAATCAATTTATTCATATTCTTCACTGCATTCCCTGTTTTCGGCTGCGACGACGTCGTGAGTCGAAATTTATTTTCGACGGATGTATCCAAAGTGCGATACGACGCAGAGAATCACCGATGTGCATACATTGCGCCATGTTGAGGCATGCTTGATCTATATTGACTCTATCGTCCCTCCTTGTTCCACTTGATTTCACATGCATATATCAGCCCTATCCTCTCTGCGCTCTCATGAAGGGCATTACAACACCCAATTTCCGCTCTGTTTGTCTCTCTGAGTTGCCACAAACTGAGAAGCCCTCCGCATGACTCTACGAGTGGTTCTCGAACATGTGATAGAACGAATACGGACGAACAAAATTCAAACTTGCTTTGTGCGGGGCCGAACAGTGTCAATCCCTGCCCCTTGACAAACTGTCAAAACTTCAAAAATCCAAAGCGCAGTGGCGGGCCTGTGTTCATACCAGTTGCTTCCATTTCTTTTGTATGGGGTTACGTTCGATCAAGTTACTTAGAGAACTAGGAAGGTGTGCGCGGGTGCTGCCGTCTCTGCCGCTATAGCATCGCGGTGGGGCAATAACATTAAAATATTCTTTCCTCTTGTGCACGAACAAAAAATCATGTCGCGTACTACTTCCCGGACCATTGTTTGATTTACCCACGTTGCACAAAGAGCCAACGTTTGCAACTTACGGGTGAGTGGCGGAGAGAGGCATGGGAACTTCCGACCCTCGAACTTTATTCCTCCCACCCCAAAACTTATCACCTGCGTGCATATTGCGAATGGTGATGCCAGGATGGTCAAGTGATTCTTCATCCTTTGTTCTCCAGGCCTCACGATGTGTCACGGAGTTTACCTGACACTCCATAGAAGCAGAAAGCGGCGTATTGTTGTTGAAGGGTTGAAATGACGAGAGTATGGTTGAATCCATCTTCGAGTGCTTGTAGAAGGGAACGAATGATGAGTACCATCTCCTTTTCATCTGTGAGAGAAATTTTCTGGGTCATGTGTGCGGCGTGAATTCAGTTCCGTTGGTGGGTACGAAATGGAAGCCAGGATGGCGTATTTCTGGATATTGTAGATATTGTGGAATTCTCGCCTTGAGTATTTTGACGGGATGCAACCACAAACACGACAAGTATATAGCTAGCTGAAATGTGGTCTTTGCCTTCCCAGAGCCAGTGAATAACTCACCAGTCTCAGTACGTTTATCTCTACACACCGCACATCTCCCACGTACTAACACCACCATTCAACAGGTCAACTAACCAAATATACAGGTCGGTTCACAGTGCATCCAATCGTGCTCTGTCTGCCCTGCCACTGCTCGTACTGACCATAGTATATCCATCTTATCCCTTCCAGAATGTCTACCGATTTGACTCAACTCTTGTTCTTCATCGCTTATAACCTTCAAAAGGTCAACTTTGATTACACTCCTCAATGGCAACGCGGCAATCCCAGCAGCTACATCGATGCCGTCGTCTTCCCCAGAGTCTTGACCAACAAGGCCTATCAATACCGCGTCGTCACTGGAGACAAAGACCTAGGCATCAAGCCGTCGTATTCTGTTCAAGCTGATGGATCGCAAAAGGTGAACTTATTGGAGTACAATGGAGGATATGGAGTTGCGGATACCACGACGATCAAGATTTACGTTGTGGATCCCTCCAACGGAAACCAATACTTAATTGCGCAATGGAAGTAGATAGGCTGTGTCGAGTACGATGTACAGAAGATGTACGGCGGGGAAGTCGGGTGTCGATAGGATTACGAATAAGGTGTGCTTGCTGTGTCATGCATTGAAATTTGAGATTTTGCGTGGAGCCAGATATAGATTAAACACGACAACTAACTGATAACGTACTTCAAGTGCCAAACTGGAGTGCGCATGACGCTTCTATGAGCTCAGCATGGTAGAGCTACCGCAGGAGATCTTTCTGGGTGTTGAATTTACTTAGTGATCTTTTGACGACTAGGCACAGCGAGATACCTTTGACTCGGAGTCCTCTTAGTCCGGACGCTGGCTAATTTTAGTCGCCAGTGCTATTGGTGTCAAATGTCACAAATCCTAATGGTCAAGTTCAACCCAGACATCCGACCCTTACGGTACGGCCGCCATCAAGAGATAAACCTGGAATCTAGACAGGCGTTGATTTAATACTCTCTTTTTCAGTATGGACCGCGCTGGAGTTGCTCTCTCTTCCCAGCTTCGTCAGGCTCCTGAGAGTAGGAGCAAGCAATGATATTGTGTAAGTAGAGAACTGGTATCTTCATGAAGCAGAGCTCGGGAAACAAATACGTTGTGACAGAGAACCACAGATCTAGGAGGCTACCCGATCGACAATTTATACGATACGGGGCCTATGGAGGGTAGATGGAGAGGCGCTGTGTCATCCGCTTACCAAGCATTCCCACGCGTCCATTGGATGGCTTTCAGCCGTCTCATCACCGTAGCTTTCGCGACCAGATGCGAACTCACAGGCCTAACAAGAGTACTACAGCTTGATGAAGATCAGTCAATGTCAAAAGACATCGCAATCTACCACTCAAAACCAACTCCTTCTCCCCTGAGGTTTTGACCGCCAAGTTCTAGCCTTCCTTCCATAAATCTCTCACGGCTGCTCAGCAGCCAGTTGGCGAACGTGCGTTTACACAACAACGATGATCAACGGTACTGGTCATGAGTTTCTACTTATGATGATTAGGTTCAGCTCTCGGAAGCTATATGCCGTTGCTGCGCTCAGAGCACTCCCGTCACGGCACGCGATAATGCTGTTGAGTCTCTGCAGGTACCAGGCACCCTGACCGTAAATCATCATAATTGTATGCCCTTGTCATCTATGGGAGAAAGCGGCTCGCCGCACAGCCACTGCTCAGGTGATATAGTGGTCCTGATTCTGCAAAGTTATATCTCACCACCCTTCTTCTCACCGTCAGCTGCTCCCCTCCCCCAACTTCAAACTGATGCTCAGGCAGGTATGGGAGTGTAAGGAGTTCTTCTTTCTTCCACGTCGTCCCACTGAACTCCTGCAGTGTATAAGCCAGGAGAACGGCGCAATATGTGGGTCTAATCCGACGCCGTTGGTAGCCAGTCAGTCCTCACGCAAACACACGATCAGTGCCGTCTACATTATAGGAATCATGTTCTACAAACTTGGTCTGGAGATCTTCAATGGATCAATGCTTTCAATGTCGGCAGACCGGTTCGCAGTTCACTCCGCCGCCCTAAGTGCGTTTTCAGCTCAATTTCGTACGTTATATGTTTACTCTGCCTATGATAGCGGGTGCCGCCAATGGGGCCAATCAGGCCGCACAATGCATCGGCTCCATCCTCATCGCACCGCTGGTCATGAAATGGCCAACACGGATAATCCTAGCGACCGCGATACTCTTCTTTGCCATTATGTCTGCCCTGTTACTGATTATCAATGCCGCCACGGGTATGCAACATCGGAGATTGTAACTGAGGGGTGTATTCACCATGGTCTTAGGTGGATACATCGGCAATCCCAAAGCTCAAGCGCAGCCTGTGAGTGGATGCATCAGAGACGAGTCTGGGGTTGGAGCACATTACGGAGCGTGGGATGCTAACCTGGCAAGCCACTACCTTACTACCTAGTCGTAATACTTGTGCTAACCATTTGACAGATCTTCCTCGTTTGGACGCTAGCTGGTGTCGCCTATGGCATGGTTGAGCTCATACGACGTATTATGTAAGGTGTTGTTTCGAAGCATAAGATCCTAACCTTTTACTGGTGTATTTAGTCCTGCGGAAGTTGTGGGTGGTGACGTAGGAAAGCTCCGTCGAATGGACGCTTTGGTGGTAAGTACATCCAAACGTGTCGCGGTTACCCTTAAATAGCGAGCAAAACCTAGCATATATTCTATGGTTAGCAGCTTCTCATGGTTGTGCCTCCCATTATCTCCGATAAACGGGCTTCACAGAGGTCACGGGCACACTTGGCGCTATTGCTGGTGCGGGGGCTATTAGCAAGTTAGGAAATGGTTACACCCTTCTTCTTCCCCCTAGTGAGCGTTCTGAGTATTCCTTGGCGTCTCGTGGACTTACCATCCTCGCAGTTTTCTTCGCTGCTGCTGCTGTAATAACCTCGTATTATCTGCCTATGAGAACCGACTGACTCTACCTTTAGGCGTCTTGGTTCTTTCTAGATGACTTAGGCTTCCATCAGCGAAAGTCTTCAATTGCGGAGTCTGAGTTGTCCAGATCGAATGACAACTACCTGATCATGATATATCATGGATTCTTGTCCTTTGTACGATCTATAGCATCTGGTACCTCACTCGTCCTGGGAAGTTTACAGTTTATTTGTGAGCAGTTAGCCCGTATAAAATATCCACTTCTGATCTCGTTCCTTTTTTAGGGCTGTTGCCGTCCTAGTGAGTTTTTAGCCTTATTGTTCGATATCATACTGACAGAACTAGCTCACTGGCATTCTATCTCCACCGGTGAGTAATTCCCGCGTTGAACTGTTCTTTTGCTTGACTTCGACCTCAGATTTTTGGAGAATGCACTGGGCTTAGCATTTGCTAAACGAATGCTGCGTACATCATCTTGGAACTTGATTATCACAGGCGGTACGTTTCATAGAGTCCCCGCTCACAGTGGCTCATAAGTGCATCACAGGTTCCAATTTGGGAGAGGTCGGTGCAGATATTTCAGTATAATTACTCACGACTGAGCCTATCGCAAAGCTTTTTGGTGCATTGCTTGTCTTCGTGCTATCAGATTACATAACCACTCCTGTGAGTTTCTGTTTTGACGCCGAAATGCGGGCTTTTGACTGTGTGACAGCTTCCCTGGCTGCGGTTGGGCGCAATAACCGTGGGTACCTGTCCGTGTTATAGTGTCAAAACTTAATGAAAGTGCTGTTCATAGCTTAATGTCGCATGGATCCTTCCCGTATTCTCAGGCATTGTGCATTCCCAAACTACCGAGACTATTTGTCCGAATGGCTTCCATCCAAAACCCAACGTCATGTGGGCTTGGCTAGCGGCAATCTGCTTCTTGCCAATGTCACTGGTAAGAGATGAAGCCACCTTGTCGATTTCCATTTGTCCTGAGGTTATCTAGGGATGGGCTGCAGGCGATGTATCGCTTTCCGCATACATCCAATCCCACGTCTTTGATAATGAAGCAGGTATGTAGACATCTGGATCTCAATTTATCGTTGACTGAGGCACTGTAGCAAATGGCAAGGGCATATCGGCGCTTGGCTCGATAATGGTATACACGTTGCACAGACCTATATCGCAGGAGCTCTGAATCATGATTCCTCTAGGCATTCTTGTATGTGTCATTTATAGTCTTGTATGCCACTTTGGGTGCAGGGCTGGGTAAGATTTTGGACAACTACGCCAATGGTCATAATCAAGACATAACAGAACCACTGAAGGGTGTTGCGGGGTGCGTCTTCCATGTTGTTTTCGATGGTCTTTCAGGAAACTGACTTCAGTATCATACATAGGGTTCAGTACTCTGTGTGCTGTGGGATTATGTTTCTTGCAACGTTTATACCCATTGGCTCCAGGATGTGGAACCCAAAGGAAATTGGAAAAGCTCCAACTGTTTCCACCCTTGAGGAAGAGGAAAAGGAAGTAGCCCCAGAGAGGAGGCACAAGCCATCAACATAAAATTCATTCAGAGCTGGCAGTCCTCTTCGAAGGCTGTACACAAATCTGATGCAGGAAATTTTTTCCTATTTAACTCTCCATTCTTTGTAAGTTGGACTTGTAGATTTACGATATACCCATCGTCGCGCTTTCGTGTAACCCTATACTGTACCATATCATGTCATACTAGGCCTTCAGGCAGATCGAAATGAAAGATTAGTTGCCCGCCACCAGCAGGGAAGGAATCCGAATATTAATTTAGGCGTCGAAAGTTATCTGAAGAGCCAATACCGCTCTGAGCAGGTAGTAGCATTAGATGATCCAAGCTCGAGCACACGCACTCAACGTTGCGACAAGTACAGTCTACGTCAAACCTTGAGGATATATGCAGAATATTGCAACAGCGGAACGTTTAATACAGGATAAAACTATAAGCGTTAGATTCTTAAGAGTAATTCGAATCGGCAGAAAGGAATACTGATGGCATAGGCTACAAGTAACCCAAGATGTATGGCACCCGATGACGCGTTTGCCATAAATACGAACAGGATTTTGTACCAGAGATCTTATGACCCCTACCCTCAACTGAAAAAATACATCGAAGCAATACTTTACACTCCTGGCAGAAAGCACTGAAGGGGAAGGCAGTACTGAACTGACAACACCGCGGCAAATCCAGCTAGATCCGGGCACCTTTACCACTATGTGCCTCATACCTCGACCACTCTCTCGAACATCCGGTGCCTAAGGAGCTCCACACGATGACCCTGCAACTCGAGTCAAAACGCGCCCTTCATGGGAGGAATCTTCTTGAGAAGTGGGCGCTAGATCAATTTGAAATCATCTAGTTCATTTCCGTCGAACAGCATTGGTTACCACATGATGCAAGATTGGTGTTGTGCGGCTCTACTAATTATTTTTTTGTTTCTCGCTCCTATTGTCCTTTGACATGACAGCTGGAATGGAATCGGGTCTGGATGCACGCCACGACTATGGCTGCTTTGAATTCAGCAGGAGTGGGTGCTAGATTTTTTGATTTATGACTATTTCGGGTTCCGCCCAACACAATAATGCCTAATGTTGCGCAGACCGGGTACTCCTTCATCTTCAATTCCGAAGCTGCTGAGTTCTGGGCTTATATTAAAAAGGTAGCTTGGATGCGGCAATCACCGATTTGGTTCCGAATTTGGGTGCCTCTGTTCGTTACTTCTCTTCCGTCAGTTCCGCACCAGTATGGCTGCAGCCATTGCAACCATTAATCCAGTCGTATCTAGAACATCAGCGATGCCGGTGACTGATCGCACTTTTCATGCGTCTTACACAGAAAGAAGTGGTTCCAGTTCTACGTCTTTAGCGCTGATCACCGGGCTTACCCACTGCTGGAATGAAGTCCCTGGTCTGAAAATAGCTTTTGCTATGCTGACCTCGAAGAATCTCGACAATACACAGGAGTCTGATCAATCATGACAACCCCATACCCTATGACTTGAGCCAGAAGATATAAGCATCGAAGCCCTTGCACGTTTTTCCTTCTATGCTAGAAGTAACACTCATTTTTGCCTTTAGCGCGCTACGAACACATGGTAAGCACTCTTGTCACGCGATATACTTTGAAAATCAATCGACTTTTGTAGCCAATTGTTGCCAATCTTGTCGTGCGTGGACTAGGGGACCTCATACCGGAGACTCCCGAACGTGGTTACGATCTGAAGAGCGAGATTCAATGCTATAGTCTTCCGTATGGCGTCCTGGGGTTTGTTTCGCATATTTTGACCTATTGGACGATCCTATGGCTCTGTCTTGGACGAAAACCATTCTGGCCACGCTGGAAAGTCAGCTACGGATTATGGGGCCTAATATGGAGTGGTGCGGGCCTCGGATTGTCCACGGGAATGGCGATCAAGACGATCATGAATTGCAGGAACACGTGGCAGTTGCTGGCGATCGCCGTTTGGAAACTGTTCATGTCCTTGTTGAACGGGATTACTGCAGTTCATGTTGCCCTTGTCGTCATGCTGGGCAGGAGAGCAGAAGAGGAGTGGTGGGATATTAGGGAGAAGCTTAAGAATGCGGCATGGTGGGTTGCGCTATGTACGTTTTTCTCGTTTATTGCCGAGTTTAGACAGGATGCTAACTGGAGTTTTCGCTAGATATACCTGGAATGATCGCTGGAATGGCTGGATTAATGTCCCTGGTCGTCCAGAACTGGAGTGACCGCGGTGTTTATAAACTAACGATCGCCTTTTACACTTTCGTTGGCTTTGCATTGCTTTTAGGTCTCCTATTTGGTATTATCGCCATGGTGGATGAAGAAGGTGGTCCTGTATCAAAGACACTTGGTTCAGGTCTCGTGGCATTTGTCCTTGGGAGTATGCTGTTTACAGTTTTGGCTGCATTTTATTCTGATTGGGCACTGGGTATGATGACGGATAACATCGTCGGGACTCCTTCTAGCGATACTGCTTCATTTTACTGGACATATTGGGTTGCAAAGAGGCTACCTATGCTTAGTTGGTAAAGTCTTTGCCGGTTTATCATTGTTTCCTTTCCCATGGCTTTGTACTTTTGTTTACCTTGTATGCAATAATAACCAATTGAGTGTCGAGCACGAAGCTATAGAACCATGCTATATTGTATTCCTACATGCGCATAGATTTCCAAAAATCAGATTCGATTCATTGAGGCGGCAACTGAGCCTTGGATGGCCTCATCGAGCGTCTTGGCTATGTGTCTTTGTTTGGCAGACCCGTTTCGGGCGGCACAGCTATTTTTAAGCTTCAACTTTCTCTCTTAGCATGGCTATGCGCCTACAGGTGAGGCTTTAAGGTACCCAAGAGTAATTTGCACTGGTATGATCTCTGCTTTTGTGGTGATGGGGATTTCGCGTAGCAGCCAATAACGATCTTACCGGGAACATGCGTCCGAAATTGGAGCCCCGCCCCTGGACCTAGATATTGCTTCATAGTAGGTATGATACCCGCTCTGGCCGTGAGGCTATAAGCCATTTGCCCAGTCTCATCGATGACATCGATGATACTCCGAACCGCCCAGCACAGGGGGGTGTAGTCCCCTTGTAGCTCGCACACATCTCACAGTATTAATACCAGCCTTCCTGCTTTACATCCCCCTATCAGTCGTTCCATCTTTCTTCGCATTTGGGAGACCATTCTTCGCCCCATATTCTTTTTTCCCAAAATGCAGTTCACCGTCTTCACTCTTCTAACCCTCGCCGCCTCTCTTTTCTGTGGTACAAGCGCACTTGCTACGCCTATCGTGGAATCTCGAAGCTCCCACTCTGGAACGTGCCACCCAAACTTTGAGGGCGTCGGCGTGTCCGTGACCAACAGCGCCGCAGAATGGGGCACATCGCCCGCCTCGGTTCCTCATGCACCCATCATCAACTTTAGCCATCGTGGATGGCAGCTCGCTCATGCCGACTTTAGGTTTGAGCAAGACGGTCAGGATCCTACTCGTTATATCATCAAGTGGGTGCCGTAGCTATACAAACCCCGTGGAATTAACACTGACGTTTATGGGACATCGAATAGGGACGTCGATAACAACGAGTTGGTCGCATCTGTGCGCGACAACAAGCTTCTTCTGCTCAACCAAGACCGATACGACCAGTAAGTGCTCTCTTCAACTGTCATTACAACTCCCTCACAACTCTCTATCTCATCCCACTTTTCCCTTGCACAGATCCCAACTCTGGAACGTCGCCTGCCACGAATGCAAAACCAATATCAGCAGAATCAGAGGCCACGTTGCCGCCGGGTGCCAGATCACATCCGTCACAAATGGATATTGCGCTACCAATACTGGAGTGAAAGGGGAGCCGTTGTACTTGGCTCATTGTGATGGACGTGATCACCAGAGGTTTGATTTTTGGACCCCATTCTAAGTTCGAGATCGGGGTTTGGGAGAATTTCGATGATGAGCGCATCTTAATTTCTGACTTGATCATTATGTGATTTTTGGGCATGAATGTGCAAATCTAGACGTTGTATTGTGCTATGTAGAACTTTCATGACATTTTGTCTGTTTCTTTCAACGCCCATAAATTCATGACTTTAACATATCCGCTTTCAAACGTTATCTGATGCGCGAAACTTTGGCTTCATAATGCATAAGATATTTTACAATTTTAATATCACAAATGGTATCCATTGGGAATTCCGTAGAGATAAAATTATATCGAGATCAGCTCGTAAAAATCGATCTGCGCAGCAGTTTGGATTGGCAATAAGTGCTTTAATTAGTCCAACTTGAAGTATGAAAAATAGTAAGCAATAGAATTGAAAATCCATGGTCGTGAAACTTGTTGGTTCATTAAAAATTAAATATGCCGACAAAGATTTCGTGACACTGTCGAACTTTTAGCTCATCACGGTCACCGTATGCTTGCCACCTTACCATTCTTACTTCCACCCACCCTGTTTACACCTTTGCCGGCGAAGGTTATGAGGACTGTATTTTTGAGGTCAGTCTGACTCTTAGTGTCATCAATGCCCAGACGAGTGTGAATAAAATGCATTCGCTGACGGTGATACCGATTATATAACCCGCCAGCGCTGCACCTTGTTCTTGAGGGTTGAGGATGGGATACGCCACACGAGGACATAAATCAGAGCTTGTTATGTCACTCAGAAAAGACTCACGATATCACCCCTGAGTCTCAAGTGTAATATACGCAACACCGAGATAACACCAGAGAAGAACGAGGCAGGCTGGTAGGTGCAGCCATGGAGGTGGGTCAATGTTGCTAATCGCAATTTCTAGCAGAGCGAACACAGTATTCAAGAGATGCCGACCAATATCTCTCTATGCTAGCAAAAGCGTCGGTGTCTTGTCTGGTGTGGGAGAGGCTTTACTCACTAGAATAGGCGGTGTCGAAGTTGTCCGAGTCGGCGAGCAGTGCCCAGTAAACTATCATCACAATCGAGGCTACGAATGCCTTATCAGCCCTTGACCTTCTCCTTTGTCTACGCATACTTAGGAAGCGTCGCAATGGCGGAAAACAGAAGACTATGGAGATGTTGAAGGAATCGCGGCTAGTTTTGCAGGGGGTAAGTCATGTTGCTATTACTCATATACGCGATGGTGTGGAAACTCGATGCGCAGAAGCAAGTGGTGAGACCTATTCAAGATAGGTTCGTGAAATGCGAATAACGCCTCTCACGAACGAACATCCAAAAATGGAGTGTTAAAAGCAGAACTTACCCCCGTGCATGATTTACGTTTATGATGTCCTGGACCAGGGCGACTATCGCATTTGTTGTATAAGGCAAGAAGTTCTCTGATGACGGCTAGGACCTTGGATGAGAAGAAGGGAGAGGTAACAAATCTGAAATCTGGATCAAAAATCCCTTCAGTAACTAGACAGTCTGTTTCGCTGCCCTTTTCCAAATACTTCTGCTCTTGGTGGTGCTCTTGGTGGAGTTTGAGCGTGCTGTGATTGGAAAACAAAGTCAGATAAAGGGTTGAAGGTGTCTGTGGGGGAGGTAATGAAAAATGAGCAAGGTCTAGGGTATTAAAAGCAACGCCTTCAACCAAGCAGGCTAGGCATTCATGGACGCGAACCTACAAGAACGGGCACTGCACATGTTGGTTTGCCATACATCCTACCTCTGTTGGAGTAGGTCGTCATACCGCCCTCTAAGTTGGGATACTTAATCTCGAGCCAGACGATAATTGCTACTGCCGGAGGGACACAACTATCTTGACCCACTCTACGAACACAAAATCACACGGCCTAAGTCCACTATCGGCAAACTCCGTTGCTTCCAAGTGTGGCTGCGTTTAGCTGGCAGTTACAAATTTCCAAATGAGGTGACCAGCAATTCCTTCTCCACGGACTGTGGAGTTGAAGAACGCTGACCAGCTCGTCAACCACACTTGGCGTGCATGGTATTGTTCTGCAGCCAGTAAGCTTACAAAATAATGACGCTTTTGGGTGCAGAGGCTCCTGCTTTTCGATTTACGAACTGGACAACTACTCCAATCCCCGCGTTTAATGCGACAAGGCTAGAAAGTTAGACGAAGCGCTCACATCTTCACGACCATACTATGACAATTCAGTGTTTCTGCTCAGCCAATTGCATGAGCCGCCAGTGGCCGGGCTGTACACGTGCGCATTATTTTCAACGCCGTCTCTTGATATCGAAACACGTGGCTGTGCTCCTTCCTCCTTTGATCCTTGCAGACCCCAGGGCTATCCGCACTGGTAAGACTTAATCTATGGGGATCTCGCGTCTCATGATATCACATCAGTACACGCATCCGGAAGGAGTATCTTCTTGGGCCTCAATGAACAGGTAGACCAGGCCAAGCATTGCTCAATATTGGGTATGATACCCGCACTGGCCGGAATGCTATGGACCCTTCCCCCCATTCATGTAGGCAAAACTGACTGGGCGCTCATAGTACGCGGGGTCACACAGCGTCTGGTGAACGTGAGTACTTCCTAAGTTCCGCGCGTCGGACAGTATTAATACGAGTCTTCTATTTTCCTATCCCACCATCATCTGTTCCAGCCTCTTCTCATTTTCAGGTTCATCTCGTACACCGTCTCCTTTCCTCCGAGCATGCAGTTCATCGCATTTACCCTTCTATCCCTCGCCGCCTCTCTCTTCTGTGCTACAAGCACCTCTGCTACACCTATCAAAGAAACGAGAGACTACCATATGTGCCATCCCAACTTTGAAGGCGCTGGTGTTTCTGTGACCAATAGTGCCGATGAATGGGGCACTTCATCCGCCTCAGTTCCTCGGGCACACATCACCAACTTTAGCCATCGTGGCTCCATGCTGGTCTATGCCGACTTTAGGTTCGAGCAAGATGGCCAGGATCCTTCTCGCTATATCATCAAGTAAGCATTATAATAAGTTTGCGATGGCGAGATCTGGTATTGACATCCATCGGATGGTAATAGGGACATTGACCACAACGAGTTGGTTGCCTCTGTCTGGCATAACCAACTGGCCTTGCTTCATCAGGATCGCCAGGACCCGTAAGTATATCCCCTCAATAATGAATTCACTAAAGCATCCTAACTCGCTCTCTATTTAGGACTCAACTATGGAACGTCGTTTGTGATGAATGCAGAACCAATATCAGCCAAACCAAGGGTCAAGTCGCTGTCGGGTGCCAGATCACAAGCGTTCAAACTGGGTATTGCGTCACCAACAGTGGTGTGAGGGGAGAGGCATTGTTCTTGGCTCCTTGTGATGGAAGAGACCGCCAGAACTTTGATTTCTGGACCCCGATAGACATTTAATCTGAGTGATGGGTTGATGAAGGGATGTCGGTTTTAGAGAAGAGCTTTCAATCATTTATTTGTGATGTAATGTAGCTGCTAGGCACGGACAAGCTAACGACTCTACTCTACACGTCGCGTTTCGTGATTTGTACTTTACATGCAAACTTTTGAATTCCTGATACTCTATACATCCTTTGGAAGATTTGCATTTGCGACACATTTCTTTGCGGAAGCAATACACTTCCGACGCGATAATGACATGCCCCATCGATAGGGGTCCCCTTCTTGCCCGAATGTTATCCGATTAATCAATTGATTATTTGACTGCGATCAACGACGATAGAGACAGCGAAACCAACGAGCCATTCGAGTACATACACCAACTGTTCCTTGGCCTTGAGCATCTCGTTCACCACCGGCAAGATGTGGATTCACTCCACCGACGGTATTCATATTCCCGTGTTCCTAGCCCATTACACACAACTACCGGGTATATCGGTTGTCAAACCGGTGTCCTGACCAACTCCCGCTCTCATCGTACCACCTCTCTTCACCGGCTTCACCATTCGAGCGACCACACTGGTGTTGACATGCAAAGTGTAATTTTTGGTATATCCACACTTACACTGAGGTCGCAAATACTGACACCATTGCGCCAGGGTTCAGTTAAAGTCATCATGTGTGCGTTGGGCTGTTCTACATCCACTCCTGAAATCTCTTGAGTTGCGGTTAGTTTGCATCTGGGTTACAGGTAGTTCTTGCTAGAGCATCAGCCGTATTGTGTTTCGTATTTATTCAACATTAGTCAGTGAGGGGCGTCAATGAGGGCCTAATTTAAGCTGACAAGAAACAATTGTCTTCAGACTTTGAAACGTCAAGCTCACCGCAGAGCGCGTCGCCTACCAGACGACCTGATACGACGACTAGATCTGTCATACCAGTCCCTCCAATCAATAGACGCTGAAACGGATGTGGCTGTGCTCCTAGCATACTCATACCGTAATGATCTGAGCTCTGGTGGCAATGATGATCTCGTGTGTCAATTAATGATCCTAAATCGGCAGAAGCAATCGACCTTCTTCCCTGGTATTATTGCACAGGTAGATCATGCTTGGCATTACTGACGCTGTTGTGATACCCGGTCTGCCCATGACAGTGATCTACCATCTAGCCTCATGTCAACAAAGACGATGGACATTCACATCGATTGTTCTGATGCGCAGCAGGACACAAAGCGGTTCCTTATTTTTTAATATTAATACAAGTGCGTACATTTTTTGTTCTCTATCGGAGGCTTACCATCCTACCCTCATTTTCATTAACCTTGCACTCCCTCAACATGCAGCTCGTCGCTTTCACCGCCGTTCTGTCTTTCCTGGCCTCCTTCTGGGCTATGAGTACCCTCGCCACACCCGTTAAAGAAGCACGTCAGCTCGTCCTCCCCAATGCGATGTGCCACCCGAACTTCGAAGGCGTCGGTGTTTCCGTCACCGACAGCAATCACGAATGGGGGACTTCGCCCGCTTCGGTTCCTCACGCACCTATCATCAACTTCAGCCATCGTCCTTCTATGCTTGGCTATCCCGATTTCAGGTTTGAGCAAAACGGACAATTCCCCACCGAGTACATTGTCAAGTAAGTTGCATTGTAAAAATGGATAGGGGTGATGCCTAATGGAACGACGTAGGGATGTCAGCCATCATCAACTCGTCGCTTCTGTGAGGGATAACGAGCTGCTCTTGCTGCACGAGCAACGCGATGACTAGTAAGTGTACCTGCTCGTCTTATGCTCTCCTCCGTTATCCTACCCATCTTCTTTCCTGTTATGGCGTCTCTGATTGGTCTATTTTTCGGTCTTATCCACGCAGTACCCAACGCTGGAATGTCGTCTGCAAAGTTTGCGAAGCCAATATCAGTAGGATCAGAGGTGCACCAGTCGCGACTGGGTGCAATATCACATCTGTTCCGACAGGACACTGCGTCACTAATACCGGCGTTCGCGGGCTGCCATTGTTTTTGGCTCCTTGCAATGGAACAAATCGCCAGAATTTTGACTTTTGGACGTCTTAGATTCGCTTTTTGAAGTCTCTCTGCAAGAAGATTTATCGTGAAGAAAGGACCTTCTGGACGAGAGTTTACATTTGGGTAGCGGGATGAGCGCTTGGTTTAGGGCACTTATAGTTGAATTTTGGACTTTGGATTCGTGATTCAGTACTATGGTCTGCACCTTACATGTACATACTACTCACTTGGCATACAATGTGTTTTTCCATCGCCTGGGATATCCTGTGTTTAAATCCCACTGCTTCCGTTCCTCAAGCCAATGGCAGTACACGCAGTATAACGTGAGTTGGAATTCAATTATGGTGATTAGCAAACGCCCTCAGTTTCCTACTCGCATGTCGCGTTCAAGCTACCTGGGATAACATCACCCACAAGCTGATCAAGGATATGTTCTTGTATTTCTACTCAGGGACCCTTAACTTTGACCCACCTACTTCGTATGGACCCCATTCAGAAAGAACGGGCTCGTCACAAAGCGCGTGTCGCATGCAAGATGATCGATGTCGATACCCAACGGCCTACAGTGCCCTTGCATCGATTAGTGACTGACTATGGAGGAAACTCGCAGGGCTGTGCCTCTTTTGTTCGGTCCATTAAGATATCTACCACAGCTTAGCCCATTAGCGATGGCGATCTCGTGTCTCAATCGGCTCGTCCAATCGGACGAAGAGAAATGCCATCCGGCAAAAAGTTCGTGACACGGGGCATCGCGAATAGTACCGCTAACACTGTCGTATAGCCGGTGTGCCCATAAAGCTGTAACATTCCACTAAGTATCCACCTCGCGTTAAGGAAACCGGCGGACGAAAGGCCTTCCTAAGTCATACATATTTCACTATTAATACAGGTGCGTACCTTCCTTAGTCCTCCATCAAACGTCCTTCTGCTTTATTCCTTCATCTCACCTTCCTTCTTCTCAACATGAAACTCATTGCGTTCACCACAACTCTGTCCCTCCTGGCATCCTTCTGGGTGACAAGCACTCTCGCTACACCTGTCAAGGAAGCGCGCCAAGTTATTATTCCGAATGCGATGTGCAATCCAAACTTTGAGGGTGTTGCGATTTCGGTCACTGACAGTGCCCAAGAATGGGGAACCTCGCCTGCCTCGGTCCCTCATGCACCGATCATTAACTTCAGCCATCGCCCTTCTATGCTTGGCAATCCCGATTTCAGATTTGAGCAAAACGGGGAATATCCCCCCAAGTACATTATTAAGTACATCTTCTTGGAAATATAATATTCGCGGGGCTTGTACTTAAATTATGGTCTATAGGGATGTCAGCCATAGCCACTTGGTTGCTTCTGTAAGGGATAATAAGTTGCTCCTACTCCACGAGCAGCGTGACGACCCGTAAGCATACCATTATAGTTCCTATTTTTCAGCACTTGGGCTCCCGCCTGGTTAACAATCTTCTCGACCTATCAAACTTATTATCCTATCCACAGAACTCAACTCTGGCACGTTGTTTGCAGAGAATGTGGTAGCAATGTTACCCAAAGCCGTGGTCACCCGGTCTCGAATGCATGCAACATTACGTCCGTTCCCACTGGGGAATGTGTTACTAATCCTGGAAATCGAGGAGGAACTCTATTCTTATCCCCTTGCAATGGAAGCGATCGTCAGCGATTCGATTTCTGGACACCAGCCCTAAATCCGTGATAATTTCAGTGGGATTTGTCATGGCTAGATATTATTTGGGAGGATGAACGGATAGGATTTTCATGTATTGCTGTGTCCTTCGACTTCAATTTTGACCTTTGGACTGTTCTTTGTATTGTCTGTGGTTTGTATATTTATATCCCGCAAATACGTATACAGCATGTTTCTCCTATGATGAGGATATTTATTGTGTTGGAGTGCAGATTGCTTCTGTTGAGCAGTTTTACATCTGTGGCAGTGCACGTTATAGAATCGAGGTTACAGTCCAGTTGCGGCTACTGACAAGATTTCCTTCATACCGGAATGATCTCCACCTGATCAAGCCGCCATGGTTGGTGCTGAGAAACGCAGGAAGCAACTCACAAGCCACACAAGTAGTTATGCGAACTCATCTTCACCATCCAATCCCTAAATGGCTGACGCATTTAGCGAGGTGAACGACCAATCACCCTGGTCTACCTACAAAGCAGTACTCCCTGACTAGGCTAACCTCTGCGAATATGATGTGTACTCAAGTCGATCAACCTATTAAGACGACACCTAGAGCACACAGGGTCTAGTAGACCCAAGTTCTCCTCTTCCATATACCGTTTGATATGGGTCCATACGGCCCTCAGTCCTCTAATCAAATCAGAGGTCCTTTCGCTTCTCTTTTTAACCCTCTCATTTCTATGCATATCAGCGTGCAATTTAATCGCGTTGCCGAGGTCCTGTCCCGTCTGGCCTCCGCGGCGATGAGGTGCTCTACGCCTATTAAAAAAGCGATCCAGCACATTCACTGCAATGCAATATGCTTCCTTAATCCAATGATAGCGTATGGGTGACGAAACATGCCTACAGTGAACCGCAGGCCAAATTGCGTTTCTTTCATACTCGCATGTCGTGTTTACCCAGCTAGATCATTATAGCTCACAGGTCGATGATCGGAGTATGTGGCCTTAAATTCCCGCTCTTGGGTCTTATACTGATTCACCTGCATGTGATCTCTCACCCAAAGATACCGGCCACGCTGCAGTACTCTCCTCTGCCAGTGCATGGCAACTCGCGTGGCTGTGCCTTCTTTGTTCAGGACGTCAGGGCTTTCCACACTGCTAAACACCGTGACGACGGCGATCTCGTGTCTCGACCGACAGCCCCCTAATCAGATGAAGAAAAGAACCTTCTGACAAATGGATCATGGTGCAGGAGTGTTATGCTTGGTATTACTGACGCTGCTGTGATACCCGATATAGCCATAAAACTGCTACACTCCACTTAGCCTCATCTCGGAGGAAATGGTCAAGTACAATTTTACGCAGCACGTTGCAGTGCTCGGCGGACGTAATGTCTTCCTTGACCATACGCACTTTTACTATTTATACAGGTGCGTATCTTCCTTAGTCCCCCATCGGACGATCTTCCATTTCATCCTTTCATCTCACCTTCCTCCTTTCTTCTCAGCATGCAACTCATTGCTTTCGCCACCGCTCTATCTCTCTTTGCATCCTTCTGGGTGACGAGCACTTTCGCTACGCCTGTCAAAGAAGCGCGCTCAATCATTCCCAATGCGATGTGCAACCCGAACTTTGAGGGTGTCGGCATTTCCGTCACTAGTAGCGCTCAAGAATGGGGAACCTCACCTGCTTCTGTTCCTCACGCGCCTATTATCAACTTCAGTCACCGCGGTCCTATGCTTGTTCATCCTGACTTCAGGTTCGAGCAGAACGGACGACATCCTCCTCAATATATTGTCAAGTGAGTATTATTTGGACTGCGGTCTTCAAAGTTGTGTTTAATAATGCGATCTATAGGGATATCAGCCATGGTCACTTGGTTGCTTCAGTGAGGGACAATAAGTTGCTTTTGCTCAATGAGCAGCGAGATGATCTGTAAGTGCACTATCTTAAATTAAAATTTTCGATTTTCTATCCCTCCAGCTCGGATTTGTTATCACATTATAACGATTCTGACTCGTTTGCTTGCTGTTCTATTCAGAACACAGCTCTGGCATGTCGTCTGCAGAGAGTGCACCTCCAACGTCAGTCAAAGCAGGGGCTATCCTGTCGCAACTTCATGCAACATTACCTCAGTTGGGGCTGGATGGTGTGTTACTAATAGTGGCGTCCTCGGGGACACCTTATTCTTGTCGCACTGCGATGGAAGTGATCGTCAACGATTCGATTTCTGGACGCCCACCCGATTGTAATCGCGATTCTAAGAGAATCCATAGCGACTACAACTGATAATGGCTAGTAACGATTAAATTTTTGTTGGGTGAATGACGGAGTCTAGTTACTGCGATTACGTTGGTGATTGGTTTTCACTTCCGTTATACTTTGAATTTTGGACTTTGTTTTGAACTCTCTTTGTATTTATACACTACGTAAATAGGTAGTATGTGCTTCTTCTATGTCCGAATATCTGTTTTGCGTGAATGTGGGCTGCTCGTCTCAATCTGTTCAAACATTGCTTCTACGCCGTGGCAGCGCATTTGGTACACCAAATCTGATTGCAGCGATTGGCAGCCTGCTTCACTCTTTAGTCTTATCCGACCTTTCCACCCGTGAACTTGGCCTAACACCCGATATTGAACGCTAAATTAGCGAGGTGAGCAGTCATCACCGCCCCGACCGATGGATGCACTGCTACGATTTCATGTATAACGTTAGGTTCCTATTCTTCCACTAAGCAACTCCTAGGGCTGTTTACACCCGGGCCAGTGCAATCGAAACCCTGGTGACAACGAGGATCCCGTGTCTCCATACATGACATCAAACCTTGAGAAGCTAGGTCAGTCCTAGCATGAAATTCATCGGCCATGCTTGGTATTACTGACGTTAACATTGTTGTGATACCCGGTCTACCCATAGAGCAGTACTTGGCAAACACGATGTACGCTCATGCTGATCAGCTTATCAGGAAGGAGAATAGAATCTGGAGAACGTTAAGACTTCCCTTTCCGTGCGCCCTTTCCAATATTAATGCGATTCGGTATATTCCTCAGTCCTCCATCACAGGCTTCTTCGCTTCATTTCACCCATCTCCTCTGTTCAGTATGCAATTCATTTCCTTCACCACGATACTGTCTTTTTTTGGCTTCCTTACCGACGATCTCTTTCGCTACACCTTTCACGGGAGCAGGCCAACTTCTTCACCGCAGTGCGACGTGCAATCCAAATTTTGAAGGCGTTGGGGTTTCCGTCACCAATGGCGCCCAAGAATGGGGAGCCTTCCCTGCCTCCACTCCACACGCGCCTATTACCAACATGAACCATCATAGATCTATGCTTGGCTATGCCGATTTTAGGTTCGAGTAGAATGGACAATTCCCCTCTCAATATGTTATCAAGTAAGCGCCATCAGAATTATAGTACTTGATGCGGCTCGTGCCAATAAAGGATCTATAGGGACATAAGTCATCATTACCTCCTTGCTTTGGTGAGAAATAACAAGCTACTCCTACTAAACGAACAGCGTGATGACCGGTAAGTATCTTATTTGGTGTCCTGCTCTTCGCCATTTTGATACTCAGGACCCCACATTTGCAATCCGTTTTAACATCCCTGATGAGTCTTTTCTACCCCTTATTTGCACAGCTCCTAACACTGGCATGTCGTTTGCCAAGCATGCATTGACGATACTTATCAGCAGAACGAAAGACGCCCTCGTCGCGACCGCATGTACCATTACATCTACTCGATATGGGCACTGTGTCACCAATTCTGGCAATCTTGTGGAACCGTTATTCTTGGCGTCTTGTAATGGAAATAGGCATCAAAGCTTTGATTTCTGGACAGCCTAATAGGCACTAACTGTGCTTGGGTACAGTGCTGTGCAGGTCGGCGACCTTGCCAACCAAAGGGCCAAGTCGTGGACCAACACCCAAAAGGGGTTATGGTCGCCGACCATGTAGATAAGATAATACAAGTGCATCTTATCATGTTCAAAGTAAATCGTGTAGTAATTACGGCCTATTAACCATACTTTGAGCTCCACAAGCACCTGCTTTGCCTTGATAACAAGGGTCTTATGCTTAGCCAAGGCTTTTCTTACCATGGTGTGCATTCAACAGGCCAAGTTTTCTTGGAACCAGAATGCATGGTATCATGCAATCAGAATTCATCTCGTCCTCATGAAGTGGGAGAATGAATCTTGCTATTTTTCGAGTTTTTTCCAATGTTATTCCCAAGGCTGTATAAAACCCACACTAATCCAATGATTGAGAATCTGTCAATACCCTCTGAATTACAGATTTCGGCATCTACTAGCTCATTATCTACCATGTCAACTCAGTCTCGTGGATGGTGGCGTTCTTATTTCATAGACCATCCTTCCTACTCAGTAAATTACATCACTGAATGACCTCCTGAAGTCTATGCCAACCCAAATGATAGTGCAAAGGGCACTGGTGCCAAAATCCGTCTTCATTGTACTCCATGTCTTGATTTGCAGGTTGCTGAACTACTTGAAGATGCAGAAAGCGATGCCCAAATGAATCCGATTGATATTCCACGATCCAGGGATGCTATAGTCCTCTCCAGTATGGAACCACATTTGATTTACATTGTATATACTAATTAACTTCAAACTATAGTCTTCAATGCAGATCGTAACTCTCCACATACCTGGATCGAAAGCCGAACAAAGACATTACTCCACCACCTTCGGGAATGTTCCCTTCAGCCTCAAGATGTCCGTGAACGTGCCCGAGTAGAATTACTAGCACGTCATACACCCAATAATATCATCAAAGCTTCTAGCACTGGTATTGCAGGTGAAGTACAGTATATCCACCCTCAATATCACCCTTCCATGCCATTCTCTATATCGGCAATCCCACCAGTCACCCACAGTACCATTTCTGGTGGCATTCAAGGTAGTCAGCATACAACTCAAGTTGTTTCGCTGAATGATTCAGGCCTTGGACTGGCTTCTATTCATTCATCTTTTATCCGAGAGCAATCCCCAGATTTATCTATCACTGGGTCTGCAATTTCTGGCTCTTATTCACAAGCCAACAGTCCATCCATGGGTTATGCAAGTGATCATGGGCCTAGTCAGCATGAAGTTTTATATCAACGAGGGCAATCTACACAAGTTCAAGGTAATCACCTAAACCAAATTACCACCATATGGACCTCAGAACAGCAAAGGCTCTTCGAAGAAATGCTTGTTCGCATTATAGCATCTGGAGACTTATCTCTTTCTTGGGTAGACAACCTGGAAGTGATAGCCTTCCTCAAATATTTTATTCCTCATATGCGTATTACATCTCCAATCTTGAGGCATCAATCTGACTATATATTAGGCTAAAATTCCATCTCGTAAATCACTTACAAGGCACTTACTTCCCAATACACTTCAAAGTCTTCGGCATCACATCCGTACTGAAGTTAGTGGGGCCAAAGTAACCATTCAGTGTGATGGGTGGACAGGTGGTAATAACCACCACTTTGTTGCATTTATGATTACAACAGCAGACAAGGTATGTTTTCTATATAAATCCTACTATCTGCAAGATATATAATAACGATTTTTGTAGCTATATACAGTTGAGATTAGAGATACAACAACCGAAAGAAAAACAGCTGAAAACATGCTTCAAATGATGAAAGAAGTCATTCAAAAATTGAAGAATGAATGGCATGTCAATCCGATTGCATTTACAACAGATGCTTCAGGTGAATCAAGAAAGGCACGACGACTTTTGCAAATGGAAGAGCCACACTTTGTGGTTTCAGATTGCTATGCACATCAGGTATGTAAGGTTTTGTCATGGACACCAAATAATTTCTAACTATGGTACAAGATTAACCTAATTGTGGGCGATTATTTCAAGGTTACTGGCCCATCATTTCTTCAGTCTGCTAATCAAGCCAATGAACTGATTACTTGGCTACGAAGCAAGACAGCAATTCTTGGGCTGATTCAACAAGCATTCCAAGAACGAGGCCAGCCTCCTCTATCAATTATCCGACCTGTTCCAACCCGGTGGACAGCATATTATCTGGCCTACCAGAGATTACTTGATGTACGAAAGGTTCTGGAGTATATAATTGCCAAAGATGATATACAAGGAAAAGATAAGCAAATCATAGTCACACAAGACTCGCACTCATCCAAGAGAGCAAAGCAAATGGTCAAGCTCATTAAGACAGAACAATTCTGGACTTCACTTGCATGGTAAATGTGCTAGCTACTTGCCTTGAATTATTACTAACAATTTATAGAGTAAAGCTCCATTTGGCACCATTGGCCATCGCAGCAAATGTCACACAATCCACCTTTTGTCGCCTGTATGATGTGACACTCATTTTGGGCTCTCTTGTGATGGAATACACCCGGCTACCTGGCAAAGATTCCGATGACCAACAAGTCTGCAGTGCAGTACTTGCCAGCATTGAGCGGCGTTGGTTGAAGGCTGATCAAGATGTTTTCATAGCTGCTGTGATTCTCAATCCATTCTTGTGCATTAAACCATTTCGTCAATCACTTCTTGTTGTTCCAGCCTCCCTCAATGCTCTATTTTCATGACTTTGGGCCCGGTTTTTCAATGAGAAAGCTCCTGCAGGTCTCTACACTGAGATCAAGGAATATTTGGGCAACCTAGGCCCTAAATACAAGATATTTCCTGATGTCTGTCGAAATATACGAGCTCAAGCCTCCAGGGATGTAAGTACAGCTCTCTATAACTTTTTATAGATTATTAACATATTTTAAGGGTGTATCTCCTGATCCAATCTTGGTGTACACCGACTTGGAGATCCCTGGTACCCAGCCAACTGGTCTCCCAACTGGTCTCCCTTGTCTCGCCCTTCATATCCTCTCCATTTGTCCAAATTCTGCCTCTTGTGAACGACTTTTCAGCAATTTTGGCCTTATCCTGACAAAGCTCCGCACCCGGCTTGGAACTCAGCACCTCCTCGACCTGGCTGAGCTCAAAATGCATATCCGAGATGAACACATCCGAAATAACACAAAGGAATATCTGCGAAAGCGCCGGTATGGTGTTCTTGCTGAGCACAAGATGAATTCAGCATTCACTACGCCATCACCAGACCCTTCAACAAGCACTCCTACCCTACCCATAACCTCGACGACAGAATGCGATAGCAATACAACTGCGGATATCAGTACCACTGGGTATATGGGCACCAAATCAACACAGGAAGCCTTGAAGGAATTAACATCATCCCTCATTGAAAAGGTGAACAACGATGAGGATGATCCACTTCCAGTTCAGTCTGATGAGAAGATTCAAGTTCCCCTTCACGAGCTTTTCGATTTTGGCACACAAGAATGGGTTTCTCGTCAATTATCAACTGCAGTGGGCACATTAGATGATGAGATGACTGTCTATGAGTTGTATGATCTCGAGACAGTGGATGATCTTGTTCCTGATGTAGAGGACACTCTAGGGACACTGCTTGTGGAGTAACTATATGTATTGTATATAGAAAACGGACTCGATTCAAATCCTACGAGCTTGCTATGCAGAAAATGACCCCTATCATATACTATATATGGCATTTGCAGCTTAAGCGAGGGTCGTGGGACGGGCTTCCGACCATATACGACCATCCCAACCTTGGCATCCGACCATCCCGACCTGGTCGCTGACCCGCACAACACTGCTTGGGTACGAGTACTTGGTGTTTAATGTTAGGTTATGAGCTTTCGAATTTGTATCTGTGACTCGATGTACTTCCTACGTGTATGTACATACAGTGTAACTTGTTGATGCGAGCTCGCACTTACCACGCCTCCACCCGAGATGCCAGCTTTTGTTGCCTGGAGGCAGTGCACGTGGCAAATTCAGGGGTGCAGTACAGCTGCAGTGATCGGTAGCTGCTAACTTCCTTCTTACCCGAATGTCGTCCATCTGTCCAAAACGCCCCAACTGATGTTTGGAAAGAAGCAACATAACTTGCAGGCTAATCAAGTACGCAGCCTTCTCTTTACGCTTAGATATATAGCTAATTCGGTCTCTTCTCAATCAGAGGAAGGTTGTCGTGCTTGGAGATGGTGAGTTGTCGGTTCTTGAATAGAACCGACTCTAACACTTATGTGCCGCTATGAACAGATGAAACGGGGAAAACCTATTTGCTGAGTAGCTTCACAGGGCATACTATATGCTGTGAGTCTAAGCCTAAAGGAGATGCACCGTCGAAACCTAGCACCAAATCCAATTTGAACACATAGATCCAGAAACAAACTTCATTCAAGATTTCACGTTCGATGGGCAAAATGTCGAAATTGCGTTTTGGGACTACCCGTGAGTACTTACGTCCATCAGGTGCGTTGTGTCATATTTATGGCTACAACTTCGCTTGTGCTTTCCCACCAGGTCGCACTATATGGAACAAAAATACAGGGTGCGTAGACCTTGTTCAGGTGTTTTGTGGGCGCCCATGTCCGTACCGGCCATTGGAGTGACTAATACTTTATCCCATTGTTTAGGACAAGATGGAGGAGTTAATCCTTATGAATGCCGTCAGCCTCGTCGTCATGGCATTTTCTGTTGATGACCCAAGTTCACTTGATAGCATTGCGACAAAAGTAAGCCTTTCTTACCACTGACTTTCAGTACAAGCTCATAATCTTGGACTGGCGAAATTCAAATGGTAACTCTACCTGGATGAGTGGTTACCTAGACTGCGGGGTTACCATCCCAGCCCTTCCCAGATGGAACGGCTGTGGGATTGGTGCAAGAAGTTATGGGTGCCCAAATCTGTGAACATAGTGAAGAGGGAATATCCGCCTTTCATAATTGTGGGTTGTAAAACCGACCTTCGACCAACAATAATTACACCCGAAGATGATGATACGGTTGTTGACTCGTTGCATAGAATAAGCGGGGATGGTCACTGGGGTATGAATACATCCTCGGTAGGATGAAGCCACGAATACTTACCTGCATTTAAACAACTACAGGGAGCATTAGTGGATCTACAAGCAAACATCAGGAAACCATTGGAGATAAAAACTCCGACGCCCGTAGCGAGTCTACATGCCTTCCAGAAGATAGCAGTCGCAGTTTTGTCTCCTATGATCAGGGAAAACGGTTTGCTACAGTATGTGGCGCAGTTGGATATTATGAATGCTCGGTACATAAGGCGATCGGGACAGAGGAGGTACGACAAGGAGCTGCGCGTTCTGCTTTCGACTACGGAAACTGGAAGGGAGCATAGTGTGCGGGGGCCGAATGAAAGTTCGTTGTTGAGCGCTAAAGGTGATTCAAGAGGTTGATGCTTTCCTATGAACGGACGTTTTTGATTTCATTTACATTTGTCTGTATAATCCATTCTGTGATTTGTTGGACTCAATAACCAACCAACTCACCCGGGGTGGTACGGTTCGATATAGCTTCGGTCCATGCCAAGGCACAAACATAATCCTTTGACCAAACGCCTTGTCTCCCTTAGAACAGGTGTCAGCGCCACTAACACTGATAAATTGACAGGATCAGACCCGCTTGTCTTTGAGAAGCGCTCTAGAAGTTTTTGCTCGTCCCAAGGAGCGCAAGGAGTTTGGTCCCCGCCGACAAATGCACAATCATGATCTCCCGGTCAAAATGGGAATCAAGCAGGGCGTCATGAGACCAAGAAATACCCCGCATCGAAGGAGCGTCAATCATACAAGGGGAAATAGAAGATCAAGCGAGGTCATAGATAAGTTGGAAGCGCTATCAGCGTATTTCCGGGGTCTCGTACCTGAATCGGTGGTTTCCTCCTTCCTTCCTTCTCTCTAGACGTGCTCAGGGCCCGGTGCTTTTTTACGCTCAAGCGTGTTCGATTAATCCCTAAGCGAACATAATGCGAATATACGCGGTCCGACATGATTCAGAGTCTCTTGATCCAATTGGGGTTTGATAAAGTCTAAGCCATGTGGTTATCACAGTTGGTCGTAGAGGCTTAAATTCTCCTTGTAGAATAGTCTGAAGTTCCTTGAGAGCTTCTGTCCTAAACTGCCCGCATCGATGAAGTATGCCAAGTCTATTCTGTCGAAGATTAGGGTGAAGATACGAGCGGCTAAATATAGTTGATTGATACCTACTATCACCCCTTTCCCGACTCGCCCATTTGGTTTCCCCATAAAAAGCGTTGCGTGGAGACCCAGGGACTTGATATGCAAAGGTAAAACGGTTGCCGGGAGCATGTTTTCCAATGCTGCTTTCCAAGTTGCTGTATTAGGTAAATCGGCATCTCCGCATAGCTCCATGAATACGCATCGAGGGCCAAGCAATTCGAAGGCACTTGAGGTGACTTGCGACGGATGTCCTTTCATTCCATTCAGCCACATGACAGGATAACCGTGCCGTGTCAGTGGATGTCATTCAATGAGAAGGGTCGGACCGTCGACGTTACCCTCGCACTTGACCTAACTGATGCGTGAACTGATGGTGTCCGACTGGCGTGCTTCCATCTGTCAGGAGATTGAAAGTTATGCCATCAGGATCAAAGTCATGCCTCCGTCCGCTGGACAGCACCGTATTGAAGTTACACCTTCAACAGCATTCTTGGCAAAATTTTGCTGAGCTATGGGGAATGATCATAGAAACCTTGAAGATTATAATGGTGTTTCGGCGGGCGAACGTAGCTTGATACTGAACAATCCAAGGTTTGGTTCCCTGTGTCTATGGGGTCCAACAGCTTCATCGCCTGCCGGATCTCGAATCAGAGGAAGGAAGTTCACTCGCATGCTTCTCATGAAAAGATATTAACTTCTAAATTTGTCGTGTTTAGTTTTGTATTCCACTTCCTTCTACTAATGTCTTGGAGCTACAAGTTGCAGGGGACCTAGGAAAATATAATTCGACTCCAAACAATTAAGCGGAACCCGTGACAACCTACTTGGATAGCTGGAGTTCATGCTCCGTATTCTCCATAACACATTATTTCATCCATCCTCCTACTTGGCAAAGTAAATTCTAGCGCCACACCTCCTTGCGCATCGCCATCCTTCCGGGCTCCTCACTAACCGCCTACCGTCATTAGCATGTGACCTATTGAGTGAACACTCCAATGAGTGTCGCCTCTGTTGGAATATGATAACTGGCCACACCTGCCGTCAATATGTGACCCGTCACCGTCACTGTTGAGATGAAATGAACCGCTGTTGTACTTATATCCGGCTCAGTGGCACTAGAGCCACGGGTGCTATCACTACAGCCGACGTTTAGGCATGGATCTTGCCTTGGTGTCCCCAATTCAACCTATCAAAGACCGAATTCTGCGGCATCGTGTCGGTGATGCATACCATCATGCCTAGGAATTCTGTTAATACAAATGTCAGATCGATCCTTGCCTGAAATTTGAATCTCATGACAGTGGGCATTGATTGTGGCGCGCATATTGGGTCTACTAAGGCACTCAAGCGTGGATGACGTCGTTTTGTCAGGATTTGTGACTATGTCAGCTACTAACAGCGCGAAGCAAAAGGATAACGAAGGAAGGGGTGCAATGTCAGTAAAAATCCATAGTATCTCCTTTGAACGAGCGTACCCGAGAATTGAACAAGACACCTTGGGCGCACCGCGGAGATCTACATCTCGAGATAAGCACACCAGAGAGCTCATTCAGGTCGTGCCTGGCGTTCCAGAGGTTGGAAAGACTTGAATCGGTCTAAGAGCGAGGAGTTGATGATGGTTGGGTACGTGTGGCGTTCAATTCCCATTCAACAGTGCAATTGAATCCGCGTCGGAGTCTCAGACCGATGCAACACCAAAATGCGCGCATCTAGCACCGCGCGATGTGACAACGCGTGGTTACCGAATCGTGTGCGCGTCTCCCCTCAAGTTAACTCGTCAAAATGGAGAAACTGAAATACGGAGTAAACGCCAACGCGCGAGGCTCAACCACGATGCTAAGGGGGATCGGCAAAGGGCAGGTACGCTCTAGCTGGGAAACGCAAACTCGGGCCGGATTTATCCCGAGCCCGACCGGTCAAACAAAGGAAAACAAAAAACATATCGTTGTAGCGGACTTTCTTGTTCTGGTTCAAATCGACCACAACTGTGGAAGTACAGGCTCATCATCAGCTCGACAGGATTGATACCGATAACTCTACCCTGTTTTTGATACTGATAGTGGGAATTTGACTTTAGCTTTTGACACTCAGATTTTCGCACGGCTGGGGGTATGTGTATTGATTGGTCTGTGGCTCATAGGTATTGGGGTCATGGTGCTATCAGTTGTGGCGGTATCTCGTTCGATGCCACCGGAAAATGGAATCATGACTGGGAACCTCGGATTTACCATCAGCGCGAGCAACAGGGTAGACTTTGGTACCTCCATTGGTAGGTGAAGGCGTTTGCAGGGTCCTACGAGGCTGGTCAAAAACATAACGGCGTACTCGCGGGTGTGGGTGAGGATTACGAGGAGCCCTTGATTTCTGACTG
This sequence comes from Volvariella volvacea V23, assembly GCA_000349905.1. Lineage (NCBI taxonomy): Eukaryota > Fungi > Basidiomycota > Agaricomycetes > Agaricales > Pluteaceae > Volvariella > Volvariella volvacea. The sequence continues at coordinate 1,982,713 of KB722739.1, read as the reverse complement.
TCTCCATTTGTATCTTGCTTTGGCGCGGCAACACATCTGGTAAGTACGACCTCGTTGGGGTTGGGTGCTGGGCTTGGAGTATTGAGATGAAGGCATGACCTTCCTTTGATTCAGACTCGGCCTCGGGGGATCGAAGTTCAACGTTCAACTCGGGAGGAGTACTCGGACTCAGATGCAAGCGACTCGTGGTTCAGCTCGTGGCAAGTGATAATCGCATCAACACCGACAGCCACGGTTACGATAAAGGACCATTCTCGGCCAGACGATCATCATCCCCATGTCCAAGTCCATTCTCAGATTGGGGGTCGAGCGTGATGAAGGTGATGAAGATAATGAAATCAGTCGGAGTCTGCGAGCTCAGGGACATCGCCTTTGTTGGCCAAGTTCTTCACACGTCCATGCAGCCAATGATGCAGATGGGACTGCAGCGCCATCACGTGGAGGAAAGGAGGGGGGATGTGCAAAAGATTTTGGTGTGACATGAGCGGCGTACTTTCTAGGCTCATCAGGCAGGGCGTCGGTTACAGCTGCTGTTGGAGTGCGAGACCCAAATCTACGCAGTTTGTGCGCTTGCCCAAAGAATTAATATAGCAAGTGAGTAGTACGAATTTTGTGATGCGCAAAACTGTGAGATGTGTCAGATTCAGGGAACGACGGTCTGTATTCCGCACTTGCTACCCGTTTTCGTTGAAATCAAGCACCGCCGATGAACGAAAGAAAGTCCAAGATGCATGAATGCCTGATTGCAAAAGAAGAATACAAAAATACAGCAATGGAAGAGTCTATGACCTATCTATCAAATATGTAACACATAACTTTACACCCCACACGTATTTCGTCCAACGAAATGCAAAACTAATCTCGTTTTTTCGAGCGTCCATCCGGATTGAGTACACCCTCCGCAACAACTCTCAGTGCCTTGCCATCTTTATTCTTGTAGAACACAATATCGCCTTCATCTTCAATGAAGCAGCATTGAGTGAAAGTGCGATATAATGCTCTAAACGAGTTCTATTCGCGGATGGATTACTCTTAGTCGATCTTGGCGCTTGACGATTTGAAGATGCGGCGGCTTACCGTTGAATCGTAGTTATAATCTTCTTTTAGGATTTTTTTGATGATTTCCGTTACTTGGGGTTGATTATCTGTTGTTTTACGAGAACGATGAAAGCATGGAGGTCCAGATTCCCGTAAAATGAAAATGAGATAACCAGGTAACGAGTGTACCGAGAGCGAGGGGACGAATCACAAGTCAAGAGTCGCAGAGGGAATAACGGAAGAGACGAAGAGGAAGCCGGAACGACAAATTCAATTCCCAAAGAAGTTTTAGAGTTGAAAGCGGAAGCGGAGAAGGAACGACGGAAACGAAGATGGAAAACTCCGTTAGCCTTTATCAAGCGTGGATCATCGTGTACGAGAGAAACTTTGAAACTCACAAAAAGGAATGCTCGAGAACAAATGGTGGGAGACCTAGAATCACGGAGATTAGGGTTAGCAGACGTCAAAACCTACAACGACACATAGACGCCGTAGCCAAGGAAGGGAGGGGTTATGAAATGGGTGTACGTACGTGATCGTGAGAGACGTTGTGCAGGAAGAATCGACCTGCCCAGCCTAGAAGTGGTCTATCGACCGTAGAGACGGCTCCTCGTATGAATGACCATTCGGCTTTACGATAGTGCGCGATCGAGGGATCGGTGTGGTGCAGATAAGTTAACATGACGATCCAGTGGTTGGCGAGCTAAAATAGTGAGAGAAGCGGGGGTGTTGGGTTGGTGGATTTGCGAAAGGGCAACGTCATTTACGTACGATGTAGGGGACGAAGTAGAGTTTTAGGAAGTTTGAGAGGCCGACTTGATTTGTCCAAGTGTAAAGGATGAATGCCATAATGGACAAGCCAATATTGGATGCGATGATCCCATTGCGCTCATGAGGTTTGAAGAGAGGCGATGATGGTTGAAAGTGCTATGGGCCATGTCCAGAATTGGACGATTGCCATAAGTAATGAGATGACAGGACGAAAATAGTCAATGTCCCATAATTAGCGCGAAAGTCGAATGTGAAATAATCATGGGCTTACATTGGTTCCTGGAGGGTACCTGGTGTTACCCAGGGCATTGGTAAACAAGTAATACTGCCAGCCCATCGTCTGCATGAATAGCATCCTACTCAGCGTATAAATCGGGGTATCTTCGAAAATCTCGTGATAGTCGTTGACGTGTGCAATTTCGGCGCTCGGTAGGCCATATTGGGATCGCGTTCTTGGAACAAAGTTTTCGTCGCGTTCGACAGACATGGTGGCCTTATGGTGGGCTTGGTGCGTCGACCTCCAGGCATAGTAGGGTGCGAGGATGAAGGTGTGGAGTGTGAAGCCTATGACATGATTGACCCAGTTGTATGGAGAAAGTGTACCATGACCAGCTTCGTGGGCCATGCACCACCACCCAGCGAGGATGATCCCCTGCCAGTGCCAGTAGAGCGCCCATAAGCACCACTTGATCAGAGGTTGGAGTATGTGGGTGGCAGTAGGGGACAGGGGGAAGTGTGATGAGTTTGAGAGGGTGGTGATGAGCCGTTGACTGAGGGGCTCTATTCGCCAGCCTAGCTTGTACACTATAACAGCGCAGGTCACGTCTCGGGCGACGTATCCTAAGGCCTTGAGAGTGTTCTTCTCGTGCAGGTGCTTTGGTATGGCAGAATGTATTTCCTGGAGAGTTACCTAGTTCATTAAGGTCAATATGAGGGAGACAAAAAGAAAAAGACCACTGACATTGGTGGGCTTGAAGGGTGCTTTGAGACGAGCCTGGTACTCAGGACTATCGCGGAAGATGGATGAGAAGGGCATGTTGGCGGGGGTGGACGAAGACGAGGGCGAGGAGTTTGAAGGCGGACCGGCTGGAGGTGGTAGGGTAGATGGACATTTAAAGCGATTGGGATGGGCATAAGAGTGTTGATGATTACAAAAACCACTTACCTCAAGGAAACACAACTCTGTCAATCAATTTCAAACACCCAAATCTTCGCCTTCAACTTGTCCATCCTTTCCCCTTTGAGCTAATATCCAAATCTCGATCCCCAGATCCACACGTGTTCGGGACCCCAGATACTTCAATAAATGAATAACGCCAACAAACTTCAGGTTCGTTGTGCTGGTTTGGTTTGCGCTTAGACTCTCCGGGACAAACAGCGAATAACTTTCTTTCTCCCGACTACCTCGCAGTTCGGGCGACTTCTTGTCTTCGATTCTCAATTGACTATGCCTGCGGAGGCGGTCGAGCATCGTATCTTTAGACAAAGTTCAGGTTCTCGTCCCGACGGGATGTTTGACTGCTTCACCAGTCTTCGCATTGTCGAGTTCTCTGCTTTGGGTTAGTATCAGGTCTCTCCACCCACAATATGCTAATGCTATTACACAGGGAGTTGCCTCTCTCAAATACCTATTGCGGTTCCTCTAGATTTTACTTTTTGCTATTCTGGACTACTGCAGTGCTGGAGGCCACAAAACGATGTGCATCAGGCACCCCGAAACATGACCCACGAAAGGCTCCCGGGGGAAGTGTGATTTCGGTAGCTTAATACCACTATCACCTACGGGTTAGGTTTTGGACTAACCACATCTGCTCGGTCGGAGCACCAACCCGTATAGGGATCTATGCGTCTAAGGTGGGGGCACTTCACGCGATGGGCTAGGCCCCGCGACATAACTCACCTCTTTCGCTGTCGGACCGAATACACAAGGCTTCTCAGCTCAGATGTTGACGGTGAATTATGCGCGCCACTTTGTGTCTGTATAACCCCGAAATGCAATGCAAATACCTTATCCATGAAGCTAGGGGAAGGCTGTAGGTTAGTGTATCCAAAACCTTCTCTTATCCCAATAGCTCATGATTATCCTCAGAGAAACATAGCCATGGGCGAGCGAAACGCGAATCACGGATATTTAGTCAATATGACTGCGTGCACGTTCACTAAGGGAGTCATTTCAGCCTCTTCCATTTCCATTCCCTCCCCTTCCAGCATCCAATATAAACTATTTCGAAAACAATCCTTCTCCGGCTCTCATCCCAACGCCTATACACTAACACCCAAGGTAACCTTTACACTGAGAAATGAAGCAAGGTTATCTAACTACATTTATGGCTTGCTTAGGCGTTAGGGCGGAGCACCTGTCACCCTTCAGTTTCAAGGTTCAGCAACTCGCTCAAAGTCAGTCCGGGGTCTAGATTCAGGTCCACAGATAGTCTTTCAGATAATACCGGGACTCATAGTGCTCACGGATAGGATAGTACGAGTGTGCTTGACATGACCTCGAAGGGCCGGTGTTGTCGATAATGGGAGATGAAAGTCTGTATGCGTATAGACTTGCTCCTGCTGAGCACGGATTCTCCTTTCATCGAAACCCCCTTTTCTTCGTGCGGAGAAGGTTTAATAAATAATGAGCGACAAAAATGGAATGTGTTGAGGGTATTGCTCGGGGAAATCACTTCGCTGCGCAGCAGGAGCTGGCATTGTTGTCCGAGCTTACTTTCTTGCCACAACCTCCGATGAGAGTGTAGCTTTCGGGATGAGTCCTCAGCTCGAGAATCCTTCATTGCTTAAGCATCTTTCGAGCTCGAAAGCTACCCCCGCATAGACACATGCACGCTCTGTTACTTTACGTATCGCCAAGCTATCGGATGCGAGAGCGAGAATATCAGTAAGAAAAGAAGTTCGGGAGAACACAGAACTCCCTAGATTTAGCTACGCGCATTGCCTCTAGGAGCGTTAATCCTGATTGTAGCTATAGGCAGATGGTTGACGGAGTGAGTTCGACTCCGCGACGATTACAAGTTCTTGACGTGTTTCGTGACTTCGATAGGCGTACGGTCTAGGGTTAAGCTTTTCCGGTGGAAAGCCTATTGTAAACTATTTTGGCTCATCCGAGTCGTCAATGGAAGGGGCTTCCATTCGTGCATTGGTTTCTTTCGCATATGGATTGGGATCATTATTCAGGGTTAGGAAAAAGCCAGTAGTAAACTAAGATGGAACCTCGAGACCAGGGAACGTTACGATATACAATCCATATACGAACACTCGGTCTTGAGTGGGCCAGTACGCCGACGTACATCGCCGACCGGCGTTCACACGACCGGAGAAATTATGTCGTCATCATCACAGGTAAAATTCTGTTCCGTACACCGTCGTCTCCTGGAACTCATTTAGAAACTAGAATCAGGTGCAGAACGTGAAGCGCTGAGCGCCCATCCACCAAAAAGCAGAATAAGCACGATAGAGAGACCTGCTCAGTGGTATAACCGGAAAAGACCCACTTTTCTGTTGATGTTGCTTTACAATCTCATCGGCACGACGTAAGACCACAGGTACTGCGCCGAAAGCACGAGTAGCCTGGTCACTGGAATCCTAACGATACGTACGCTTCCATGGGGTAGAATCGACGCTAGCCGCTCGGTCTGATACAGATCACCAGGCTCACTGTTAGTCATCAGAATATTCGAAGAAACAATACAGTGAGGGACCTACATCGCGCGGCATCTACCTCGTGGTTCGCCACCAACAAACACCAAGAACAGCTAATGTATTGGTACCTTAACATGTACACGTACTACGCACGGAGTCAAGTTTTCGCGTTGATGATCTATTACACATTCCTAGACTTTGGCTATGTCTAGTTATTACAATAGAAAATAACTCGCGTCCGCGGCACTTCTGGTGTAGGGCCTCTTGTACACATTGTGGATGGAATTGTGGATGCGTATCATGGGGCAATTTTCTTTTGCCCTGCAAGCTATACTACATAGGAGATAGTGGTGGGCGCAGTGTACGTGTCCTAATTGGAGGAAGCGAATACATTGGTAAACCACATGTGTTCGAGTTAGGGGACTCGTGTTAAGGTATTCTAATTGAGGTAGGAGGTGATAATATCCGCGGGATCCCTTGTGCTCTTTTCGTTCCTTGGGTATGTGGGTTATCCTACCCAAGAGCTGAATAGCATCAAGTAACCAATGGAGGAACTGCACTTTCGCCCCGAGTTCTCGCCCCCTGAGATGGTAATCTAGCCCGTCATGTCCAAAGAATCTCTCAACTCCTCAAGTGGCCTGGAATACGTGAGGATACATTAGCGAGCTTCGGGTGCCTGTAAAGGCGTCCATTGGCAATAACACAAGAAAGAAGATTGCGCCGTGAACGATGAGGTAGTCTAGATCTTTCTTGCATAAAATATCGTTACTTAAAATGAAGTTCCAACGCACGAACACAACATCTTTACAGTATCCACATCTTATTTCGTGCCTATTAGGACCTACACGACCGTCTATCGCCTACAGGCGAGCTGCAATTATGACATTCGGCATGGGATCAAGCGGTTTCTTGACGTGCGAGAGGAGCGTGGGCGCAGCCAGATCACCAGAATAAAACACAGAGGTCTGCAATTCTGCATGGCCGTCCATTGCGACCCTCTCCATAGGGCGGAGTAGATTGCAAGTCCGGTTGAGTTGACGTCTGAGTCTTTATAATATGCGTTCATTTCGGGTGAATGAATATAATAGAGGACTCGTTTTCTGACATGGCAAAAGTCACATTGAAACTGATCAAGTGTACGGCATAACTATGAACTTATGCGGTAGATGAACAGAGCCTTTCTATCAGATTGCTCGTTTACGAAATATTACAATGGGAGAAACGTTACAAAGGGGGATCTCGGATCAGATAAGTTGTCATTGATTCAATGAGTGCGAATGAGACTGAGTGTTAGTGTGAGCAAATGTGTTGATAGGAGATTGACAGTGTGGAGGGACGTCAACGATGTTGTAAACGAATTTCATTTCATTTTTTTCATCTGCAACGTCTTACGGGGAAAGAATCAAGTGGGGCTGCTACTTTATCAGCACGACATTTCCCAGCACTGACCTGGAAGCATAGCAGGGTATTGACATCACAAGTACACTATAGCGGCGCCACGGAGAGTAAGATGCTTGAGTTACTGAGTTTCCTTGAGTAAGGTATTACAAGCTTTCGAGCTGCTAGGGATCTTGCATAAGCCAGAAAGGAAGGTAGAAGAAGTCGGGGTATGGCAAAGCAAAATTGAGGGCAAACAAAGACCCCAGGAACCCACATCTTAATTTTGTTTGTCATTGTGAGCCAGTTTCGCCCCGGACGAACCGCCAACTTTGACTCTTTTGCAATTGTCTGATGGGGCAAGGTAAGCGAAAGGGGAAGACGCGAGAAGTGCTTGAGATTGTGAGATTCGCGATTGGCATTACCGCATCATAACCCATATCTTGCCCTCCCTGCCATCATTCATGGGGGTCGAGGGGGTCAGCCGGGCTCAGAGAAGGGACAGTAAGTGTTGGTGGAGGTGGACTTAAATACTCCCGGTATTTGAAGACACATCCATCGCCCTCGACCTTTCGAGGCATCACGACTTCTCGTTTCAGGTACAATTCAACGGTAGGCCATTCTTCGCTCTGATGTCCACCGTATGACCCATCGGCCCACGAATCTAGACACTTCGAATCGCGTTGATATAATAGCTGGATTGGCGCACCCTGTGGTCCCTACGCCCCTGTGGAACAACCCTTGTGACCAACCTTCTTTGATAACCAATAACCATTCTTGAGATGGCGTCCGGCACGAATCGCGAAACATCCATCGCTCTCTGCAGTCGGAAAGAAGAGGAAAAATACGATGAAAATGACCTACCAGCTTTTACCCCTATGAAATGGTACGTGTTTCTGGACCCATTTTTCTCAATGTTTCCGCTTCTGATCGCTCGACTTGAAGGTCACTAAAAGAAATTCGCGACCACATACCTGCTCACTGTTTTGTTCGCGACACACGCCGTGGACTCCTCTACTTCTCCAGAGATATCCTCATGGCAGCGGTGCTCTGGTCCCTGGCATTGCGCATCGATCCCTTGTTCACCAACAAGTCAATCATGAGCACCGTGTCAGAAAAGCTCGGCATGAGCCTAACAGTAACAGCAATCGTTGCGCAAGTTTTGCGTTGGAGCCTATGGGCCGTCTAGTATGTATTAATACTAGACTGTCCAATTGAGCTAACTCACTTCCTCCATAGCTGGTGGTTCCAAGGACTAGTATTCACAGGAATATGGGTGATAGGTCATGAGGTGAGGAGAACGGAACTTGGAAAAACTCATCGATATGAACTCGCTTAAACGCTCACATTATCAGTGTGGCCATAGCGCCTTCTCGGATCACAGAGCCGTAAATGACATTCTCGGTTTTGTACGTTCTTGTCCAAGACCACAAAATCGGTCACTCATGATGTCACCCCTCATGTCTTCTAATCGCTGCAGATCACACATACCTTCCTCTGGACGCCGTACTTCAGCTGGAAGATCTCTCACCATCGCCACCATTCAAATCATGCCTCGATGGAACGAGATGAGGTCTACGTGCCAAAGACTCGTGCAGATCTTGGCATTCCAGAAGAAAACTCTGTTCCTGACGGAATTGATTACGAGGATTACTTCGGTGATACCCCCATTTATACCCTCTACATGCTCGTTAGACAGCAGCTCCTGGCGTTCCCTGCCTATTTGCGTAAGTGGCTTGATATCTGAGCACGACCTGGAGCTAATGCGGTGCACACGTACCCGCAGTCTTCAATGTCTCCGGTCAAAAGGCATACCCCAAATGGACGAACCACTTTGACCCCAATTCGATTCTCTTCACCAAGGAACAAAGGAATGCTGTCATTATGTCCAACATCGGCATCGCAGCGATGGGCTATACTGTCTCCTGGGCGAGCGCAAAGTGGGGATTCGCTGAAGTTGTAAAGTACTACGGGATCCCGTGGCTCGAAGTTACGCACTGGTGTACGTATTTCGTCTCGCGGTACATTCCACTCTGTACTCACACGTGGAATACAGTCATTATGATTACCTACCTTCACCATACTGATCCCGATCTCCCTCATTACCGTGGCAAAGAATGGAATTTCCAACGTGGTGCTGCAGCAACTGTCGATAGAGATTTCCTAGGCTGGCAAGGACGCTTCTTCTTGCACGACGTTGCCCACTTCCACGTTATTCACCACGTGAGTGTCCGCTTCTTTGCCACTCTGTTTGTATATTAAAGGCCCATTGTGCTAGTTCTTCCCTAAGATGCCTTTCTGTATGTAACCTATCGTTCTTATTCGTGTGTCATATACTGATTGCTATGGTGCTCCTTGCATAGACCATGGACCCGAGGCAACGGAGCACCTAAAGGCCTTCATTGGCGATCACTATGCCTACTCTGACAAGCCCGTCTTCAAGGCTCTCTGGGATACCTACAACAACTGCCAATTTGTCGAGAACGAAGGTCAGTTTTTTAATAATTTGCCTCACCCTCCCCTTCTAGACTTTCCTCTTCCACATAATTTCATTTGCTGCCTCCATTTCCTTTGTCGTCCTGCCACTTGTGCTTTGAGGGTCGAAGATTTGGAGCACCGGAAGCACTTAAAAAGCTTGTATGGCAAGTGCGGAGTCCGTGATAATGTTTATGGGCGCCAACCCAAAAGGACGCGTTCAGGATTGGTGCCGCGGAGCTTCGCTTGGCAAAGCATAATCCTAGAGCGGCACCAATTTGAATAGCATCCATATGCCCATTCGTGATCTGCGGTGGCGATCCCGAAGCCTATGTAGGAGGGCTTCTCTTCCTGTTAACCCTTCTCCGGGTGCGCCTTCTTAGATTGGAGTTGTCTGTCTCTCTGGTTACCTTCGCTCCTATGAAGGGCCCCCTTTTATTTCATTTCCGCATCTTCCCAATGCGACCGATATCATTCTACGCTCCCAATCTATTCATCTTCCATTTAAATCTACCCGTTTCCTTTGATCTCCTTTCTGCCTCCTCCGATGATGGTTCATTCTCTCCGCTTCTTGGCTTCCACGAATTCCGAACCGTCTCATGCACCTTCCCGTTCGACACCGTGTAGTCTTGCTCCCTTTACTACGGACGTGCTAATTGACCTCTCATATCTGTAACCAGGTAGCATTCTCTTCTATCGCAACAAGAAGGGTCAAGCAACCCGCCGTCCCGCGGGTGAATACAGGATCCAGAAAAAACTCGACTAAATCTATTCGCTAATCTCCATTAAGGACTCTAACCATCGGAATGGCAATCCTACAGTTCTTCTGGTTCTTCTGGTCTGTCTATTGGCTATACTTGAAATTAGCCGCTGTAGCACTATGTTGTTCGCTTAGCGAGCGCTTCAGAACTATTTTCTCTCCGTTTTCTGGTCGTTATAGATTCTTGTCGTGGAAATAGGCTTCCGTGTATTCGTCTGTACCCATGTATCGTTCTCTCTAAAATCATGCAACTATCAACACGCGCAGAAGTGACGCCCAATTAGCTGCAATTCACTAAACCCTGCTTGACGCCAGCCGTCTTCCCAATCAACCAACGTCAAACGATCTCAGGCTGTTAAGCTTGCTTGACTTGGGTCCAGGTCTCCTCCATCTACTTAAAGACTCTCCAAAGGTACAACGCTTATTGGCAATTTACGACAGTTAATTAAGTCAAACAAGGGCAGCTCTGATAGATTGTCGCGGACTTAAAAGGCGCCGTGCTCAGCTTGTAGCAAACAGACCTAATTCCATCAGTGCCGTAATAACGCCACCAGTCCGGTTTATCCGTCCACTCAGGCAAAGACCCTCGAAGCCCTGAACGCCAGTGTGAAACAAGCGTGGTTGGCTGGCACGGATCCAGTAAGTCCGGGCGTAGTTCTAAATGGTGATATAGCAAATTCGCGGCTTTTTTTTGCGAATTCACACCCGGAAATGATTTACGTTGTGGAAGTATGGAGGTGCGCCAAGAGCTCCCCCTCGTGCTACAGTATCATCAAGGATCGTCAGATAAAATTTATGATCATCACAATGCTCCAAGTTCAGGCTTGGAAGGAATGTTGAGAAGCGCGTGAGTGGCGCGGCGGGTGGTCTGATGGATAGGTTGCTATCGACTTGTTTTCCTCGATGGTTTTGTCGCGTGGCTGTACGAACCTTCAAATGATGGGAAGCTTTCGTTTGAAATGAATATGCACACTATGCAATCACGTCTTACTCCTGAAGGAGTAGATAATGAGGTAGGTCTGGACTGTCCACGATGCAAGATATGAACAAAGGGAACGGGTTGGAGTTAGCCACGAGTTGTTAGGTTAGCTCTCTGATGCCCATGGGGATTTCATTTATTAGGGCTTGGGATGGAATGAATGATGGTAATTGGAGGTAAGCACACGTGCTATCTGTTCGAACTTTGAATCCGGTATTCGTATCCGAGTCTAGACTTTCAGATATTTTTGACTCGAATGGTGTGTACTCCAGGAGGATACGCCCTCCCTCAGGGAAGAGAGCGTACAAAGCAACAGCGGGACAATTCAGTGCCATTAACAATACCGCCGGCTCTGGGATTCCAGTAGTCTACGCAAATTATAATTGCTGGATAACATGAGATCACTACCACGACATTCTTTCCTGAGTCGCAATTCAAAACAAATAGACATCTCCCGTGCATCGGGGGAGAATAGCATGACAAGGGCAAAGCATACAAAGGGTATCAGACGAAGCTAGTGTTAAAAATGTCATTAGCGTTTGGTAGCATAATATAAAGTGGCAAGGTCGCCCATCCCAGCAAGTGCTTGGCCTTCTCCAATCGCCAGCCTTCTTCTGTTCAACCCTATCTTCTGCGCGACCAACAAATAGGAAGCCAATACTATCTGGATCATCTCCAACGCTTTCCCCTTCAAGGCAAGATAGCCAGCTATGGGTCTGACTTCTCCATTTATGTTTACCTTCCTGGACGGTTGGTACCAGGCAATAGGATTGTCGACATCGGTATCAGGGAAGAACTAGTTGAGAATGAATGCAGACAGCCGTGAGCCTTCAGTTCATAAGAGGCAAGTCGAACTGAACTCACCCAAACCTGATACGTTCCAGATGCTCTCCAAATGTACCGTGTCCCTTCATGCATAAATGAACTAAGGTCCGGAATGCCTCGAGTTAGGACATCCAGCCAGCTCAAATTAAAAAGAAAAGAACTCACAACCATGAAACACCATCCCCGCCACTCAGCCAATTCTTAATCTTAACTGGCTCCTGCCCTCTCAACTTCAGCTTGTCCGCGAATATCTCCGACTTTGCTATCGTGATAAAAGGGTCGTCGGACTTGCTTGTGTGCTCCCCTTCATACACCTTCGTCTTATATCCATCCCTGTCACTCTTGATATCGTACACTATCCGCCTCTGGTCGTCCATTACACGGGCATTGGTAAAGCTGTCGCGATCAAAGTAGAGAATCCTTTCAGGTGCGATGCCAACGAGCTGTCCAGAACCTTGAACAAGGGTGGTCTGCGATTGCATGGGCGTGGGGATAATCATCGTCGACCTATGTTACCGTGTTGTTGACTGGCCAATGGTTTATATAGTGTAGAGAAAATGCCCAGCCAAAGTGACGGGTCCCGGGCTGTGCACGCTCGCCACGTTGGGACGCACTGCGGATTTGATCACGAGTCTATTCGTGCCTACCGTGCCGACAAACTGGCACAGTTAAGGAGCCTCGAGCAGCAGAACAATGCGAACCTAGACACCCAGTTAGCTCAAAAGTGACATGCTTCTCCGCTCTAAGGCAGGGTGATCTCGTCAATACCTATGGTCGTTGTGTAGTCGGGTGCATTGCCTTGAAAAAGCGTCCCCGAAGTCCTTCCGAGCTCTTTCTCAAATAAGGCACCAGTCCCAGCGCCATGCCATTAATAGCTTAAATCAACACCCCAGGCAAGGATATTTTGAGGTTGTGTCAAGGAGGCATACTAGCAGCGATATGGATGATGGGTCGGTGTAAGTGTGGCTTGCCAAGGACGTTTTGTCTGGCGAACGAGCCATAGGCTGCCATGTGTGGACGAGAGAAAACAGGTCAAAAAGATGCCGAGGATGCCGCGGCGTGCATGACGGGCGGCTATCAATGCGCCAGGGCATTGCGGGTATCATATTTTACCTCGAGAGCGGGTTTCAAGAGGGAGAAAACATAAGAGGGACCCTCAACGAAGCGATTTAGCTACTGCAGCACGGCAAACACTACAGGAGGGGATGTATAGACAAGCGAAGGGAATGAACTATGTTACATTTGCTACACACTCGAAATACTTTCTCAGCGGGTTCTACACAGCACACAAACACACAACATGGGAGATATAGTATGTACAAGCACCAGGAGAGATGCATCGAAGGAACGAGGGTATGCAATGTCTAGTCATATCATGACGGATGGTCTTATATCGAAATCGAGCAAACATGGAAAGCATGTTGGGGCAAGGGTATCAGGATGAGGGCCAACTCGACATCAGAGAGCGATACGTGAATAGGCCAAAGGTGAACCAAAACAAGAGCCGGGGGGGCTGCAAAGTCCAGTTGGATAAGAACAAGTGCGAAAACCAGCATCATGAGTGGGTCGATTGGTTTAGGCAGCGACGAGAGACAATCCAGCGAGGAAGGTGAACCACCAGGCACGGAATAAGATGTACCTGCCTTCTTCGTGTGTGATGCGGTCAGTGGCGTCAAGGAGGCCAATATAGGGATCATCACCCCTCCGATAACTAGCAGAAAGGTCATTATGATTGTTGTATTGGCAGTTAAGACAGGTGCTATACCTGATGACATCGTCTACTAGTCCTTCTTCATCCCTATGAGTTTGACTAGCATCTGTAAGATCTGCATGGTATTGCTGAATGGCCAACCGCGTTTCGACGACCTCGAGAGGTGTTGTAATAACAGTCGCGAGAGCAACCAACGCGATGAACAGTGTCAACTTGTCGGCGGCAACTTGGGGGTCGCTTGTGTCAAATGGTGGGAGGAGAAGCCGGCGCAACGGAGCAAGGATCAACAGATATGTGGCGTTTCTCGCAAGGCTAGTTATGAGTAGGCCGGGAATAAGATAGATGGACCACGGTCTATGGCGTTCGGTGGGTGTGAAAAGAAGCCGACAAGACTTGAGAACGTTGAAGTATGGAAGAACGTAAGGTGTGGTAATAGCACTGAAGGGAGATCAGCAAATCCGCGGTGCCGTGGCAGTTTGATCCTTACCGGAAGGTAACAACTGTGATGGGGAGTGCAAGAACAGTTAAGATGAAGCATGCAGTAATAGACTCCTAGGGCCACTCGGTTAGTCGTGTGACGCAAACAATATGTGGACAGCGCACTGGTGCAGACAGTCTCGGCCACTCATTATAGCCGAGCTCAATAGCGTCAATTCCCAACACTGCCACAGAAACAAGGAAGACGACTATGGCGCTAATAGCAGTAGGCACTTCATTTCGTATTTAGTCAGATCATGCAAGGAATATAATTGATTTCACGTACGATAGCCCTTGTAGAATCCGCCAATACCCTATACACTCATTTATGACATCACTCCCAGTGCGCAGTGCGTAAACTTACCTCGATCAGCCAGATACGTCTGATCATGCCGAACACAGAATGTACGCCAACGGTCGGCAAAGGAAGGACTGCTCCATCCTCAGATTGCAAGTAGACGGGTTTAGGGGAGTAATCCGCTCGAAACCGCACAATTACGTTGGTGATCGGATGAACCAGGGCGACCACCAAGGCGAGGGTAATCACGGAGGACAAAATCTTGACAGCAAGAGGTACATCTGCTCCAAAAGGCGAAGGCATGATGCCCATGGAGAAAGCCAATAGGTGAGAGACGGGCTTGCTGGTCGCGAGTGAGGCCAACATATCGAACGACGTCAAAATCAAATCGCAGGGGGGTGCTCGTGGGCGCTCGAGACGACGGCGTCAGAAGGCTAGTGCGACGATGAAAGGACAAGATAAAGGAGCGAAGACAACGGAGGAATTGATGATGGGTGACGAAAATAAATGTGGCTCAAAATCACCGCCCCACAATTTCCAATCTCCCATCTTGGCACTCCTCCCGATCACGTGCATGAGATTTCAGGCCACATGCAGGAACGGTTACGACATTGCAACGACAAATGCGGACGCATCTGATCCCAGGACACACATTGCGATTCCATTGCTAGAGGCATTCGTAGTAAGTATACAAAATACAAGGAAATACAAAGTGTTTTTACCAACTAAGCATAGGCAGCCTCTTTGCGATCCAATATGTCCAATAAAATGAAGCGGTGTCACTGGAAGGAGTCCCAACAATGTTGTCTGTCATCATACCAAGAGCCCAATCAGAGTAAAATGCAGCCAACACCGTGAAATATATGGTCCCCATAGTCAAAGACCCGGCACCTGAGGCAAGTATATTTACCGTAGCACTGCTTTCGTCCGCTAGTGCGGCTATAATTCCAACCAAAAGGCCAAAAACCAGGCCAAACCCAACAATGATGTAAAACCCAATTGTGAGCTTGTAAACACCCCGATCTTCCCAATTCTGAACCACTAGAGACATCAAGCCTGTCATTCCGGTTATCATGCCTGGAATATCTGAAATCAATACTCATCAGCTTGATCCCGCGTTGAGATATGAGTTGAAATACAAACTACGATCCACGCTAATGCGGTCGTTAACATTTCTTGCATTTCATTCCACTCTATCCTATCTCTCTTGCCCAGCCTGATCAGAATAGCCACATGGACAGCCGTGAAGCCGCTCAACAGGGACATGAACAACTTCCAAACCGCAATGACCAGCAACTGCCACGTATTCTTGCAGTTTGTGATGGTCTTAATAGCCATGCCCGTAGACAAAGCAAGCCCTAATCCACACCATATCAAACCCCATAAGCCGTAATCGAGCTTTAAGAAAGGGAAAAACGGCTTTCGCCCAAGGCAGAGGCAACCGATCGTCCAATATGTCAGCACATGCGAAACAAAGCCCAGAGCCCCGTAAGGAAGGGCGTAGCACTCCATTTCGCTGACAAGGTCGTGACCGCGAGGGGGACTCTCAGGTAATATGTCCCCTAACCCACGAACAACCAGACCAGTAACAGATGGCTATGCGGGACAAAGACCGGTTAACACATGATGTGGGGTGGAATATCGCATATCAGAATTGCTTACCATGATACCGTAGACCCCTGAAGGAGATGAAGGTCGGGGCCAATAGCTGAGATGGAACGCAAAGACTCCAAAAAGCACCCCCTCCTTATATACCTCAATAGGGCCGCAAGTGAATATAACAGAGGTAAGTCATAGCCATGGCCCCCGTCGAGACACTTCGAGGTCGGCGTTCGTGATAACCCCATCACAGGATAAGGGTCATCATCCCCACTGTGTACGTTAGACACAGGAGGATTAGCAAAGGGTGTAGGGCCAGAACCGACTCAAATCCCCTCTTCTGTGGAGGGTATGTCGGAACACGAACAGGGGCACAAGTTGACATCGCGGGCGTTGCTGATATCCTGGGTGTGGCGAGAAGGAGGCCTGGGTTGCGTCTGTAAGATATAGCTTTAGCTGTGT
>KB722739.1:1929951-1961302 GCA_000349905.1 Volvariella volvacea V23 | reverse complement strand
GACGCGAAATCCCTACAGCCACCAGCGCTGAGATCATATCACCTCGAATTGCCCTTTAGAGTGTCCTTGCACAGTCTAAGGCCCCAGTAGAAGACGCACAGCCAGATGATTGGTCGCCTAGAGACGAGGCCCAGGCTTGGAACTGGTCGGGATTGTCGTGACTATGTTTAGACAACCCGCGGTTGTATGAAATCCACTCTTTCGTGTACCTGTGGGCTCCTGGATGCGGCGTGATTATCATCCCCCATTCCCAGGCTGTTAATCGAGCGCTTTTATGCCCTTGACCTTTCCGCAAACCTTTGGGTCCCGGAAAGTGCTATAGATACCCTGGTCAATACCAGAAAGCAGGGATAATATATGGAGTCAATGGAGTTAAGACTCAAGGGGTTGATGTCGACCGGCCCATCGCCTGCCAGGCGCGAAGGTATAGCCAAACAAGACCACAATTCGCTGAGCTCGAGGTTTGTCGCGTCTACGATATCTTCTGTATCAACCAAATAAGAGCGTTGTAGTCTTGCAGGTATGTGTAGTGAGTAAAGCACGACCCAGCACTATAAACTGAGCATACGTTCAATATTCACCACTAGGGAGGCATGTATCTAAATCGGTGAGGACGGTGCTTTGCTTAATTTACCAGCACTTCAGATATTTTGAGTAATAGTCACCGACAATGATAATCCCGCCGCCGCAAAAAATAATTAATTTTCCCACTACTTGGTAAGGCTACCGTGGCGCAAGCTCGTTCCCCGAAGAAATTTTAAGGGGTTCCGTTATCCAACAATGATGATTACCTATAAGGAAAGACAGCATCTAGCGGTGAGTTTGGTAACGCGAACTTGGTCATATATCGGTTGCCACACACAGACAAGTTCACATTTCAAGTTTCCAATACTCTCTAATACGCAGCAGGCAAATGCGACATATTCGTACTCCTAATCACAACCCATACTCTACTTCCACTGGGCAATCAAGTATTGGTTTCCGTTGGAGGGATCAACGACGTAAATCTTGATCGTGGTTGTGTCCGCAACTCCATACCCTGCATTATACTCCAACAAATTCACTTTTTGCGATCCATCGGGCTGGACAGAGTAAGAGGGCTTGATGCCAAGGTCTTTGGTGCCCGTGACGACACGGTATTGGTAGGCCTTGTTGGTCAGGACCTTGGGGAAGACGACGGCGTCGATGTAGCTGCTCGGGTTGCCACGCTGCCATTGGGGGGTGTAGTCGAAATTAACCTTTTGGAGGTTGTAAGCGAGGAAGAACAAGAGTTGAGTCAAGTCGGTAGACATTCTGGAGGAGACATGCGAGATGGACTATAGTCAGTACGAGCAGTAGGAAGGCAGAGCAGCGTCGGATGTGGTACAGACCTGTATAAAAGCTTGGTTGGCCTGTTCAACGGTGGTTAGTATGTGAGATGCGCCGGGTTATGCAGATGAACATACTGAGACTGGTGAGCTGTTCACTGACTCTGGGGGAATGAAGACGATATCCTGTGGGCTTATATACCTTACTGATTCGACTCCAGCTTATTATCAAAATATTGTCGCCCCCGGTAATTGATATCGCATCAACCGCTGTCACGCTGGCTTCAATCCAGATCCCCGATGGAACTCGAACACATGATGAGAAAATTACCTCCATGCACCTTTTGAAGACTGGTAGCAATCTCGAACGTGTATGCTTTGTGTGGACAACATAATTTCTTTCGGTTTTTGCCCCTGAACAACGTTGATGCCGTTTTCCATGAAGCTGCCAACGAAACTCTTGTTGTCCTCTCGTTTCTCCGTTGCTCAGCATTCCACAATACATTGTTCATCATGTCGCCATTTGCCGCTCGTCAAAGAGCATGGAAGCTTCGAGAATTGGGGTTGTGTATCCCTGGTGCGCGCATGTGGAATCCATGAGGGTCTGTATCGCCACGGCGAACTTGCAGGAGGGGTTTGAATGAACTTTCAAATCACACCCCGTTTGTAATCGTATCTGGAAGGAAGTAAGTCCTCTTGCCATCCCATTGTCTCGGTATTCGCTATACTAAGCCTAACCCTCTCTCAATCCTGCTTTAATTGCACAATCACACCTCATCCTTGCGAGCGCATTCAATGACGATTAGGGCGCTCCTTCAATTTTTCATGTCAATCAAAGCTCCTGCTGTGGGCCATTGAAAATTCTGTGCTCTGCTTCTTGACGGTCTAATGCCTTGTCGGGGCGGTAAGTAATGTAGGCTACTGAGATGGTATTCTGGGCGTTTGGCTCTTCATACCCCCATGCATGCATCACATGCCTGGGTATGCGACAGACCGTGTCAGGTGGTGGGTGCTTGGGTGATAACGAGATGCCGTTTGCTCCATCGTACACAGATTACACCCTACACCGCCATGTACAACGATTTCCAAGTATATCTCATCCAATTTAATATCTTCTTCGTTTCTCAGGCTCCTCTCGTATTCGGTTACGATGACATCGTGAGTCGAAACTGATTTCAAACGGACATATCCAAAGTGCGATACGACGCACGAAATCCCCGATGTGCATACATTGCGCCATATTGAGGCGTGTTTGGCTGATATCGACTCTATCATCTCTCCTCGTTCCATCTCATTCGTACACACACACCAACCCTACCCTCTCTCCCTGCTCATCAAGGGCATCACAGCACTCAATTTCCGCTCTGTTTGCCTCTGTCTAGTTGTCACAAACCCAGGGAGTGCTCCGCATGACACTCTGCAAAGAGGTGCTCGAAACATGTGATGAGACAAATATGAATGAACAAAATTAAAATTGCTTTGTGCGGGGCCGAACAGTGTCAATCCCTGCCCCTTGGCGGAGTGTCAGAACGTCAAGAAGCACTGGCGGTCCTGGGATCGCACCGGTCGCTTCCACTTCCATTCTCGTCATATGGGGTTACGTATGTTCGATTAAGTTGAAGAAGGAAGGTGATGTGTGGCGGGTGCAATCCGTGGTTGTGGATTCTCCGCCGCTATAGCATCGCGGTGGGGTGAAAACCCCTTTACAAGTAGCTCCAGTGAATAACCTACCCATGCACAAGCAGAGCATAGTGTCATATGCTGGCAAGACCTGTTGTCCACTCTATCCAGGCTGAGCGACAGAACAAACGTCTGCGGCTTGTCATGAGGTGCCAGAGTTTCGGTGGCGGAGCGAAGCATGGGAACTTCCGACCCTCAAACTTTATTCCTCCCACCCCAAAACTTACCACCGTGCGTGTATATCACGAATGGTGATGCCAGGATGGGTCAAGTGATTCTCCATTCGTCGTTTTCCTGTGCTTGCAACGCAGAGCTTTAATTGTTTGACGGTCCATAGAAGCGGAAGGTGGTGTATTGCTCTCAAAGGGTTGAAATGACGAGAGTATGGTTGATTTCGTTCGCGAGTTTGTGTGTAGATGGGAAGGAATGATGAATGCTGTCCACTTCAATGGGTGAGTGAAAAATTTTCTGGGTCATGTGTGCGGCGTGAGTTCAATTCCGTTGGCAAGTTTGGAATGGAAGTCAGGATAGTGTATTTCTGGATATTGTAGAATTTTTGTCTTGTTGTCTTGAGTACTTTGACTGGATGCAAACACAAAAATGATGAGTATATAGGTAGATGAGATGTGGTCTTCATCTCCCCAGAGTCAGTGAATAGCTCACCAGCCTCAGTACGTTCTTCTTTGCATGCTACGTTTCCCTAATGCTAATCACCGTTCCACAGGTCACCGAATTTTATATACAGGTCGGTACACATTGCGCCGGTCGCTGCTCTATTTGCGCTACCGCCACTCGTGCTGATCATGCCGTCTCTTCCAGAATGTCTACCGATTTGACTCAACTCTTGTTCTTCCTCGCTTACAACCTCCAAAAGGTTAACTTCGACTACACCCCCCAATGGCAGCGCGGCAACCCGAGCAGCTACATCGATGCTGTCATCTTCCCCAAGGTCCTGACCAACAAGGCGTACCAATACCGCGTTGTCACTGGAGACAAAGACCTTGGCATCAAGCCCTCTTACTCTGTCCAGCCCGATGGATCGCAAAAGGTGAACTTGTTGGAGTATAATGCAGGTTACGGAGTTGCGGATACGACGACTATCAAGATTTACGTCGTTGATCCCTCCAACGGAAACCAATATTTGATTGCTCAGTGGAAGTAGGCGGTAAAAGCCTGAGAGGCGGCTGTTGCGGGTGATGGGGAGCTCTGATGTATGTCTGTGGGCCATGCTGTTGTGTTGTGTAGCAGTTGCTTTCAAGCCCGAATGCGCATGATTCGTAAGCAGTGCCTGTGTTTGCTGGTGGAAGTGCAGGATAAGAAAAGACTCGAACGTGAAATACTTGCACTTGTCACTATCAGAGTAAGCCCATGGATTTCGTGGCACGAGTCCGCGAATCCCACTTTCATGGGCTTATGGTGCGAGAAAATTCACTAAGACTATGAAAGTCGCACGGATTGACAAGACATCAGATAAGTGGACTACTGCCATAAATTCAATGTCCTTTCCATGTCCGCAGAAAGGAATGACGCCTCCAAAGGCAGGTAGGACCGCTTTCAAGTTTGAGGGCGAATGTGGCAGGGTATGGGCATATGCTTCATTGTGGTGACGTCGATTTTGCCCATTAAAGTCCATCACTGAGCTCACTTGTGCTGTCGCATCTCGTAATGCTGCCAAAACCTCTAGAACTCTTGAGATCACTTCCCTCCAACAACCAACGGTGCAGTCCCCAGAAAGGTCAGTGAAGGCATGTGAAAAGGGTATACACCACGAAAGTCGCAGTATATACACTGGAATACGTATTTCGGATTCAATAGCCATGGTGAGATTCCAGCCAGATTTGCTATAGATGATACCCAGGTCAACACCAGAGCGAAGGGGTAATGTACGGAGTTAATGGAGTTACGATCGCCATAGCCTGCCAGGCACGAAGGTATAGCCAAACAAGACCACAATTCACTGAGTCCGCAGTTTGTCGCGTCCAGACACTTTCTCTATCACCCGAATCAGAACGTTGTAGTCTGGCAGGTACGTATAATGTGTACAGCACAACAGATACTATAAGCTGAGTATAAATTTGGTATTTATTACTAGGGAGGTGTATATCTAGATCAGTGAGAACGGTGCTTTGTCTAACAGCGCTTCGAATATAGCCGCAGACAATGGAAGGATAAACCCGCCGCTGCAAAAAAAAAGAATTTTCCCACCACTTGGTAGGGTTATCAGGATATAGGCTCGTTTTTCGATGATTTCTGTAAGAGGTTCCATTATCTTGCAATGATGATCATCTATAAGGAAAGGAAGCATCTAGCGGTGAGTTTGGTAACGCGAACTTGGTCATATATCGGTGGCCACACTCATTTGAACTCAAATCCAACAAGCAAATTCACATTCCAATATTCTCCGACGTGCAACAGACAAATATAGCATATTCGTACTCCTAATCAAAACCCATACTCTACTTCCACTGGGCAATCAGATATTGGTTTCCGTTGGAGGGATCAACGACGTAAATCTTGATCGTGATCGTGTCCGCGACTCCATACCCTCCATTATACTCCAACAAATTCACCTTTTGCGATCCGTCAGCTTGAACTGGGTACGATGGCTTGATACCGAGATCTTTGGTGCCCGTGACAACGCGGTACTGGTAGGCCTTGTTGGTCAAGACCTTGGGGAAGACGACAGCATCGATGAAGCTGCTCGGGTTGCCACGCTGCCATTGAGGCGTGTAATCAAAGTTGACCTTCTGGAGGTTCCAAGCGGCGAAGAACAAGAGTTGAGTCAAGTCGGTAGACATTCTGGAAGAGACGGGACGATTAATACGACTGGGAGTAACGACAATACAAAGAGAGCAGCGACGGGGATAATGTACACCGACCTGTATATAAACTTGGGTGGCCTGTTGGAATGGTGGTTAGTGTGTGAGATGTGTGGAGGTGTGGAGATGAACGTACTGAGACTGGTGAGTTGTTCACTGACTCTGGGGAACAACGACCGCATCTGAAGCACATTTATACCCGTCGTGTTTATGTTTGCCTCCCATCGCCACACCGAAACGTACTCGCGACGAGAATCCCACAATATCTACAATATCCAGAAACGCGTCACTCCAATTTCCCATTTTGAGCTCGCCAACAGACTCGCACTTACGCGGCACACATGACCCAGAAAATTTCCTCTCTCGCTGATAGTTGTGGACGGTACCTATCATTCATTCCCGTTCATGACGGATTTGAGAACGGAATCGACTAAGCTCGTCACTTCAACCCTTCGAGAAGAAAAAAACTACCCCTCTTTCTGCTTTTGTGGGGTATCAGGTAGGTTCCATGACGCACCGTGAGCACAGGAAACCGACAAACGATGAACTATTCAACCATCTTAACGTCGCTATTCGTACTACACACGCACGGCAGTTGGTTTTAGGGTGAGAGGAATAAAACTCGAGGGTCTGGACCTTCCCATTCTCCACTCCGCCACCCACCTCCTGACGAGCCGCCAAAGTCTTCGGTCGCATATGTAGCCTAGGTAGAGTGGACACCAGGCTTTGGTGGCCACGACACCCCGTTTTTGCTCTTGTTGCATGGATCAATTGGCTCGCTGCCATCGCCGCAGGGGCAACGGGCCTTTCACTTCACCGTGATGCTGTACCTGGCAGCCGGAGAAACTGCAGCTGCGAGTGCTTCCTCGACCAACTTGGTTAGGTGTACCTCTCACATGACAAAAATGGAAATCACCAGTTCCTCTTGGCATTCTGACGCTTTGCCCTGACGCTGTTTGGCCCCGCACACGGCGAGTTTGATTGCGTTTGTCCGTGTTCGTACCTCGTCACATGTGTCGAGCATCGCCTTGCAGAGTGTCGTGTGGAGCGCTCGACGGATGTGTGGCCAGCCAGCAGAAAGAGGCAAGGAGGGCGGGGAGAGACAGTAGAGTTCATACATATGTGTGAATTGTATGGTACAAGGAGGGACGAGAGAGTTGGTGCAGACCAAGCCCATCTTAGCATAGTGCAGCTTGATGCATTCGCACCGGCGATTTTCTGCGCCGTATCCCACCTTTGATGCATCCGTTGTGAGTGGATTTTGGCTTGCGATGTCGTCGCAACCAAACACGAGAAGACAAATCAAGAAGGGGGACGAGGTGTGCCTGGAAATCCGTCCTACCCGACGGTCTGGGGTGGTGATTTGCGTGTGATGGAGTCAATTGAGTCTCGCCATCACGAGCATCTATCACTTGACACGGCCTGTCGTACACACAGACATGTGATGCACGTATGGGGGTATGAAGGCTCAATTCGAAGTATACTCAGTAGCCTGCAATACTTACCGCCCTGAAAGGATATCAGAGCATCAAGAAAGCACAAAACTTTCAAAAGCGAGCTTGAATTAGCATAAAAATTGCAAGAGCACCCTAATCGTCATATAATATGTTCGCAAGGATGAGGCATCATTTGTACTTGTTCATGCGAATATCGAGACAATAAATGGCAAAAGGACGAACCTTCTTCCCAATACAATCACAAATGAGGTGTGATTCAACAGTTCATTTAATCCCATCCTGAAAGTTGACCGTGGCGGTATAGATCTTTAACACACGCACAAACCAGGGATACACAACCCCAGTTCTCGAAACTTCCACCCTCTTTGGCGAGTGGTGGATGGCGACAGGATGATCAACGGATTATGGAATGCTGGGCAACGGAGGAACGAAAGAACGAACAAGTCAGTTGACACCTTCGCAGGAACGGCATCAACGTTCTTCAGGGCGAGAGCAGGGAGACATTCTGTTGTCCATTCAGAGTATAGAGTTTCGGGATTGCTACAGGTTTTCGGTGATTTACAGAGGCACTTCCTTTGTCATGTATCAGTCCCATCGGGGTTCTGGAATTCAAATCTGCGTGACAGTTTGTGCAGTGATACTAATTGTTGGAGGGGAAAATATTCTGATTATTCGTTGGATTTGAATCAGTAAGGTATATCAACCCACAGAACATCGTCTTTGTTCCCCCAGAGTCAGTGAACAACTCACCAGTCTCAGTACGTTCATCTCCACACCCCCACGCATCTCACACACTAACCACCATTCCAACAGGCTACCCAAGTTTATATACAGGTCGGTGTACATTATCCCCGTCGCTGCTCTCTTTTTGTTGTCGTTACTCCCAGTCGTATTAATCGTCCCGTCTCTTCCAGAATGTCTACCGACTTGACTCAACTCTTGTTCTTCACCGCTTGGAACCTCCAAAAGGTCAACTTTGATTACACGCCTCAATGGCAACGCGGCAACCCGAGCAGCTTCATCGATGCTGTCGTCTTCCCCAAGGTCCTGACCAACAAGGCGTACCAATACCGCGTCGTCACGGGCACCAAAGACCTCGGTATCAAGCCCTCTTACTCTGTCCAGCCCGATGGATCGCAAAAGGTGAACTTGTTGGAGTATAATGCAGGGTATGGAGTTGCGGATACGACGACTATCAAGATTTACGTCGTTGATCCCTCCAACGGAAACCAATATTTGATTGCCCAGTGGAAGTAGGCGGTAGAATAGGCGCGCTGTTGGGATTGATGGGGGGTGTGGTGTATACGCCGCGCTGTTGTGTCGTAGTAGCTTTTCGAATCCGAATGTGTTTGGTTTGTGTGCAGCGCTTATGTGGAGGGGCGTGATAAGATCTTGATCGCGAGGTGCTTGGGTCATGGTTTGCACTGACGCGGTAAGGGAGGGTTGGCAATATCAACGCGCGTTGAATATGAAGATTGAAATGCGACGATTAAATAAAAAGAGATAGTAATCTACTCGAGTTACAAATCGCAATGGACACCGTCCAATTCAGCGATCCTGTGAATCAAGCTGGAGTCGACACTTTAGGCTCAAAACTCGGTCCAGAAATCAAAGTTCTGGTGATCACCCCCATCACAATGAGCCAAGACCAACGGCTCGCCTCTCACACCCGTATTGGTAGCGCAATATCCATTCGTGACGGATGTGATCTGGCACCCGGCCGCGACGTGGCCCCTGATTCTGCTGATGTCGGTCTTGCATTCGTGGCAGACGACGTTCCAGAATTGGGTTCTGTGTAGCGGGAGTGAGGAGTGAGATTGGGAGTTGTGGAGGAGGAGGAGTGGGGATAGTTGGGAGAAAGCTTACTGGTCGTATCGGTCCTGGTTGAGCAGGAGAAGCTTGTTGTCGCGTACAGATGCGACTAGCTCGTTGTTATCAACGTCCCTATCCGTCGTTTCATAAACATCAGCATCGAGTTCCACGATCAGCATATTCAAGTTATTATACTGCTTACTTGATAATATAGCGAGAAGGATCCTGGCCGTCCTGCTCGAACCTAAAGTCGGCGTGGGCGAGCATCCATCCACGATGGCTGTAGTTGATGATGGGCGCATGAGGCACCGAGGCGGGGGAGGTTCCCCATTCGTCGGCGCTGTTGGTCACGGACACGCCGACGCCTTCAAAGTTGGGGTGGCACATTGCGGAGGAGTGAGAGTTTCGGGGCTCCGCGATGGGCGTGGCAAGGGTGCTGGTTGCGCAGAAGAGGGAGGCGGCGAGGGAGAGGAGGGTGAATCCGATGAATTGCATGTTGAAGAAAGAGGTGAAGGGCTTGTAAATGCGAAGGAACAGAACGAATGATGAGGGAATGAATGTTATGAAGACTCGTATTAAGTAGGAGATTATGCCCACAGGGTGCTGGGCTAAACGTCTAACCTGCTGTTTTGCAAACGTGAAACTGGGCAAAGAGCCATAGCATAATGGCCAGAGCGGGTATCACACCAGCTACGAGTGATATCGCCCTGTGTACTTGTCATTGAAGTCCAGGAATGCATGTGCCCGGGTCAGATTGCTGAGACGCGAGATACCCAGCGCCGCGAAAGTTGACATCATCATGGACTGCCTCTAAAGCCTAGGCAGTAAGTGCACAGCCACGTGTTACCAAGAGACGAAGTTAATTCGAGTCCTGTCCGGTGTGCGAAGTTGCCGAATTCCGGGCTGTCAGCAAGATGCTCGCTAGTTCTGTGAGCTGCAAACGCCTTGTTTGTGCTGCTCGACTGCAGAGAATACAAGTCATCGAGGCGAGACGGAGCCAAAAGCCAGGGCCCACAAGGATATTTGCAATCGCCAGGCACGAAAGGCACCAGCCAAACAAGGCCACAATTTGAACGCCAACCGAGCCGTCAGCGCTTCCGCAGCGGCGCTGGTGTTCGCCAGACCTCGTTTCCCTCTACAACGTCTCCTGCACGAGCCAAACAAGTGCTGTGATTCGAGTGTGGGTGGATGCAGCAACGATGGTCGCGGCGACGACAATCACCCGTTGCCTGTGATTGCAGTATCCCAATATAGGAGGACGACGTGCTACCCCGGCACAAGGAGACAGAAACAACATGGGCAGAGTGGCTGATGGGTCCCCATGACCGCGACCGGTGCCTGTCCAAGGTGCCTGCAATCAAACAAACAAGGTAGGCTTTTCGGACCTTCCCTCGCGCGACTTGGCCTGCTTTTATCCCTCGCGCGACTTGTTCCCTCCTTCCCACCAGGCGTCACGATCTGAACCCTCCATCTTCCGTATACCCCCACGTCACAGGAAGGAGCAAAGGGAGGCACACGACCTGTACACCACCAAAGGGAACCACCACGAAGCACAGAGAGCGATCACAGGATGACCGGTTCTCATCAAGAACGGACCTCTCTGGAAAAGGGGAGCGAGCACGGCTCGTCCGTCCGCGTCGGCGACAACGGATTCGACCCCGCCTGCACGTTCGTCACCTCGCCCTTTCTGTCGTCCAAGACTCTCGCAGCGATCCGGACGCTCCTCGCCTCGTACACGCTGGTCACTGCGCTCGTGTCGTTGATCTGGGATGGTGTGAATAGAGATAGGGCCCGGGGGTGAGTTTGGTGTTAAGTTTGCCTCTCCGTTTTCACGTGCTCAGCAAATGCAGCCATTACTCGTACTTTACCAACCTATCCTGGATCGGCCTCACCGCCTACTTTTGCGCATCGAGCTTCCACACCGTCGTCTACGTCAAGAACGGCAGCACGACATACCCCCTCCAAAAATGGCCGCGATTCCTCCAATATCTTCACGGCCTCCTGTTCTCCACCGTCGTCACATTCCGTGAGTATGCGCCCTCGACCAACGCTTTCACAACCTCATCAAATGCCCCTAGCCATCCTCGTAATGATCGTCTACTGGGCCCTCCTCGCCGACTCTGAGAGCTTCGCCACGCCCTACACCGGTAAGCACCCCCTCCCCCTCCCCCCTTCCCCACCCAACCCGACATCCCACTCGCTCACCACATCCCTCCACACCAGCCTGGGCCAACATCGGCCGCCACCTCCTCAACGCCGTCTTTGCGCTCCTCGAAATCGCGCTCGGCAACACTGCCCCGCTCCCGTGGCTCCATCTCCCCGTCTGCGTCGTCTTACTGGGGTGCTACCTCGGAGTCGGGTACGTCACGTTCGAGGCGCAGGGGTGGTACCGTGAGTGTTCTCTTCTCCATTCCCATTTTCCAGCGGAACTTGACGGCCCCCGACCATGTGTGTCTCTTCTTTAATATAGCATACTCCTTCCTCGACCCGAAAGAGCAAGGCGCGGCGCTGGCGGGGTACATCATCGGCATCGCGGTTGGCGAGTGCGTCATCTTCGCTGCTGTGTGGGGGTTGATCAAGTTGAGGGTGCGGTTGACGTCGAAGAGGCGGTCTTGATCAGATTACGGCTGTTGGGCTCTTGCGTTGTCCCCTCCACCTCCGGTTTTGAGCGACATCCGGTTTACGACTTGCCATGAAATCGACTGCCACCTCTTCCCGTCTATACCCAGACCCCGGAGTGTGCTCTGTCCGTTTGTCTATCTGTCCAACCTAAAATGGGACTCTTTCTTGTGTCGCTATCAGTGTCCCATCCACGATTCGTCGAGTTACCCTATTCCTATTCGTATTAATACTGTAATGTAGGATATATGCCCTTGTCAAGGTTTTACACTCGAGGAGAGTCAATCAGATCAATCAATCAGTCAATCAATCAATAGTCCTTATTTGCTTGGAAGATGGACGGGTTGGGGTTTACATCGCTTTGGGTACAGCGTCGAGGTGATACCGATACCTACACCGACACCTACACCAATACACATGCCTACGTACACCGCTAAATCGCAGGGACCTACGCCACGGCAGGTAACGTGAGTAGGTCTATTGACGATCAAAATGTGGTGTGGTGTGCTCACGTTGACCCAGTACCGGACATCGGACTATAAAACCCAGGTAAGCAGGTGAACTCGACCCGCGAGGAAACGTGGCGCCGCTTACCGTCATACCAGCGCCTGGGTAACAGCCAGAAAAGGGGTTAGTCGTTCGTGAGTCGCATGGACTCGGGCACAGGAGATAAGACGAAGGGTGTAGAGGTTGACTTACTGTTGTTCTGCGTGAGCTGGTCCCGGATCCACTGTATCGCGCATCAGTAGGTGCAACGCTGGTTGGAAGGGAAACAAAAAAAAGAGGCATACGTATATCGCGTCCTTGTAGCGCTGAATGTCCGCCGTATTGGGGTTCGCCAAGCCGCTGCAGGTCAACATCACGAGCCATCATGATCAGCTGCGAGCCTCCTACCAGCAGTCGGGGGGATACGAGTGAGAACGTGGAGTGGAGTGGACGTACGACGCGCCGTTGCGGTGCCCCGCGAACCAGAGGCTTTCGCCGAAATACGCTTGCGACTCTTTGCGCAGCTGGATGTCGAGGCAGAGGTTGCTGTTCAGCTCTGCGCCCTGGTTCCAGTCGTTTCTATAGAATGAATCGAGATGGGAAAAATCTGGGAGTTTGGAGGGGGGGGGGTACGTACTGGGATTTGCCGCGGTACCGGCTGGTGCTTTGGCGGAGCATGCCCCAGTTTTGCTTGAACACGCCCTGGGGGGAGGGTTATTAGCATGTTATCCCTTGGACGGAACCAGGACGGGTGCGGAAGAGGAGTGAGAAAACTCACAAAGTTGGCAGAGTCGTAAGTCTTGCCATCTCCATAAGTATAATCCGTAGTCATCCTCTCGGTCCTTGCGATCCCTCGAATTAGTGCTGGTGCATACTCGGGAGAAGGGAAGGGAGAAGGTTTACTCGAGCATGGCGATAGCCATATCCAGCGGCTGCGCACCACAGGAGATTAGCTGGCGTTTCCTGTTGCCGAGTCCTGAGATGGTGTATGATCCCCTGTCCTGGCGTTTTTCTAGTAGGCTGGGGTCTGGGTTGGGCCCAGGAGCTGGAGAGGCGAGGACGCTTGAGAGGGGGATGGAGAGGAAGGCGAGGAGTATGCTGTTCGGGAGCTTCATCGTGTACTAGCAGCGCACAGGGGGATAAATCATAACGAATGACACGTAGTGGTTATATATCCTTTGGCAGGGAATTGCCGCAGGCCGACTCAATACTATGTAGCCAGGAGAATAGAGCTCGCCGGTCTCGTGCCCGCATCCCTCATATCAGCAATACAAATGTGGGCGAAATGTCGGCATGTAGAGACGGGTAGTCCTGCTTCTAGACGCGCGGAGTATTGAGAAGGCTTGTGCACACAGCGAAGGGCATCTCTTCATGCTTCCATGTCACGAAATTCTGGACGAGACCATTATGCATGATTCACTACCACATCTTTGCAAATGTCGGACCGGTGGTACACGTCAAAGATTAAACTCGTGACTGTGTTTGGTGTAGTTCTGTCATATCGCCATTTGTCAGGCCAAACGGAAGGCTGCGTCGTGGATGGCTCAGACTGTGGTAATTTAGCTTCTAGGTTATTCGGGTGGCAGATAAAGGGGCCGAAGGTGGTTATGGTGGTCTCAGTCAGGCGCAACAAGGTCTGCGGGGAATGCGGTGCTGTGGGGTTCCATCAAAATTCATGAATTAAATTATTGTAAAATAGTTCAATATTCCAGGTTGTAGAGGTGGGCTTATAGGATTGAATCTGTGCATCTGTGGCGAATCCTGGAACAGATAGCTACAAAGAGTAGAAATAGATTGGGTTTATGCGATATAGTGAAAGAGCGCATAGAGACCAAATCAGGTCCGAGGGAGCCCTTACTATGCGCTATATCGGAAGATCAACAGGAAGCTGATAAAAAACAGCTTGTAGCTCAAGATATAGATTTTCATAACATTTCTGGCACGCATAAAAGGGAGGGAAAGCGACTTGAACGAAGACCATGCATAAAATCAAGAGATAACTGCCAGGTATTCCTACACGCAACAAGCGTTTGTATCGCCAGCGACGTTGAGATGATGAGACCAAGACTAGCAAGGACCAGATCGAATCTGCTTTGCGTCATAGGGCTGAAGGGCCATGTGGACTTCAGCCATACCAGAAACATAAAAGAGTGTAGTAGGTCAGGACGTGGGAGACAAATCCGAGAGCACCGTAGGGAAGACTGTAGCATGCGATTTCGATCATGATGTCGTATCCCGCTGTCGGTTTGTATGCCGTTGTCAATGAGGCCTCTGGGTCACGAATTAATAAATAAGGCTGGGGCCATCGTCAGTTAAGCTGGTGAGTGAAAGAAATTGCATACAATTCAGAGGAACTCACCATGTTTGTAAACGAATGATTGGTTTATTAAAAAAAGTGTGGAGAAGCGCCCACGTCAAAAGGAGACAGAAACGAAATGGGGGTTGTTGAGGTTATGCGTGCATTGGATATGCCTAGTTTAAATGTCCGATTTGCTTTGGGCGCTCCGATGGACAAAGAAAAATTTCTTGTTCAGATGTTGAACATAAGGACACCTCAAACTGTCAATGCATACCATCCTAGGGCGTGGAGAATTAGTGGCGTTAGAAGGTCAGCGGTGTAATAACGCTTCATTATGGATGAAGAGCTGCACCCTGGCTACGGGCATCGTTCATTCGACATCTTGGCTAGTTTATCATCGAGGTAAAGGGGCAACGATGATGGATTTAATTTGCTACCACGCACAAAATGAAGATCTATTGTGAAAGAGCGTAGCATGCTTTGGTATACTTGTGTACCAGAAATCTGGGCGCAACTACCGGCGCTGACTGTTACAAAGACCTCGTGAAGGATCACCTGCATTGGCGGTGCTCTGCAGTCCTTGGAAATCAATGGCTGCACTCATTCACGAATTGAGTCGCTTACCTCACAGAACGATTAAAGTTTGTCGAATTGGTCGAAGGAGTTGATGAATAGGGAATAAAGTACAGCGCAGGGTGAGGTGAGATGCAGCGCGCCGGCAATTGCCGGACGCCCTTTACTCCCTTCCATTCGGACGATTCGGACATGGACCTCACTCACTACAGCAGCACATCGAAGGGGAACAACGCTGGGCCTTCAGGTTTAACCGAGTTTGAAATCTTAAAGGCCTCACACAAGTGCGTCTTGGTATGTCTGATTTGCAGTGGAATGTACTGAAATTGACTGGGTTTGTTCGGGTTGAAGGTTTCTTCGAGAGGACGACGGAAACGAGAAGGATCTTAACTGGAACGAGCAGCTGGCTGCAAAGTATTATGCTAGCCTGTATAGGGAGTTTGCGGTGTGCGACTTGAAGCATTACAAGTCTGGGAATGTGCGTATACTTTACCCTGGGAGAGCGAGAGAATGTGATTTGTTCATTTGACTCATCGTCATTGCAGTTCGCCTTACGCTGGAGGACAGAGAATGAAGTACTCTCCGGTGCAGGCGAAACAACTTGCGGAAATACGCGTTGCGAACACCACCGACCGCAAGGAGACCCTGACGAGCTGGACGACAGATCTCGCCCTTCAAGCGTGCCATTGACGACGTTGGAGCTGCCTTTTGCCTATCAGGAACATGGAGAGAATAAATCTGCGCTGGTTAAGGTTGTGTTATGCGGGAAGTGCGTCAAGAAACTGATGTGGAAACGGAATAAGGAAAGGGAAGAGAAGGGGCAGACCAGAGTAGACCAGAGGGAACCGCGAGCAGAAGAGGTTAAATCAGAGAGAAGCAGTCGCTCTCACGAAATGGGAACGAATGAGAGGGAGGATAGGCGGAGGGATCGTAGTCAGCGGGAGTCCCACAGACGGAGCAGAGGACAGGATCAGGGAGGTGTTGATGAGGTGGCAGACGAGCAACGAAGACGCCGTGCAGTAGGAAGAGAGCGATCGCGTTCGCCTCGTCGCCATTATCGACCCCGCTCCCGTTCACCTAACCATGACCACCGGGCTTCGAAACGATGAGGCGGTCACAGGAGCGTCGCAGATCCGGACCACGCTATCGTATGGATATACCCTGGTTGTGCTGTAAAGTACACTGTTGCTCCTACACTCGTCTTCAACTCGTGACGCATATCTCTTGACGAAAAAGGGCAGCCTTGTTCAATCGACAAAAATCAAAAATCAAATAGCAGCAACTTGTTTCGATCAAGTGACCTCAGGGTTATGGGCCCTGCGCGCTACCTCTGCGCCATGCTGCTGTGCATTAAACATGAAGAAAATGTCAATCCAGTTACTCCTATCATCACTCGCTCAATGCTCCTGTGCCATCGCCGCGGCCGACATTGGTGGTCCCTAATTATAGAAGCCGGCGGCTATGCCCCACCCCGGCAACTATTTCGCGGCCGTCGCCCTACTTTTGCTACCTTCAATTTGGCTTGTCTCAGTTGGGTTTTATTGGCCAGAGTAGTGGAGGCGCAAAGAAGCCCAGCCTCTGCTATTGCACTTGTTAAACGACTCCCCCGAGGTGGCTGGCCGATGGTTCTCCTCCCTGAACCAGCCGAGATGTGCAGCGGTTCGGCATCCTCGAACTATGCCATTCACTCCTAATACCCCCCTTAGACACACTCGCTGGCCGAAGTTCTATTTTACCGGTGCTCACCTCAATTATGCTTATTCACGCCCATCCGGAAGCTGGATAAGCCTGATAGAAATATATCTCGACGATGCTGCTGATTATTCCCGAGGCAGCGCTCCGAATTTCTCATCCTCCTTAAGTCGAGCAGCTATAAATTTCGGGTTTCGCCCACTCTTTTCCTCGTGCATCCCACGCCTGTTGTCCAACATGTCTGGCTTTCGCCCGCCTCCTAGCGAGTACCACCACTACGTAACCGACGCACTCGAATACAATGCGGTCCACAATGCCAACCACCCTTATTACGTCTACGCTGACGAGAAGGCCCCTGGCGGCGTTTCCGTTATCACTCACGCCGAGTTCGTGAATGCCTGCCATCGCGCTGCCTATCTGGTCCGGCCCGACTTGACGAGCGCTCAAGATGAGGTCGTGGCCGTAATTTCCCACTCGGACGTCATTGCCTACCAGGCAATGCTCGGCGGGATGGTGTTTGCGGGTCTCATCGTAAGTATCGTTGTGCAGCAGCATTTGGACCTAACACTGATACGATGTGCTTCAGCCCTTCCCCATGTCCCCTCGCAACTCCCCAGCCGCCATCGTCAACCTCCTCCAGAAGACCAACTGTCATCGGATTCTGACTACTAAGAGCACTTTACAAGCTCTCATGGACGAAGTCGTCGCACACCTCTCCGCCAATGACCCCAGCTTCAAGCTCACAATCGACGAGTCACCATCTGTCCTCCAAATCTACCCGCAACTTCAGGAGAAATCAGGAGGCCAGCCAAAGGCACGAGTCCGCTACCCTCGACGCGCTACTCCTCCGGATATGCGTGCCCCTTGCATCTATCTTCACTCTTCAGGAAGCACCGCGTTCCCAAAGGCAATTCCCTGGTCCCACAGGATACTGGACCTCTGGTCCAACATGCGTACGCGCTTCATTGACTCGAGTCTAAGTTTGACGCTTATTTACCTTCAGCCGCTGTTCGGAGGTACAGACAAGCGAACCCTTCAACAGTAGTAGCATGCATGCCCCTCCCGCCCTTCCACACTCTAGGCCTCTACGTCCAACTCATGACGCCCATTTATAGTGGTGCCATTATGGCCGTATATCCGCCCACAGCTCTCCAACCCGGACAGTTGCCTCTGATCGCGAGCCCAGAGAACGTTCTCGAACACGCTCAGAAAACGAAGAGCAGGGAGATTATCATCTTGCCGTCGTTCATCCAGGCCTGGGCTCAGTCCCCGGAACTCATCGAGAAGCTCAAGGCGTATGACCAAATTGTATGTCACTTTGGCGTTTAACGTTGGTACCTGATGTAAACTAAGCTATTTAACCCAATTAGTATTTCACTGGTGGTGCTCTCGCCTCCAAGCTCGGCGACTTGCTCGTCGAGAACGATGTCAGACTGCACACCATGTACGGCGGTACAGAGTTCGGTGCAGTCACGAGCTTGGACTTCCGATCTGAGGCAGATAAGGACTGGTCGTACATGCGGTTTGATGACGTCGTAAACATCCGTTTGGACCCTCAAGGTGATGGAACGTACGAGGCGCAGATCCTTGTAAGCCCCTTATCCATCGCTGTCGTGCCTGCCCTAATGAGTCTGTAGAAAGGCGAGACACAGGAGCCGGCTATCTTCAATATGCCCAATGATGAAGGCTATGCGACGTCTGATCTGTTTGAGCCTCATCCTACGAAGAAGGGGTTCTACAGGATGTATGTCCCGACTTTTGTTGGCTACGCTCGAGCGTCTGATCTCTATTCCCAGTGTTGCTCGTATCGACGATGTCATTATCCATTCCAGTGGAGAGAAGACGGTTCCTGCACCCATGGAGGACGTCATCACCAGTAATCCAATGTAAGTCCGTTTACCTAAGTTATGAGAAATAGCGATAAGCTCACTGTCGTGATGTAGGGTACAAGCTACCATCCTCTTCGGTCGCGCTCACGACATCGTCGGAGCCCTTATCGAACTCACTTCCGCGTATCAAGTCGACCCTTCCGACGCGGCTGCTATTGAGGATGTGAAGACGAAACTTTGGTGAGCACCTTCAGCATATTACCTCTTTTGCGTGCTCATTTCCCTTTAGGCCGACAATAGAGGAGGCTAATCGTCAAGCTCCGTCTTTCAGCAGGATTTACAAAGAAATGGTCATATTCACTCCACCCGATAAGCCTCTTCCTCGTGCTGGTAAAGGAACCGTCATGAGAAAGGCGGCACTGCAGCTCTATGATCAAGAAATCAAGGAACTGTACGTCCACTCCTTCGTGTTGTAATTTACGTTATAACGCCGCTGCTACAGATACGAGAGCGTTGAGAGCACGGACGCCGCACAGAAGGTCGAACCTCCTACTTCCTGGGACACTACCGGCCTCACGCGATGGATTGTCAAACAACTTGAAGACCTCCATCCCGACGATCATTATGCGACCTCTATTGACCTGTTCGAGCAGGGGATAGACAGCCTGGACGTCACCTTCCTTCGACAACGTATCATCGGGGCGTTCCGTCAAGTTAACGAAGAACGGTTCGCGGCAGCAGCGGGAAAGATCACGGACAACTTGGTTTACGCACACCCAACCATCGAATCCCTGGCGTCCTACCTCTGTTCCCTCCTTTCTAACCAGGGTGGCGACGTCGATGCAGCCGATGGTCGCAAGGAAATCGAGGATATGATCGCGAAATTCTCTGCCGACCTTCCGGCTCCTCCAAAAGTCCACACTCACCTCCCAGAATATGCCATCGTACTCCTCACGGGCTCTACCGGAAACCTTGGCTCACATCTACTCGCTCAGTTGGTTCAAGACGAACACGTGGCAAAGGTGTACGCACTCAATCGTCGTGGCTCGACAAAACCTGTCGCACGACACGAGAAGAGGTTCCAGGACCACGGTCTAGATTTGCGGCTGCTGAATAATGAGAAGGTCGTCTATTTGGAAGGCGACGCTTCTCAAGATTATCTTGGGTTGGGCTCGGTGCTCTATGAAGAGGTAAATCCCTTGAGTCAATTAGAGTGCGAATACTGATAGGCAACCGCAGCTACGCAACTCTGTCAACGTTATCGTCCACAACGCCTGGCGACTTGATTTCAATCTGGGTCTATCTTCGTACCAATCAAACATTCGGGGTACACGTAACCTTATCGACCTCGGATTGACGAGCACTCACAACTCGTCATTGAGGTTCATCTTTACCTCCTCCATTTCTTCAGCACAATCGTGGGACAAGTATAGAGGGCCGTTCCCAGAAGAGTCCTTAGATGACGCTGGCGTGGCAGTTGGGCTTGGGTATGGTGCTAGCAAATACGTTAGTGAACGTGTATGTGAATTCCTTGCCCCCTTTGGCTATACTCTTATCCATTCTTCACAGCTCCTCATCCAGAGCGGCCTGCAACTCTGCTCACTAAGGATCGGACAACTCAGCGGCGGGCATCCGAATGGAGCGTGGGCGACGACGGACTGGCTCCCCATCCTTGTGAAGAGCAGCACCGCCCTTGGCGTCCTGCCCTCCTCTCCCGGCGTCGTTTCGTGGCTCCCAATGAACACCGTTGCGACTACCATAAGAGACGTGATATTCTCAAGGAAGGAACCACCCAAGACGATCAACGTCGTCCACCCTCACCCCATTCCTTGGGATGACGTCATCGGATATATTAACGACGCACTGGTGGACCAAGGCGTCGTTAAACCACGATTACCTGTTATCCCCTTCGAGGACTGGGTCGATCGATTAGAACAGCATGCAGCTGCTCCTACTGACGAGGTTTTCAATGCGATTGTAAGTACGATTAGTTGATCGTCGAGCACGTTCTTATCTTTGCTTTTCTGCAGCCTGGAATTAAATTGAGAGACTTTTACAAGGCGTTTGCGAGCGCGGATTATATTCACCCGAACAAGGACGAGGCCGGTTCAGTTACCCGCTTTGCTACGGAGAAAGCCCAAGCCGTCAGTCCGGCTTTCAAACGTTCAAGGGTCCTTGAGAAACAGGACGCGGAGCGCTGGATCAGGTACTGGAAGTCCGTGGGATACTTCGATAAGTAGCAGGTGTTTTCGGGTTCGGACAGGCCAAATGTAAGATCATCGCATTGCGTTGTACGCTATTACGGCATACATGACAAACAATAAATGCGGTTGTTGCTACCCATGCCTGGGCGGGTTCTTTCATGCCTCTCCTTCACCGTAGCTTTGTCAGAGCCCGACGGGCTGCGTTTTTCTGCAAAGGGGCATTGCACCCAATCCCCGGTGGCACTACTAATTCGAGCTAATATCGTTCGCTTCCGTTCCCTCGCACTAAACTCTTAACTTTGCCACCATCGGTGACGCCTTGTAAGCTTTTTCTTGGTCTCTGACTCGTTTGTCGGATACTGAGTGCTTCCAGAAGTCCCACGACAAGAAATTGTAGAGTATGCCAGGTTCGAGCAATACGAACTTTCCAAAGCTAGACAACGCCAAGTACATTCTATGCGCGCAGGTGGTCTTCGTGGCCACGAGACTGGGTAGATCCGGCCCCACACCCATTCATAACAAGCTCACCATATACGCCGGATTGTTAAGCCCTGGTTTAGGTAGAGACGGTAGCTTTGGGATCAGGTTAAGCGGTAAAAGAGGTTATGTCCACGTCATCCAAACAAGCGGGTATAATACGGGAAAGGCTCGCGGCGCAGGAATCAAACTTCGTGGACAGGCTGGGGAGTTTGGAGTCGATCAGGTGACGCTGAACGAAGGTGATGGGGTTTACATCCATATCGCAGCTAACGACGGAGAGCTGAAAGTGGAAAACGTGAGTGGAGTAGTTGCAGAGGTGTTGGTGTTTGATATCGAGTGAGCAACGATTAACGTGTTGGTGAAGATTAGGAATTGGGGGATTTTTTCAATGTAGTGGCCTATTCAAACTTTATTATTGTACTATCTCATTTTAATTTCTCGTATTTTAGATTTTCTGACTTGAATATTAACGGTTGTTTTCAGGAATTGTTGGCTAAAAGTAAAGCGTTGGCACGGTGAGTCGCGTCCAAGATCTTCCATTTTTCATAGAGAGAGGAACATGTACCCTTGTAAGTACACAGCTTTTGTTGTGAGCGCATTCGGAGCCTGCACGAGCGGTGAGACTTACCAAATCGGGATATGATATCCCTACCTTTCCCAGGCGGACATCTACTCGGTGAGTTTTACGTTCACTGCCACCACGATCTGCGCACCAATGCCTTTTCAGGCCCAACCTTTCCCTCTGTCAGTCAGCTCATGATGTCAGTCCGCTGAGCTTGGTGCGTCAGGTCGGCACACGTGGAGGTGATTGGTCATGCCCGTGGGTGGTTTGAGGACGAATTCGGAAGGAGGTGAAGGGATGGCGTAGCGCGACGCAGCGGGTCCGTAAGCAGTAGGGTTTCTTTGTCTTTATTGCATCGTAAGTGTTGCTGGTATATCCCAATCCCGAACCGCTCTTCTCATCGCTTCGACCTGAAATGAATATAAGTACGCCCGCCTCTTTTTGTTGGTCCAGCAACAACCAGCACAGCAACTGATACATCACCAGAACTGACATCCGCCAAGCTGCCTAGCCTACTCTCCACAGTTTCTTCTGCGTCTCGTCAGCCTCTTCGAGCACTTCGGACAGCTCCTACGCATTCCATCTTTAAATCGCGCTTTTACGCTACAGCCACTCAGTCGAGTAACATGCAATTCGTTCCTCGCCGAAGTGAAGAGAGAGGCCATGCCGATCACAACTGGTTGAAGACATTCCACACCTTCTCCTTTGCCATGTACGCTTCCTTTCATCAAGAATCTCGCATGTAAAGATGCTCACTCAATTCGTATCCGTATTAGGTATCAAGATAGGAATCATAACCAATTTGGACCGCTTCGTGTTATCAATGAAGATCGTGTGGCCCCACGAACGGGATTTGGAGCCCACTCACACAGCGAATTTGAAATCTTCTCATATGTCGTGTCCGGTGAACTCGAGCAGTATGTTTGAATTCTCAATTATCCACCCAAATATCCTAACCTATCATCTCATATCGCAGCAAAGACTCGATGGGCAACGTCGAAGTCCTCAAAAGAGGCGACATTCAACTAACATCAGCCGGCACCGGTATCTCCCATTCCGAGAAAACATATGGTTCTTCCCCCGTTCACTTCCTCCAAATCTGGTCCTTCCCAACCGCCTCCCGCCTAACACCAAAATACTATACTCGTCATTTCTCGGATGAGCAAAAGAAGGACAAGTTCGTCAAGGTCGTAGCGCCCACCGATCAATCACCGTCCTCAAGTAGCGAGGAAGATAAAGTGGTCGATGATAGAGAAGGGTCAGGACCTACACCAGTGCACAGCAACCTCACGATGTACGCTGGTATATTAAGTCCAGGGTTGGGGAAAGATGGAAATTTTGGCATTAGCATGAAGGGTAGGAAGGGCTACATCCACGTTATTCAAACTAGCGGGTACAACACGGGGAAGGCACAGGGAGCGGGTATCAAGATCCATAGTTCCACTCCTGGAGCGTTCGGCACTGAAGAGGTGACTTTGCGTGAGGGCGATGGGGCGTATATTAATATTGGGCCGGGAGGTGGTGAGCTGAAGGTTGAGAATGTGAGTGGGGATGTCGTGGAGGTTGTGTTGTTTGATATGGAGTAAATCCCTTCTACGTCATCTGCGGAAGCATTCGCTTCGAATGATTCCTATATATTCCTGGGACAGAGTTTGCTAGGGTCTATACTTGTAATGTATTTTCATTAAGCCTCGTGTATTAGAACTCATTGTTAATTCGCATTCATTTATCATCATGTTACCAACTGAACATAGGTAGCCTCTTTGCAACAAAATAACACCAATAAAATTTACTATTGTCGCTTGTCGGCCAGCCTACCAAATTGTTTGTCATCATACCCAACGCCCAATCTGAATATAATGCAGCCAAGATCGCGAGAGCAACGATCGCACCATACATGCAATATCCAAGAGTCATCCAATACGCGTCACAATCACACGTACAAGATTTAAAGCAGAAGAGAAAAGGAACAAACACCACAAGCAGACCTATGGTAGAGAAGCAAGCAGTCGTTAGCTTGTTTACTCCTCCATCGTGCCGATGTTGTCCGACCAACGACGCCAGTCCAACCACCCCACAAATCAAACCGGATGCGTCTATAACGCCAATTTCAGTTCGCGAAACTCGACAATATTGCACTAAGCACCTACACAATAAGAGCCACCACAGACAGTCCGTTAACTTGCTCTTAGCTTGGAACGAGACTCGGCCCTCTTCGTCGTGTCCAAATTTGAGAATGATCGACGCCGAGTGGACCGCCGTCAATCCGTTCAACCAAGACATGCACAGTTTCCAGATCGCGATCAGCGCCAGCTGCCACGTATTTTTGCATTTCGCCAAGGTGTATATCGCCAGCACTGTTGTGGAAATCAAGCCGGCGAAACCGAGTATGAGATCGTAACGGCTGCATTTGACACTACGCCAGGGCCATAGGGAACTCCGACCGCGCCAAAGACAAGCGAGGGTGTAGTAGGTGAGGATGTGGGAGACGAATCCGAGGGCACCATAGGGCAGACTGTAGCATTCGATTTCGGATTTGAGGTCGTGGCCTTTTGACGTAAGGGGCACTAAATCCTCTAGTGCGCGGGCGACAATATGCTGTGTTGAGGGTTAAATCTGAGCATCCAGAATTATCCCCAATAGTATTCTCGGCCCAAAGGCGTGACTCACCATTATAGGGCACTTTGGGAGAACGAGCGGCGATACAACGACTAGCGACGAGGATGAGGTGAGGTGGTTCGTAGATCGCTCGCGTGGAGACTATAACCTGAGAATTCGTAAAGCTCAAAAATATCTAGCCCAAAACGAGCAACATGCGGTCGGCGGGTATAGGGTGAGGGCGGGTTCAGGTTCAATAAAATTCAAAGAATAAGCGTATGCTATTGATGTTGTCGATCCTGATTGACAGCTCAAATGTCTCCCCGGAAGTTTTGGCCACCCTTGATCGCGTAGCTTCATATGAAATATCGTGTTGGACCAGGCAGTGGCAAGCTGAAGGTCGAAAGTCTGAGTGGGGAGGCTGCCGAAGCTTTTTTGTATGATATAAAACATCTTTAGGCGTTTACTCTAGTTTTCTGGGGTTCGTTCGCCAGAGTCTGCAGATATTAAGTATTTTTACTATTGGAAGTAAGACTATCACAAAAGCGACTCTAAATGCCTCGCTTTACCAGCTAATCATGGATAACCTCTTTGCAGCGAAGTAACACCAATAGAGCTTACTATTATCGCTCGATGGAAAACCAATTAGGTTGTCTGTCATCATACCTAACGCCCAATCGGAATACAATGCGGCCAAAATAACAAGAGTCATAGCCCCCGCGCCCTGGGCAGCATCAAGACACCCCTCGTTACTAGTACCTGCACAAGAGAGCAAAGAAGCTAACAACGCAACAAAACCGATGATAGTACAGAGAGCAATTGTGAGCTTGAATACACCCCTGTCATCCCAGTGTTGGTGGACCAACGAAAACAGGCCAGTCACACCGCAGATAGCGAAGAAATAATCTACAAGGACAGATTCAGCTTTCCAGAATGCGATAACATTATATCAAAATGCTTACACAGGCTGAACCACACCGAAGAGTTTGCAGAGTTGTCATTTTCGTCCTCAAGCAGAGTCCAGGCGGAATGAACAGCAGTAAGTCCATTCAGCAACGACATGCCCAATTTCCAGACTGCGATCAGCACCAATTGCCATGTGTTCCTGCATTTTGCCATAGTGTATATCGCCAGCACTACTGTAGAAATCAAGCCGAAAAGGCCCAGTACTAGACCAACAATGCTGGGCTCAGCTACACGCCAGGGGAGCAGGGGACTCCGACCACGCCAGAGACAAACGATAGTGTAGTAGGTGAGAATGTGAGAGATGAAACCGAGAGCGCCGTAAGGGAGACTGTAGCATTCAATTTCGGATGCGAGGTCGTGGCCCTTTGACATGGATGGCAGGATATCTCCAAGTGTGCGAATGACGACGGCCTGTACTGTGGGCTGTATTTATGGCATACAAAATTAGCTTCAAATGCATGAAGTGCTAGTATCGCGGGCACACAGAAGAAAGCACGACTCACCATTATCTCAGGACACGTCAGGAAAATGGTGCTAATGAAGAGACGCAGTAAAGGGGACCGGTGTTCGCAAGACATGCTATGTGGCATTTATAACCTGCAAGTCATAAGCCTTAGTTCCGAAGCGAACAGGGCATATCCTGCCCAAACGAGTGGTGTGCCATCAGCGGGTGAAGGGACGGGGTAGGTTCAGGCACAATAAAATTGAAAGAATAAGCGTATGCTGTTCATGCTGTTGCCGATCATCGATTATAGTTAGGAGCTCGAACATGTCTGCAGAAAATTAAACGTCCTGGACACCTTCTATAGATAAAGCTGTACTCGAAAGGAATGCTATGGCAGTGCTTACCGCTGATATTGTATAATCAGTGAAACACGACCGACTATTATCATTTTTTTTTCG
Organism: Volvariella volvacea V23; assembly: GCA_000349905.1. Lineage (NCBI taxonomy): Eukaryota > Fungi > Basidiomycota > Agaricomycetes > Agaricales > Pluteaceae > Volvariella > Volvariella volvacea. The sequence goes on along the minus strand of KB722739.1, from coordinate 1,935,016 downwards.
CGCTACAATGAATCCACACGTCTTTGCATTAGGCGATGCTATTGTTTAACGCGCTGAGTTGTGTCATATAGGGTTGGGGTTCGGGTCGAATTGTTATGAGGAATGTCAGAGGAAAGTGGGACCGCACGAAAAAATGAGATCCAAGACTCCGTTGGTCCCTGGTACTCCCACATTCATCTAGCCCATCAATTATAATTATGGCAGGGATAGTCAGGAAAATTCCATTGGTTCGATGACGAGTTTCCTCCACTGGACTTCTATCATAGCCTCCAAGATCTTTAAATTCCGTTCAATCACCTGTCCCACCACCTCTATCCATACAGCCAACTGATGCGCTAAAATTGGGACAAGATAGTGAATGCTGTTGTGTCGTGCGTCGTTCCTAAAGAAGAAGGACCCAGCTATTCTGGCCTTTGAAAAGGGATGATCTAGCTTCTCTGTCATGGTCATCGCAATCACCGACTTTCCTATTCCAGCAGGTCCTACAATCCATAGGATACTTTTCTCTCGATATTGGTCCTCGATCCATGCGATAATTTCAAGCAATATACCCTGACGAGTTTGTGGATCGCATCCCAGTGTACCTGCACGTACTTCACCAGTGTGCATTGCGTTGATAATGACGAGAGACAGCAGCGGGGTTTAGTCCGCAAAGTAACAGAAAGTTAATCACAAATTAAAGAATTTATTGAAATATCCTTACTGTGAAGAGCATTACTCTGTAAAGTGACAGTGATGAATATACTACCTCCGTTATTCTCCACCTATGCGCCAGAAAAGAGCTCTACTCCCGTTCTAGCACTGTTCGACGGAGTTGCGCGATTGGTGACTTGATTGTCGTGTTGGAGCTGTGGCCCACTGTACATCTTGGCGCGATCTGCCTTCCTCACAGCTGGAAACTCAAGTGGGTTTGTAGCGTAGCGTGAAGCCAAATGATCTAGCTTCTTCATCAAGGCGGGATTAAATGAGCGGTAGAGAGAGAACACAAATGGCAAACCTAAGCCGTCCATTGGGCGCTTAGTATCATCGGGCAAATTCGTGCACGTGATGGTTTTGCATTCTTCCTTTCTGGTGAGCAACGCTGCATCCAAATATCAAGGTAAGAGGCTCTGGATGGGCGTGAGCCCAGCGATAGTGATCCATTTTGGCCTCCATCCTACAGCGGTATTCAAAAATTTCCTGGGCTTGAAAGCCTATGCGTGAATACGAACACATCGTGAGTACGCGCCCAACCGGTGACTTCGGGATCACAGTATAGCTTAGGTGCTGTTGCCACAGCCCGCATGGGATGAATAATCGATGCTAGCCACGCTTTTCACACTACGCCCATCACCTCCCGACCTGCTGCTGTAGTATCCATGAAAAATCCTTCAAGATCGACTTCAAAGCGTGCTAAAACTCCTCATAAATCTGTCAGGGAGAAAAAGGGGAACGAAACTGGTGTGGGCAATAGACAACAGCTTCAGGATAATGCCAAAAGCAACCACGACGCACCCAAGGCAAGTAATGCCCCCTCAGCAGAGTTCTTCAGCCGCGCGCATGTGGAGAACCATGGGAGTTTTATAAACAACGTCATTTTCCAGAACAGGGATGGCCTTGGTAAGCACCACAAAGTCGCACCTTGCAGTTATAGCTGAGTCTTGCTATGATTATAGATGTTGACCTCAAGCTGTTATTACCCCTTGTCGTGGTTGACGCGATGCACACAGGCAAAGTTCGTGCAGACCCGTTGAGATGCGATCCAAATACTCGTCAAGCTATACATCTCGATATTATCTCATGGATCGAGAGCGAATGTCTAGAGAAGGGTATTCTTTGGATCTTAGGACCAGCAGGGATAGGAAAGTCAGCCATTGCGATGACGACTGCAGAGAAGCTGGACCATCGCGACTCGAAGGCTAAACTGGCTGCATCCTTTTTCTTCTTCAGCAGCGACACTCAGCGTAACGACATCCATTATCTCGTTCCGACCCTTGCATATCAATTGGCCATATGGATGCAGGAAGTGGGAAGGGAAGTTGAACGGGTGATCAAGCGGAACCCAAAGATCTTGGAGGCGACGGTGGAGGCGCAATGGAAGGCACTTATTGTTGAACCTGTGAACTCCGTCTCTGGTTTCCCTCCTTCTGTGATCATAATCGATGGATTAGATGAGTGCGGAAGCGCTAAGGAACAAAGGAGGGTTTTGGATCTCATATCATCCTGCGGCTCCAATTTTCCTCTCGCATTTCTTATCACGAGCCGCCCTGAACCCCCAATTGTTAACGCCTTCAACTCCGAACCACTTTCCTCTCTTTGTCGACCACACATTGATCTCTCCCAACATAAAGACTATCGAGAGATGTACAATTTCATCCAGTCCAACTTCTCCAAGATATATTCCAGGCACCAGGACATCCTCCAGTCGTACTCCAAATGCGGAACCTGGCCATCTGACGATGTCATTGATCTCATCACATCCAGAGCAGATGGGCAGTATGTTTACCCCGTCACGATCTTCAAGTATATTGATGACGACGACAGTATTCCTCATGAAAAGTTGCAGGCGTGCCTTGAACAAGTTCCTGAAGCATTGTCACCACTCGACATACTCTACCTACAGGTCTTACGTTCATCGCACAAACCAGATAATATTCGCCTTCAAGACTTGCTCTTCCTGACATCCTTCACGACCACCTCGATACCCGCTTTATCGAACCCTCCTCGGATCCAATTCCACTTCCCTGAGGCGACATTCCGCCGAATTACCAAAGCACGTATCTCAACAGAGCTGTCCATGAAAGCCGTGGTGCTCTTCCTGTTTTCAGATTCAGATAATGTCCAGTGCCGCTTCGCTCTTAGGAAACTCCACTCTGTTTTGAGCATTCCAAAGGACGAGGAATCGGGAGTGATTACGATTCACCACAAGTCATTCATGGACTTCTTGTTTGACCACCGACGCAGCGGATCGTACTATATTGACAAGATAGCGCGCGCTAGTGAAGTCATAAAGCAATGCTTGACGAAACTAGAACAACCAATGAATACTCACTCCGCAAAATTCTTCCAAGCTCTGCTACATATCTGGTGGCGTTGTTCAGCGTATCTGCTATGCATCACGGACAACCTCTCATTGTTATTAGAAAGTTTTGATTTCGACCCATGCCTGGAGAGGATGTTGGAATGTGGGTATAATATAGGTTTACAGGAGGACTTTGTCGAGAGCTGTAATACCTGGGTTAGCTTTTACTTTCACGCCTTGAAATACACACTAACCTACCGATACATTTATGCACAGAAAAGGCCTTCGTTGATTGCCAAATTTGGCAATGCTGCATTTGGATATGCAACATATGCAGCTTGGTTGCGTCGCTATTACTCATGCATGTGGCAAGGATGCGATCACTACTGGAACGAGATCTGTCCCAATTACATTTATCACAACGGAGAATGCCCATTGACCTGGAACACCTTGCTTGCTCTCAGCAAAATCTACGTCAGGTATCGCATAGGAGCAACAAAACTCAACCCCGAGGTGGTAGGCCTGTGGATAATGACTACAGATGCAAGTCATGTCGTTCTTCCTTCCTTGGCTATGCTCACATCTCCCGGGATGCTTCGAGGATTGTGTGTTGTTTCAGCTCCATTAAAGTGTAAAGATGCTCATAATATATAGACCAGAAAAAGATGCCCGGTATTTACATTGCTGGAGTAGGCCGTGGGCAATCTGTAACGGCGAGGACCGCTTTAGAGAGGATGAGGAGGAATGGGAGGACGAGCTTCGAAACATCATTTTGTCACTTATACAGCAACTTCCCAAAGAGCATCATTACCATGAGCTCAATGGTGCCAACGTCCTTCTATGGTTAAAGGTTCGTCAATCCAATGGATTTTGTGAACAAGACCCACTGATCAATTGGCGGTTCTAGGTGAATTTGAAGGATTTTTCTGATTCTCGGGTAGCTTCGGAAGTATTGGCTCATTGGGAGGGAGGAGACTGTAACTCCCCAGAGATGACTATGCTAGAGTAAGTGTTGGACGGACTGTCAATATGGACCGGACTTATGGTTATCCGGACCAAGTATACGGACCGGTACTTGGAATATACACATGTTACGGAGAAATACGTGGCTAGATACACATGGTAGATAGTCATAGGATACAGGTAGATAGATCCTAAGTATCACTGAAGTGACTCACATCAATTCCGATGTGGATACCATCATTTCCAAAATGGTGGACGGCTGTCAGGGCTCGTAAGAGCCCTCGACATAAATGCCCGATATTCTGACGCCCACCAAGCGTCTACATCTCATCAACAAGCGCTCACCCAGTGTTTACACCCACATTGATGCCCACCAAGCGTCTCTATTATCTCATTTTCCTTTCTTTCTTCTTTCTTTTTCGATACACCCTTTTCATTATATCTTCGATACATAATATACATTACCCCATCTTCCCTCTTACTCATCATCATCACCTACACACATCCGTTTACCCGTACCCTACACCCTCATCTATGATACCCATTCCTATCCTACCCGTCCCCATTTCTCATTTATGGTATACCCTTTGTTTTGTATTGAGTCCGATGATCTGATCTTGTTCTAGATGAACATGTGTCGAGTCAGATGACCAGTTATGATTTCATATGACTCTGTCCATTTCCCACATTAACTGTGCATGACATGGGCTTACGCGTACATGCTGACCCAGCTTACGTGTTCCCTGGTCTGTGCGCTACACTCTTCACTCAGGACTCCCACTTTGTTACTTTCATTCTTACCCCCCACTTCTCCTCACCCAGGTGATTATATCTCTTTATTTACCTTTATTTATCTTCAAGTAGTATATATACCATACTGCTCTCGCCACCTATTCCCCAGCTTTAAAGATTCTTTGCTTGGGAATAGGTAAGCAACTACGAGCTAGCCTCCTCTTTACACACCCTTACTTACTATTCTTCGCTTGGGAATAGAATCTGAGTATTCGCTTTTTCCACAACAACGGCACTTGTCACTCCTCTGTACAAATAGTTCCAGCATGTACCTACCAGCCCCCCAATCCTTAGATATACACAAAGTAT
>KB722739.1:1837964-1929851 GCA_000349905.1 Volvariella volvacea V23 | reverse complement strand
TCCATAGCCTCTAGCGCCTGTAAGGCTGCTGTTCAACACTAGCGCCTGTAAGGCTGCTGTTCAACAAGAAGATCGATTATGATCTCATATGACTCTGTTCCCTTCCCACATTGACTGTGCATGACACGGGCTTATGCGTACATGCCGACCTAGCTTATGCATCCTCTGGTCTGTGCGCTACACTCTTCGCTCAGAACTCCCACTTTGTTACTTTCATTCTTACCCCCCACTTCTCCTCACCCAGGAGATTATATCCCTTTATTTATCTTTATTTATCTTTGAGTAGTATATATACCGTACTGCTCTCACCACCTATTCCCCAGCTTTAAAGATTCTTCACTTGGGAATAGGTAAGCAACTATGAGCTAGTCTCTTCTTGATACACTCTTACTTACTATTCTTCGCTTGGGAATAGAATCTGAGTATTTGCTTTTTCCACAACAAATACCAAGTTGGCTGGAGGGGAATGGGATACCAATTTGCTTCCCTGATGAAAGGGCAGGACCAGATGCAACTTTCTTTGCATTAGTCGGCCAATCGATCGTCCTTGTAACTGTCCAATTCAAGTCATACAAGAATAATCTTGCTGCAATTACTACACGTCATGCACTGAAGACCCTTAGTCTATCCCACTGGTATAAGGATCAGGTTTGTAGCTCTCTCTCACGTGACGCATGCAAATCAATAATCTTCTTCAGAACGATAGGATCTACAAGCATAGCGTTAGGCAGTCGATTCTCGCTACTCTATCCCGCGACGAAGTCCTGACTCTTGGTGTACTAGTTTCGTTCCCTTCTGATCCACATTCGTCAATGATCAACTCAGATTATGTACCAAAGCACTTTGCACTATTTGATGTAACCAAGGTTGATAGCGACCTTGGGCGGACTCTCGCTGACTTCAAAGCTGATCAATTTCCTCACCTTCTAGCGGACAACAAGTTGGAGAGTGGCAATGGATATGAGAGTGACGATGAGTATTAGAAAGGTGGGAACTAGAGACTGAGTGACGACGAATGAAATTTGAGAGGTGGAAGGTAGGGTTGAACTCGGCGTAGAATGCAATGTAAAAAGGGCTATTGTATAGCCATTGAACATTAATCGAAAGTTGCGAAATCAGGGGATGATGGGTTTTCGACGCTTTATTGTGAATATCGTGATGCCGAGTACGAAAAGAAACATTGGGAATACCAAACACCGAGCTGAAGCATCGAACATTTACTATACTTATGAATAACAATGAAATACTGTAGTAGAGGAGCCCCTCCTCCAACACCGAATTACTCCAAGCTAAACCCAAGCTCAAATAAGACGTATAGAGAGATTAGCCGCACACAGGGACCTTAAAGCGCCGCTTGTTGACTGACAAGATACTGTCCCAAATCTTGCCAACCTGTCAAAAGAAAAGAAAAGGTCAACACAAATCAACCAAGTACACCGAAAGAGACAGCACATACCACCCCGGAGGTTCTTCCATCGCTGAGCGGACTGCGTGCCTCTGAAGCGTTTCTCCATTCTTGGTTACTCGATCATGCACGCCCTTGTCAATAATCGAGAGTACTTTAGATGTTGCCGGCATATAGTGTCTGACAAGATCGTTGTTCGGCCGACACGACATTCAAGTTATTACCACCATGTGGATTATAGTCATAATTCCGCCACAGACGAGGCAAAGTCAAGCAAATGTCATACACCGTACCCCATACAAAGACTACCATACACACATCGCTACCTCAACAAACGCCCACTCTACTCCTCTGGCGCATACAACTGGAAATTTTTATTGTACGTCCCCGAGGCTAACATCTTCCCATCACTAGTCAAGTCCACACTCATGACCTTCCCCGCATCCGTAGTCAACGTCTTCAACAACTGCCAATCATCCGCGCTCCATATCTTGACAAGGCCATCGTACCCGGAACTAGCAAAGAACAAGCCGGAGCGGTACCGCCATTCTTCTGGCGTCCATTCAAGCGGACCAATTGGGGCGGGGGTAGTGATCGAAAGCGGAGTGCCGCCATTGGCGAGTGTACTACTACCCGGAGTGGACATACCGTTGCCGTTCGGTATTGGCGGGGTGCTCGTTGCGCGAGAAGCAGGGGCCGACATTTCAGTGTCGGGTGTATCACGGGCTTTAGCATCTCCGTCCATGATTACATCCTCTTGACTTGGTCTTGTTGGGGGTTTGTAGAACAAATCGTTTGCATGGAAGAATCGTATATCAGACACATTAGATAGGTGTGCTGGAATGGTGTAGAGTGCTTGTAGGGACCGCATATCCCATATTCGAATTGTATCGTCCCCGGCTCCTGTGGCAATTTGGTAGCTAGATAGAGAGGTGCAATCAGATTTAAGCGCAGTAGAGGTGAGGTAGCGCCTACCAGTTTGGTGAGAAGGTCATGCCGTATATTGGTTTTACGTGGCCATCCAATACCATTGCTGTTTTTCCTGTTCTAAGGTCCCATACTCGACCAATGGAATCCAGACCCCTATCACGATCCATATTTTTATGAGCTAAGCGCTCCATACCCCATCTGTGAGTACCACTCACCCAGAAGCAGCGAGAGCACCGTCATGCTGGAACTCTACGGTGTAGACCTCTTTTGAATGACCCTCTTGCAACAGCAATTCCTTTTGAGTATTCACGTCCCATAGTCGCCAAGTGGTATCAAAACTAGCACTGGCCACATAGTCACCAGATGGATGGAAGGCAACCCTACATACACGACCTTCGTGTCCTTTGAGCGTAGCCAGAGGCGTTTCACTAGACGAACGTCAAAATGGTTGCTAACAATCAACAAATATCAGGGCTCACCTCGATAAGGACCATAGCGCAAGGTTCCCTTCCCCTCCTCCACTCACCAAATTGACAACATCTGCTCCTTGAGATAGCGTTGCCTGAGGATGCCAGGCAACTCCACCAACTCGATCAGCATGTGCACGGAGTGTTCGAATAGGTGTACATGCAGGTACGTTCCATAGCCGTACTGAGCCAGACCAACTTCCTGTGGCGAGTATATCGTTATTCGGTGCGAATCTGACTATCGATATTGGTCTCTCATCGCCAATTTGAGAGCCGAGGTTGGCGAATTTCTGTTCAACACCACGAATGAGAACTAGAGGGCATGCAACATCAACGCCGAGTGGTTGAGGATTAAGACATACCTTGACTTCGGCGAAAACCTTTTTCCGTATGTCAATGATCTTTCCCAGCTCCATTCTGCTGTCTAACCGCTGTTGGGCGACTCGTTGTTGAGCTCTGCCGCAAAAAACAAGGAAAGGAAAGCACGGTAAGCACCTTTGCTTGGTTGTAGGCTAGCATGAATCCAACCTGGGGAGAGAATACTCTGCTATCCGTTTACGCGCCTGTAGTAGGTCCAACGAGCCGGGCGAGTAGAACTCCTCCACCTAGGGTAACGTTAGGACATAACATGTAATGTTCAATGACGCACATACCTCTTCTTCACTCTCGGACTCTTCCTCGTCTACATGCATAGCATCATCCCCTCTCGCTGCATTAATTTGCGATAGAACATAAATCAAACGGTCTCTCCGGTCTGCTGCCTACAAACGGGCACATATGAGACGCTATGACAACACACAAGCGCACGCACTCAACTCACCCGTTCACCAAAGAGCGTGATCGGCTCCCCAATCTCCCTCAGTCGCGCCTTGACTCTGGTATCATCCGTCGGGACGGCCATACTCCTGGCCCTCTTCTTCCGTTCGAGTTCATCGAGAATGGCCTTGTTCTCTAGCCTGGCTCGCTCAGAGCCGAGGTAGTTTCCGTCGTCAACGAGGTTTTCAAGAGTCAAGTCGGCCATTATGTTTTGGTTCTTGGCATTCGTCGAGTTCTGGTGTTGGCGCGTGGAGAAGCGGAGTGTTTGGCTGAGGGATGAAAACCAAACAACCCAGCCTATCGCGCTCAGCGAGGGCTTTTATCGCAAATTTTGACGTTCCTCTTCTATTGAAGGGAACGGGCACCAAGGATCGTTGCGGTGTCTGCTATGGGTATCACTCATTTGACTTCGATCACTATCAATCCTGGGTTCTGACGTGTATTCGTCAAGGATTTTGGAGTCACCACGCAACTAGCAGTGTCCTGGGTCAACCTGAGTATAACGTCGGTCATGATGCACACTTCCCAGGGTTAGGATGTGATGTTACGGGGCTCCCGCAAAACGCTACGTACTATAAGTTGCACAGTGGATCTGCTAATGTTTTCACCGGGTGTGTGAAAGCAACATATTCAATTACAAAGGTGGTAGAAGCTCTACTTGCGTGAATTTCGTAGGCGGAATTCGTCAGCGCGCCAGGAAGCAGGAAAGTATGCCAGAAGGGGGACAGAACCAATCACAGCACTGAAATACCACTTCCCAATCACACAATACGAACTGGAACCAAGAAATACGTTCCACACAGAGACGCATAATACCCAAATCATTTCCGCTATGAAATCCCGACATCCAGCGGGGAGGAGATGTGGTTTGTCGCTTTTGCACTTTGCTTCTTCATTGCAGAACATCAACAGAACGACGAATATCCAGCTACCGTAATAGAATGCGCGAAGATGAACCATATCGCGAATGTGCCTAGGTCTCTACACACCTTGTCGAACGGGTTGGCGTGCATGTCAATAGTTTGGCATACGTTCTTAAGCCAAGTAAAGGCACTAGCTGCTTGAGTTGGATTAGTGTGCACATATATAAAGTAAGATTCACCCAGTAAGCCTCAATACTGCCAACCATTTTTGCCAAATTGCCAACGCGTGAGCAATGCTGATTAATCGCTGTTGAAGCTACCCCATGATGATAGCGCCGAGGGAATACTCTTACACTGAATGATTGGAAGTAGGCTGACAACGAAGGAGGTCTGTCTCGTCTAGGGAATAAGAGCACCATTGTGTCTCAAAGATCTCAACAGTCATCGTATAAGCACACTTCAATACGACCGGGCAGTTGGTCCACGCGTATGACCCCTGTACGTGTCTTCACCGATTCTTTTCAAGTCGTACCTGGGTGAACACCGCCACAGTCACGACGCTGTCTAAGCGTGACCTGGCTAGCTTCCATCTGCTTCATGAAAAGATAGGCCAGCATACTTGAATACTCCCTCGGCTCCCATCTTTTACACCTTACAACCAGGCCAGCTGATCCTCAAAATGGGGACCGCTGTACAGCTCCCTCAGGAGCTCTACCCATTAGTCTTTGAACAGCTTCGGGGTGATACCCCTACCCTTCTTGCAATAGCCCTCTCTTCCCGCCTGCTATACCAAGAGTCAATACATCTCATTTACCACGAATCACATCCATCGGAACCAAGAAATATCTGCGCATTTCTTCGTACCGTCAGCACCTCCCAATTCTTAGCAGATCTCGTTTACGGGTGGTCGTTGTATCTCTTATCAAGTGATGAAGATGAAAACAAGGACTTTTTCATTCTACTCGCTACCGGAGTTGTTGCTCTGAGAAACCTGAAGCAAATTGCAATTGGATATAGATTCGACGACCACGGCATAATTCAGGGGATTCTCAACAGCGCAACTTTCCAACTTGATGGCATACGATGGATGTGCATGGGAGTGTCAGAAAAGGCATTCCTGTGTTCTTGGTTGAAATCTCATCCCAATCTCACTGAATTACACATGGATATATTCTGGAGGTACCCTGCCTCGCTTCAGGTGGACGTCGCATCAGTGCCGTCACTCACGCGCCTTAGTGGTACGCATGCCACCCTGTTGTCGCTCCTGCCTATATGTCCTACAGTCACAGAGGTCTGCTGGACCAGGGCTCATGCTGATGGCTTCGAGGCTAACCCACGGGTTTTGGCGTCTCTAAAGCAATTGCGTAAACTCGTATTTGCGTGGGAGCGACAGAGGATAAGGTTACGGCCCATCGCAGCCTACCTGACTCATCTAGAAGTTTTGGAAGTAATGCATTATCAGGATGAGTACTATGATGTGAGCCCATAACTAAAAGCATTCGGTTCCATTATTGGTGGCTTAACCATTTTTGTGCATGGATTCTACAGGACTCAGTATGCGGCCTTATAGAGGATGTGACAAATACGATATCAAAACTTCGATGGGTCGTACTACGTTGCACATATCTGGCCAACAGGACTTTGGATACCATTTCATCCGCTATTTTTCAGAGTAATTCCAACGTGCGCTATGTCTCTATCGAGAATTACACCAACCCTCGACGAGACGGCAAACATGAATTCATGCATTACCAACGGGGTTTGGCAACCGGTTCGCATGTTATGTTTGCCACTAAAGCTATGACACGGTCATGGTTTTGGGGCTTCGAAGATGAGAAGTACCTGCAAGACGAATGGGATGGGCTTTGAACGGGTCCGTTAGCGCTCCTATTTCTCTGAGGATATCTACCTGAGGAGGGAGTACTATATATGATGTTTCTTGTTGTAATAATAGAAACATTAACAAGTTGCAGTAGGAGGGTATATACTGTACTGTCCAGCTGCGTGGTCCTGGTGGCATAGTAAAGAGAACAACTGTTCGTTACTGTCGTTTACGATCAGCGATTTAGGGAATTGCGTCATCTAAGAGTAAATGGGAGATATCTAAGGCTATACAATACTAAATCCCTTATCAATTTTAGCATTTGCTTCCGTGCGGGTAAGTCTCCGATCCTGAGTTCGAGGCCGCATGCGTAAGACTGGAATGGGCAAGCACAAGGGCATCTGGAGAGTGCAGCTAGTACGCGGCTCTGTGCTAGGACGAGCGGGTGGGGCAGCGTATGGACCAATGGGGATGCAGACTCGAAGGGTCGGGTCGTTATAGTCGGCAAGGTCGTCATTGTCGTCGTCGTGGCGGATTCAACGGTTGTTATTCATTAGGACATTCAGTTGTACCCATTTTTTTTCACAGAAAGTATGGCAACGTATGCGGTTATCAGCTTGACTGCCTTGACGATGGGGAATTCTGTGCTTGCAGTTGCTTGTAATTTCGCTTAAGAGGTTAACGGTTGTCAGCAGTCGCTTTACTCCAAATCCCGCCCTTTTTTGATTCCGTTTTCATTTCTCTTCTTCCCTCTTTCAACTTGCTCATCTTCTATCATTCAAAACACCTTTCATCATGTACCAGTCGCCTCAACAGGGAGGTTCTTCTCATCCCACCAACAACTCGCACCAACAACCCCCGCAACCAGAACCTGAAGGCAGAAAATCCGAGGATTGTATGAGTTGTCATGTTTTTAGCGCCTTGGGATGGACAATAACGCCAACACATGGTTAGATGTCTATTTTGAACGATCCACGTCGGGATTCAGCTCAGATGCTGTCGCCCGTGCTACCGCCGCCAAGTTGAAGCTAGAATCATACTACAAGGTGGCTGTGGATTCTGCGATTGAGAGAAATGCAAGGTACAGGATTATTATCCTCATATTGTGCCTGGTAAGGTGACCTCTACCCTTGACAGGCGAATCGAACTAGAGACACGGCTTGCTCAAATCATGACTCCTGATGCAAAGGAACGTGAAATACGCAAGTACAGCAAGACCGAATCTCAGCATCTAAGGCTACGGAGGACAAAGATCAAGTTGTCTGATTTCAGGACAGTGAAGGTTATTGGAAAGGGTGCCTTCGGTGAGGTACGCTCGTCCGCGCTCCTACTCGTATCATTTGTAGCTTTGACACGGCGCATCCGATTTTCAGGTGCGATTGGTGCAAAAAGTAGATACAGCAAAGGTCTATGCGATGAAGAGTCTGCAAAAAGCTGAGATGTTGAAACGAGATCAGGTACGGCTTGTCAATCTCATTTATAGCTTTTGCTTCTACCCTAACTCTATTTCTCCACTCCATCCGATACCCCCTTCCCCATCTTCCCCCTACCTCACCACAATTTCCCCCCTCTATCGTCTTATGCCTAGCTCGCCCACGTCCGTGCAGAGCGAGATGTTCTCGCAGAATCGACATCCCCATGGGTCGTTCAACTATTCTATTCGTTCCAAGACCCGCTCTACCTCTACCTTGTTATGGAATTCCTTCCAGGAGGGGATCTAATGACCATGCTCATGAAATACGATGTTTTCTCAGAAGACGTAACACGCTTCTACATGGCAGAGTGCATTCTTGCCATTGAAGCCGTGCACAACCTAGGTTACATCCATCGGTGAGTAACAAGCCCGCTGTCCCCGTGCATCAAGTAACGATTTTCGCGTTTATTTCTGGTCTCATTAGAGATATCAAACCCGACAACGTCCTAATTGACCGAAGTGGCCATCTCAAGCTCTCTGACTTTGGTCTCTCAACAGGCCTACACAAAGCCAACGAAGGGGAATGGTACAAACGCTATCTTGAACAAGACAAGCAACGAGATTCCCAACGCAATAGTGTCCAAGTCAATCCCATCAACCTGACGATGAGCAGAGAACAGATTGCGACATGGAAGGCTAACAGACGGAAATTGGCTTATTCGACGGTCGGAACGCCGGACTATGTGAGTCTTTGTACGTTCGGCATTACTGTTCTCTGACTCGTCTTGCTTGCCAAAGATCGCTCCGGAAGTATTCATGATGAAGGGTTACGGCAAGGAATGTGATTGGTGGTCTCTCGGAGCCATCTTCTTCGAATGTCTGGTCGGATATGCACCTTTCTGTTCTGACAACCCAGCGGATACGTACAAGAAGATCATCGACTGGCCAAACTATCTATACTTCCCGGAGGAAGTTTACATCTCAAGAGAAGGAGAAGACTTGATTAGATCGTGAGTATTTGCCTTACCCCGCTCCCTTGATCACCTCTGACCGATATCCCCACCATCACCAGGATGATGACATGGGCAGACAAAAGACTAAACGTTCACCAAATCAAGTCTCATCCATTCTTCTACGGGGCCGATTGGAACACAATACGACAGATCGAACCGCCTTTTGTTCCGCGATTGGAATCGATGACGGATACGTCGTACTTCCCGACTGATGATTTGAACAACACGCCTGATCAGCTGCCGAGAGTGGAAGGTGTGGGTGCAGAGAAGGATTTGGCCTTCTTGGGGTACGTAGTTTTGTTTTTGTTGTCCTGTTGTTGTTGGCTGATCAATCGTTGCGCTGTAGATTCACTTTCAAGAGATTTACAGGCGGTGGACAACCTTCTGGTTGATTTGTCCATGTCTGGGTGCATATTCACGTCCGCGACCACATATGACTCACTGTCTCCACAAACGCAAGTCTAAGCATAAACTCGAGATAAACTCAAAACTCAATGCAATATCCTATACACACAATACCCCCCAATTCCCTCGGACTTGGATACCATCGGAATGAAAGGGCACGCGCATAATGTTTTCTCTCTTTCCAGTTTCTTCTACCATTACCACCACACCACATTGACAATTCAACCCCAACGAAACGAAATGCAAAATGGAAATATCTCATCACGTCTCTTGTTTTTGATTCAATGTTTCTTGATCTTGATCCTTCTTTTGATTACATCGTTCCCCTTCTACTCTCCGTTCCTCCACCTCATCTACTTCACCCCACCCCTTTCTACCGCTTTCTGCTTTCTTTCAGGACAAAGTCGCGAGATAATGACACAAGTTAATTACGGTATCCGAGTCCCTGCAACGCGCAGTAGCTCCTACCGCATGTACAAAATTTGGATTCTCTTCTTCCTTCCTTTCCTTCGTGTGTGCTTTTTTGGTGCTTTGGTGTTCTGTGTCTTCTTGTGGCTAGTTGAATCGGGAACAAAACGTTGAAAACCTAATGAGGTTACTGGATGATTTCAAGTATTTTCCTTCAAGTTCGTCATTTAATTATTATTTTTATCAACGGTCGACCGTGCCGTGTCCGCCCCCGCTGTATTGCCACAGATAGCACATTGGATGCTATACGACACTGAAGAACCCCTTTCAAGATCTATACGCATATGTACATCCCAAACTTAATGTGCATGTCCTCGGAACCGCCGCTGTAGGTCCATAGCTCGTCGCAGTCGGTCCGCTACCCGAAAACTCCGACAACGGTCCGAGAAACATATTGCAGTTGGATTGGATGTGCATTCAAAACATTGGCCATATGACCTGGCCAGGGACTTCTCCATCCCCTGTCGACATTCTGGGAGAGGTGTGATAAAGCAGGGAGTTATCGGATCTTCTGGTCCCACTGTCTCTCTCCAACCCAGCTTCATCCACGAGCTCTTGACTGCCCAGACCCACCAGCAGGACATTGACTAGTACTGCTATACCACACGATGAGCACCACCACCACAGCTGCCTTTACAGAAATCTACAACCCCCGTAAAGTTCTGGACCACCCAGAGTTTCGAGTGTTGCCTGCAGGGGAGAAACCACCGCGACCTCAAGAATCAGCGGCTGAACGCGCGCCTAACATCGCGGCATTTTATAACCATAAGAAGGAAATCCACCTCGTTCAAAAGCCGATATTAAAACCTGGCCCTGGACAGGTCTTGGTTCATGTCAGAGCCACGGGGATTTGTGGGTGAGTGGATATGTCTCTTTCGGGATGATAGCTGTTGGGCGGTCGGAATATGTGTCTGATGGAATGAGACTAAGCCCTGTTGGGGTATATCTTGTTGGGTATGAGAGCGGTGTCGGTGGGAGGACGGTGGAGTGGAGAGACGTGATTCTGATTGCCTGTGCATTGTGTTACAGGAGTGATGTCCACTTCTGGAAACATGGTCGTATAGGGGATTCCATGGTCGTCACCGACGAGGTGAGAATCTCTTTCATTAGCATAACAAATAAATATCCGTCTCTCATCACTACGAACCCTTCCATAACCACATAGTGCGGATCAGGACATGAATCTGCCGGTGAAGTCGTCGAAGTCGGCGAGGGTGTGACTCACTTAAAACCAGGTTAACGACATTCCATATCACATCCCCCATGCGCATGCTAAATTATTTCGTTATCGTCTTTTGTTGTGCTCGCAGGCGACCGCGTGGCCATTGAGGCGGGCATCCCTTGCTCCCAGCCATCCTGTGATCCATGCCGCACAGGGAGGTACAATGCTTGTCCCGATGTGGTATTCTTCTCCACGCCTCCTTACCATGGCAAGTCCACCCCACTGGCGATTCCAGCACGATTACTCACTTAACAACCTTGCTATCATTGTCCTTTGCCTGCCTTTTGCCTCGCCTCTTTCATTGAACTCTACAGGTACCCTTACGAGATGGCATTTGCACCCGGCACAATGGCTACACCCCCTCCCCGAGTCCGTATCCTATGAAGAAGGTGCCCTTTGTGAACCGCTCGCGGTTGCTTTAGCAGGAATCGAAAGAGCAGGTCTCCGTCTCGGTGACCCTACTCTCATTTGGTAAGTCCACCCCCAAAACCACGGACTCACTATCATTGCAATTCGCTGACACAACGCGATATGGGGTTTTAAAGCGGTGCTGGCCCAATCGGTCTTGTCACACTTCTCTCTGCACGAGCAGCCGGCGCGGAACCCATCATCATAACGGATTTGTTCCAAAGTCGATTGGACTTTGCTAAAAAGCTCGTTCCTGGAGTTAGAACCGTCCTCATTGACAGAAATGCTACTCCCCAACAGGAGGCAGAGAGGATTAAACAAGTCGCCGGTGTCAGTTTGACAGTCGCTTTGGAGTGCACGGGTGTGGAAAGCAGCGTGCACACCGCCATTTATGTAAGTCCTTTATCTTTGAAAAAGAAGGGAAACAGACGAACCTGATCGCGTTTGTGAATTTCTGTGACAGTCTTTGGCATTCGGCGGAAAGGCGTTCATCATTGGCGTCGGGAAGAGCGAGCAGAACGTAAGTCGCATGTCAGCACACTTCAGGCTGTTGAAATGGACTGATAACACATCTTACGTAGTTCCCGTTCATGCACTTGAGTGCAAATGAAATTGACGTTAGCTTCCAATACAGATACTGCAACCAGGTGCGCAATTCGCCGCTGCCACGCAAAAAGCGACACGCTGTTGAAGCCACTAAACCGTTTTTGTAGTACCCGAAAGCTATTCGCCTTGTTGCCGGTGGATTGATTAACCTTAAGCCACTCGTAACGCATCGCTTCGCGCTCGAAGATGCTGTTGATGCGTTCTATGTCGCTGCTGACCCTTCTCAGGGCGCAATCAAAGTTCAGATTCAAGATTGAAAGACTTGCGGGATATGCTCACGCTGTGCAATGCAATCAATGAGTGAAAAGTAGAATTCGAAATGGGACGGTGTATTCCTTTTTTATTCTTAACATCATTGTATGGTTTCGTTGTCTGGAATTAGCTTGAGTTTAGCTTGACAAGGAATATATACATGCAGACGGGGCATCTTCTTCCCAGCGTTGTTTATAAGCAATCGAGAGAACCAACTTTGGGACACTCACAAATCTGATTAAAATCCTTCCCATCCCTCTTCTAAATAACGCTTCTCGTTGAACCCCCAAAACCATCTCTGCGCTCCAGCCACTCCAAGAAACTTTACAAGCGACTTCGCTGTCGAATCCCGTTTGTAGTAGTGATAATATGCGTATTGGGTGAAGTTAGATTGTTCAGGAATTTCAATACTGATGTATCGTAAGCTGGTGTTACTCCGAAAAATAGCAGATGCAAGCTCGTCATAGGTCCTATCCCAAGTGTGATTGTAGTGGGAATGCACTAGGACCCATCGAAGTTTTGGTATCTTTCCTATAACTTCCTCCAGGAGTGGATCATTTTTCTCCTTTGAAATCGCAACAGTCGAGAAGTTGATTAAACCGCGAGCAGCAAAACTAAGCACTCAACGTACTTTGTGGTATTGGACTATATCCATAACTTCCAAGTTGACCAGATAATCTACGACACCCCATAACTTTACCTGCGCCCGCACCCATTCAAATGCGAGTTTGCGCAACTGCTTCAGCGACGCCAATACCCGTGGATGAGCCACCGAGCCTTCCCCGAAAGCTGTGGTCCAGTAAACTTCTGTGATCGTGGGACACACAGGCAAGAGTGATATTAATGTAGCATGGGTGCCACCGACACGGGTAAGTGGTGGCAACGAGGTAGGATCCACGTTGAGCGAGGCATCCGACGTCCAAAGTGCAGCCATGTGTAAATTGGTGAGATTGGGATGAGTTTTCATCCAAGAGCACAAAAATGCTTTGTGAGACTTCAGTGTGCATTCCCAGCGTATGCTATCCAGTTGGAAACTCGCATGACTGAGAACTTTGTGGGTTTGTATGCCATGCCGATTGCTTGCGCATTGAACACGAATGTATTTTAGATTTCGAAGAGCGCGAACGCCGGCTACGGCCAAGTTGGCAAAGTCTTCGTTTTCATCACGGATTGGGAGATCTATTGTCCAACCACGGACCAGATCTGCTAGGGTTTGGGAGCTGGTGATGGTTCGAAGGAATGCGCGCCTGTCGGTAATGTGAAATGGGTGTACTTCACGATAGATATGTTGTACTGCTTCTTGGTAAAGTAGGCGAGAAGAGAGGGCTACTGAAAGGAGGGTAGGAATGTCATCCAAAAGGTGCTCAGTGACTAGATGATAGAGCTCTGGAGGGAGGGCTGAGATGCCCATCATTTCGAGCAAAGGTAGGGAGACCTGATTGTCGAGAGAACCTGAATAAGGTGACACTGGCAAGAGTGGAGTGCCAGCGCACCTTTTCCCAGAGGTCTGGTTGTCAATGGAGTGGATTATTGGTTGTAAGGAGTTGAGATAAAGATACGAGGGTCACGACTGGTCACACTGGTGCTAGCAGTGGGTACTTGATAGTGTGGTTTGGAAATCGGGGCAGTGGTGCCCCCCTTGCAGAAACGCATATGCGCATCACGGCTTGCATTCCTCCACACTGGTACTTGATGTCACCACCCAATCTCGCAATGCCAAGATTGCAACACGTCCCTCAGGCTAGTGAACTCAAAAAGAAATTGGTGCCTGCAGATCTCATAGATCATTCTTCAAACCCCCATATCCCATCCATCCTGCAAGCACCCCGGTCGTTCAATTCCCATAAACTACCCGCTCAAAACCCATTTCCTCCACCCTGCAGATAGAGGTGATCACCGCTCAGGCCCCAAGCCAAGCCTGCACTTCACACTGGCAGTAAACAAGACATGTGGACCGGTCTTTGTCTCAATACTGCATGAAATAGCTTGGCAGAGGCACGACGGTCTTCACAGATTGAATAAAACGAAGGCCAAACACCCTAATTACACTTATGAGAGAAGTCGTCAAGATGGGTATCAGATGTAGACTTGGGTAAGGCCACCAAACCCTCTATCACTGGTCGTTTGCTTATCATGATAGTGCCTTTTGTTAGCAGTGAATAGTCGGTGCGATTGTACTTGACTTCATTCATGACTCCTATGCTGACGTACCGCAAGCTTGGTTGCACTGAAATGGTGCTTGTGCAATCTCATCACGAGCCTTGTAGCAAGTGGAGGGAAACCGGGAAACAGCAAGGAGATTGGTTTAATTGTAGGGGGAAAATAGTTCTTTAACTGACCTCGCGATGCTTGATTACCTCCAAGGCTCTGAAATTAATGAGATACTCGGTACTGGGCTTCAGATTTCTCCTTTTCTGCTCCCATTCAAACACCGGTTTCCGCAGCTATTTCAATGGCTCTAGTAATCGTGGATCAGATATGGGGTTGTCCTTATGCCCAATGCCCAGAAGACCTCGGCAACTGTTGTTCAGATCTGTAAGAGCGATGTCAATGCTGTACCGCTGTTTCTAGCACGAATGAATGAAATGGCAGTGAGCTAGGACGCACTTTGAGGTACTATCCAACCTCTGGTATCAATCCCCATGGGCTAGGTGACACTCCAAGTAGGAACACAAAAGCGCGTTTCCGGGCCCAGAACGACAAGCAAAGTACTAAATTGGAAGTTTACATCCATCCATCATCAATATCAGACCCAAACCACATTCTTTCCAAGACCCGAATTCCGGATGCAAACAAATGCAGACATCCGCATTGCGCTTAGAAGTGTCGAGGTCTGCAAGAGCTTGCGGGAAGGAATACTGAAGAAATACTCGCAAACGCTGCATCCCGATTGAATGTGCTTCGCGATAGATGGTGCGCACGATCTCTTAATGAAACAGACGAGATACAAGAGCCGCCAAGGGGAGAGAAGTAGTGTAGTCCTGCAGTAATTGAATGTTATATTTCATGCGGTAGGTCCGTAAAGGCCCCATTCGATCTAGCAGAGAAATCTGGGTAAAAGACAGTCATATTCACGCCTACAGCAATTACCAAACATTCGCATACCTTGTTAAATGAGTCTTGTTTCCTTGATGCAATGGGGGGCAAATCTGTCAAGCATGTGGGGAGTCGAAGCCAAGGCTGGGTACAGCCACAGCGCCAAGTTGGTACTTTAATGTCGTATCATTAATAGCAAGCTGCTGACCTCTAGATCGAAGTTCTCGTGCAGGTCTCAGCAATGAAGCAAGTTGTCTAATATAGATAGTCAAACAGCCAAGCAAAACGACATCATATATATTCTCTTAGCTCTGTCCATGGTTGCCAATTGCAGATACGTCATACATAGAGACTACCGTAAGAAGGCAAGTACTTAACGCTGTGGACTGTAGTGTAAGACATTCAGTTAATTCGGTGAAAGGGAATCTTGTCCATATTCAAGTCCGAATACTAATACTTTGAGTTTAGGGCCAAAGAAGTCCGTGATAGTCCATTCGCTCGGGGTATCATACCAGAACTCAATGAGGCTGATTGACCAGCACGAGTCAAAAATGTCTTAAACGATGAAGTATTTCTTTAAGAGGGTGCTCAGTACAGTGACTCATGTGAAAGGTAGGACTGTGGTACTCACAACCTCAGAAGCGGGTGTATTGTTATCCGTATTCCACAACGTTAGATCACCCGTGAAGAAGAGCGTGTTCTGGAAAGTTTGGAATGAATATTGTTAATTTTGGACAAGCAGATACCTACCGATCTGAGGTTCAACGCAATTACGGCTCTTATGGTACTACCATCAGGATTGACATAGAATACTACGAGGTATCAGGTGCAGGTCGGTGCAATTCGAAGTAGAGGATTACCTTTCAGCTCCTTCGTGGCAGGATCAATCTTCCAAATCGCCGACTGGCCATATACGCCGTTTTGTCCAATAGGCACTGATCCAGGTGGTGCTATTACAACAAGAATAGGTCAGATGTGGAGTGTAATAGTTAGTAATACGCACATTGGTATACAGTTGCAAGTGAAGATACACTAAAGGTTAATAGCCGCAGGATAAGCACTTGGGGAGACAGCATTGGTAAGCTACGTACGTTCTGTGGCCAGGCCCGAGTGTATTTGTCCCAGCAGCTCCGACATAGTATGGAGCCGGGAAGGATGGGTTCTGTCACACGAGTTCAGGTCACGAACAGCATGCTCAACAGCTATATGAACCCACAGTCGCAAGGATATCATACAATGCTCCAGATGAACCGGTGCTAGCCTTGATGAGCTTGACTTCAAGGTCATCCCCTATGTCTCCGAAGTTGACACCACCGCTACCATACCACCATGTTAATCTAGGTCCTTCGAGCCCCACGAAGTAGCTGTACTCACATGAAACCGGAGGACCAGTCCCTTACTCGGCCGTATACATGTCCGTCCAGGGCCCGCACTTCAATTCGTCCTTCGTACCTGCATATTATTCAGCTTGGTCTATCCCGGTTGTATACTGGAGGGGCACTAACGTTGGTGGAGGCACTGGTGACGTATTCGTTCTCTTGGCGGCTAGTGAGGAAAGTTGGATAATCATAGAATGACATTACAGCGATTGGCATACCATAAACTGGTGTAGGACCCCCAGGAATGACGTTGCGGAATACAGGTGGTGCTGGTGGCAACCCTCGAGCCAAACGGTCCGCATTTGTTCCTCGAATTGGGAATCCCAAGACAACCGGAAGTAGAGAGACCAAAAATATCCATAGCGAGACTGTTTTCAATGCGAGTCGCAACATTCTTGGGCTAGCGGAGGGAAATGAGAGACCAAGAAAATGCGGCCTTTGGACGTGAAAGGAACACACGAGTCCGCAGGTCTGCACTGGAATTTGCTCGATCCCTCTTATACCTTGTCCTCACCTAACCCACGCCACGCCCCTAGAACTAGGCAATTATGTGACAGCAGAGGGGGGGGGGTTCTGGATAATGAACCCTCGGCGATCGTCGCATCTTTGTGCGAGATGTATCTCACCCTGTTCCTTGTTCATAGGGAACGATAAGCCGCCTGTGATCATTCAATGACATCGGAGGTACGACGTACCAAAGCTCTATTCTGTCCCTCCAGGCCCGAGGGACATTGACTTGATAAAAGCAGGAAGGCAGCGGCATGTGGACCAGAACTCGTGGCAACCCTAGTTCCCAGAGGGGTGTGTTGACCGCTCATAGGGACGCAATGGCATAATACATAAACCAGTAACCCGGCTTGAATGGAAGCTACAGCAACCTCTGGCCATGTTTAAACATTAATTAAATCCGATGGGACGAGAATTCGCTAGTGATCATATGTGTACTTGCGTAGATCCTGCCGATAAAAAGACCTGACCTTCAAAATCTGATTTTCAGTCGAGACTTGCCTCATGGTTGATGATATAAAGAGGTATGCTGATGTTGGTGGTTAAAATCAAGGCGTAAGTCTGCCGTGTGGCGTTTGCTCAAGGAACACTTGTTATTCCCTGTTGCTCCCGCAGTACGTAAGGTTTAAATTTATCCATGGTCACCACACCCGTCTTGCGTTGAACCCAAGGAACCTGAAGAAGGTAAAATTCAACAGTGTCGTATTACAGTGCCGACCAGGTGGTAACTAGTGTACTGTATGTGAGTGAAAACGGATGGAACATAGGCGATGTAGCCATGTTAAGCAATGAGTACAAGTCCCGAGATTTGTGTGGTATGAAATGTAGCCCACTGTCCCGGTAGCAAAAGAGTCAGTAAAGTTATATGCAGAGCGAAAAATGATACTACATGGAACGAATCGGAGCGGAAGTGATGCAAAGATAGTGGGAAGTCCCAAACTAGTACTACAGTCGTAGACGGAGCAATGTCGTGTGTATAAAGGAACGCATGTGAGAGGGGGAAGATGGCGCAAGATAAGCAAAATCATTAGTAGATGATACATGGAAACGAAGGGGAAAAAAGACAGGCCAAAGGAGTGAGAGCAAACAAAAAAGGTCAAAGCAAGTCAAAATTTTACTGAATGGCGCAACCCCCCGAAGACTTGGATTCACCCTTTTTCTTATGAGAGCGTTTGGCGGTTGTATCTTGTTGCAAGCCACCTGGGATATCATCGATAGTGACCGCCTCGGAGGCACCCGAGGTTGAGGTCACGCGGGACGGTTGAGGTGCTTCGAGCGCACCAGCATCGGCAGGTAAGTCACTTCGAAGGTCAACTTCGTTCGATAGTAGCGATCGTTGATTGCGGCTGGAACTTGAGAAGCTTTCTGCAGCTGTGGCAGCGCTTCGCATGCTAGAGTCTCGGCTCGTGCTGATGCTAGCTAAAGATATAGGGCGTTCATGATGCGTTTTCGTTGCCTTTACAACAGAGGATTTCCGGGAGACGTCCTTCTCTATAGGTGGTGGTGGTGGTCGTGATGAATGCGATGCTGACTGTGGTGTTGAAGGCTGACTAGTGGATTCGTGATTCAAATTCGATCGAGAGCGTTTGAAAGCCTTGTTAATGAGCTTCATGGCGTTAGGTGCGTGCAAATGTTCATTCTGCGGCGCAGAGCCGTCAATACTTGTGCGTGGCGTGCTATGAGACACGTAGGGAACGTCCGACCCTGGTGCAGCAGGACGGACATCATTAAGGATGTCGAGTGGGTTAACATATAGGCTGGAGGGGTTGCCCTGCTCCGCATAGTTGGCATAACGGAGTAACTGAGCACGGAAGTCGCATGTTGGTGGCGCGTGTGGAGTGCATGTAGAATGAGCGATATAACTGCATTTCTCACACAAAACGGCATTCTTCTTGACCTCGGTTAAACACACGCGACATATCATTGCTATGGCAAAGCATTAGGGACTTGAAACGGCCTCAAGCTCGCTGAATGGCTTACCTTTACTGAAGGTAGTCTTGATGAAAGTATGGTCACGAGGAGAAATCTCACTATCACCCAATGGGCTGAGGGAGGCATTGGAAACGCGTCTTCCTGGAGGTGGTGCGCTCAATGGCTCTCCAGCACGTGAACCAGCTTCAGAGCCATTTTCAACGAAGCTGTCGCGGAATAGATTGCGAACGCCGTCTTTTTGCAAGTCGGTACTAATACGGTGTAACCAAGGGATGCTGTCTTTCGGGCGTAGGTCCTAAGACATTTATTAGGACGCTTGCAGCTTAATTTGGTCTAATGTGACGTACCGTGGGTATTCCTGAATTCTGCTTCAACCAAGGGTGTTCAATAAGAGCGTCTGCGCTTGGACGCTGATTTGGATCCTTTTGGAAACAGTGTTTCAAGAAGTCTTCCAGTAACTCAGAGCATTCCTCCGGTATTGGGGGTCCTCCATCCTCCACGATGCGGTACATGACTGCGCAAGATTAGCATATTACGGGACAATAGACTAATAATAGAACGTACCTGACATGCTATTGGGCAGATCTGCATACGGAGGCCGACCAGTCAACAATTCAATGACTGTGCACGCTAGAGACCAAATGTCGGACTTTGTAGAAGCACCTGACAACTCAATGACTTCAGGAGCCATCCAGTTAGGAGTGCCGGCAACGTCCTTTGCATCCTTCCCCATTGCGCGAAGGTTGAGAGACACCCCAAAGTCCGAAAGTTTGACATTGCCGTTCTTTGTCGTCAGTATATTAGCAGCTTTGAGGTCACAATGAACGACATCGCTTTCATGCAGATAATCTAGGCCTTCAAGAATCTTGATCACATAGCTAGCAACGAGCCGCTCATTTAGTTTTCCAAAAGCTTTGATGGTATGTGCTAATGACCCGTTCTCCGCATACCTGGGAATAAGGATGAGCTACCCCCCTACTTTGATCAATCATAGAGCTTACTCAAGGATAATATTGAGCGTATCGGGGTCTCGGACCATGCCCTCATACTTAACAATGCTTGGGTGAGATAGACGCTTGAGAAGATCAACTTCTTTCATAAGTTGGGTGATCTCCTCTTCCTTCAAGCCTTCTAACCGAATTCGCTTGACGGCAACCATTTGGCCTGTGTTCAGATTGAGGGCACGGTATACAGACCCAAACTGCCCTCTTCCTATGCAGTTGCCCAATTGCTACCGAAGACGTAAGCAACACCCTTCATACGCAAATGCTTGAAGACGACTTACGAAGTGGGTGGGCGTCTTTCCATCCTCCTTGACAATCAATGTCTTCCTATATGCACTTCCATCCATTGAATCTCGATTATGGAGTAGATCACTGGCACTGGCGTTGGCAGAAGCCCCTCCTAAATTGACCATACTTCCTATCCTGGACCTCGTTAACTTGGCTCCTAACTCATCGTACGAACTCGGCCTTGCTTTCCTCCTAGAACTCGTGCCGTCAATTTCGCTCGAAAATCTTCCTCTCATCCTCGGGGGTTCTGCAATCTTCACATTACTAGCACTAGCTCCCGCTGTAACTCCAGCAACAGCATTACCATCGCCAACGGACACTCGAGGAGATGGGTTAATAACATAGCCGCCGTACTCTCCCGAGACTGACCGAGGGAACGGGACTCTCGAATCCTCCTCCCTGTTTTCCCTTTCAATGCCAGTGATCGAAGCTCCTGATCCAGAATTTCTGCGATCATCCAAATACCCTTTAGGCACATAGATACCTCGCCTGTCACCCACACCAGTTCGAGATGATGAGTTTCTCCTTAACACAACTCGCCCTGATGGACTCGAACTGAGCCTATCTGGGCTACTGTCCCGACGGAGGAGTTGGGTTTCCTTAGGAAGGAGAACAGGACCGTCAACGCTGTGCCTCGCCCGATGTGAAGGACGTCTTGGCGCAAGGTGCGATGTTGGAGGAACGCTAGAAGAGGGAGTGGTCGGGCTATTGCTCAAGTCCACTACGTCACTAGGATTGCTGCTAAGGTTACTTTTAATGAGAGGATTACTTGGCCTTCTGGGCGCTCCGATTATGGCGAGTTTTCTAGGAGGTGAGACTGATATCGGGAGTGGCGCCGAACTCGGTACATGGAACGATGACGACGTCGAGATGTTGTTATTATTGAAACTTGTCGTGCTATCAAAAACAGACCACTCGTCCGGATCCAAATCTTCATTTCCGGCCGATAAACCCCAAGGTCCAGATCGCGAACCTTCGAAAGCGTCGATGAAATCATCTGGCCATTTGCCTTTACGTAGGTTTACGGCTGAAATGGGAACTGGCACTTGATTTGACGTGTGGGTTGAGGGGTACCTGTAGTTGGTCTGTGATTGCGATCTTGACTGTAAGTGCGATCTCGGCGATGGTATATCAACAGGTGCTCTAATCCTTTCTCGCTCCCCTCCTCGCTCTACTTCTCTTTCCTTTCCTTTCTCCCTATCTTTCGCGTATCTCTCTCTACCCCTTTCTTTGGTTTCTCCATGACGACCTTTACTCGATACACTTCCTTCCGTCTCCTCCGCGACTCGACCTAGGTCGTGTGTAGGTGTCTCGCTATCATTCCTATCCCTCATCTTCCCATTCATACTCAACTGCCCAAGCTCACCCACACCATACCCACTACCAGTACCGCTAGACCTTCGTCTCGCGTTCATGTCCTCCATGATCCCCATTCCTTCCGCCTTCCCAATAGACGGTACGCCGTCCGAAGTAAGATCCGTCATAATTGTCCTGATCGTCCCAAACTTATTCCCATGCGCCCCGCCTGTGCTCCCGGTACTATGATTCGGATTAAAATAGTTGATGCTGTTCGCCCTGCTCCTCGTATCCAAGATACTCGAGACCACCGTGATGGCCGTAGACGCCACAGATTGTCTTACATTCGTCGATGTGGTCGCCATCGAGATTGGGCGGTCATAGTTGCTCGTAAACGAATCCCGCATCGACGCGTCTCCGATCGAAACTCTTGTCGAGTCCGCCAGCGAGGACCTATGATAGAAGCTGCCTCCGTGATTAGAAGCAGATGTGCCACCGGAGATTGCAGGAGAGATGGGGGAAGGTGATGGAGCTCTTCGGTGATAAGATGTAGGGGGCTGAGACGAGGACGAACGATCGGGATCTACATGGCCGCTAGGGCCGTATCGGGTCCGGGGAGGTGAACTTGCTGGCGTCACTGGCGGTGTAGAGTTGGAGACTTTTTGAATCCACATAGAAACGCTCCCGTCGTCTATCGGACGCTTGGGAAGGGCAGCCTTCGGACGCAAGGGTTGTTTGTTGGGAGTTGACGGTGGGGGTGTGCCCATTTGTAGGACTTCTCTTGATCTATGCCGAACTATTTCAATTTCTTGAACAAGGTCATCTGTGGAGTCGTCTCTATCGTTGCCTCGAGGCGCACGGTCAGGGCTGGAAGTATTGGAGCCTGCTGACGAACCTTCGTTTGAGCTGTTGGATCTAACTGTGGGTAGCGGGGTGGGCGGGCTCCATCGCCTTTTGGTAGTAGGTGAAGTCGGTGAGATGGCCAGAGGAGAAACCGAGCCGGGTGATGAAGATAGTGGGGGCAATTGAGTAGCAGATCCTTGTCTAATCAAGTTGGGCGTGGAAGCCGCTGCCCGTGAAGAAGATGGAGGATAAGCTGATGACGATTTCGGTACAGCAGTAGCAGCTGAAGACGACCCCGAAACTGATGCTGAACCAGTTGCAGATGACGTCGTTGAAGGGGGTGGCAACGGTATAGGAGGTAATGGCGCATCCTTCTTCGACCCTGCTCCAAGTAAGATCTTCGACCGCTCATTCAGCGACGGCACAAATTTGCTGAGCGCGACTATCGTCTTTGCCACCCTGGTCAGGGACTCGGTCGTCGACTCCAGCAGGTCGTTCATCTGGAAGAGGTCTTCATCCGGCAGTCCGTACGAGGAGCAAGAGGCTAAAAACTTTGCGATGTTGGCTGTTGAGGATATTCCGTTTTCTTTGGAATTGGGTCGAACGACCGTACTTTGTCGGAGATGGTTCATGTAGCTAGATTAGATTTGACATGGATAAGAAGTATCAGGGCAGATCATTAGAGTTGGGGTACGGAGGCGGGGTTAAAGGGCAGTCAGTAATGGTGCACCACATCAGAATAAAGAAAGAGGGGACCGAAAGCAACAGGCGTGAGAGTATGATAAAAGCAGGGGTGAGGTTAAGAAAGTATGCGTGTTTTCCGTGGAATGGAGATGGATAACAAAGGGAGGCAATACAGAAGCCATATAGACTACCAGCAAGGAAGAAGCACTCACTAGCAAAGTACAAATCCATCCCTTAATGCGTCAACAAAGGCCCTCTTTTCTCTTTCCTCCCCTCCACTAACGACGCTACTGGTGCTCCAACTCCGTTCTAATCTCACCAACTGATTCATCCTGAAATCCACCTCCTCCCAATCCTTCATCAAGTTCTCGGATCGGTTGTTAACGGGCGGTCTCCCAACTTCCTTGCATAATATAGAGCTCGCCGTCCTTATCAGTTCTCGAAGTTCGGGATTTGAAGTCGTGGCTCCAACCGTCGTAGCTGTAACAGACGTGACCAAAGATGTGTTCGATACGCTATAATGCCGGTTTTGACCATAAGGTCGCTGCGCAGGAGATGTGGTTCTTGGCTTCACGAGCGGAGGGGAAGGCGATGACGATTCTCCTCGACCCTGATGTGGTGTTGGTGTACCACCTGACGTGCGGCGAACTGTGGCCGATTCGTTAGTGGTTTTGCGGGTCAGTTCGACAGATGGTCGACGCGGTGCCTCAATAGAGGGACGACGAGGGTTATCAACAGACGGACGACGAGATGCTGAGGGTGTTGGGCTGTGTGAAGTAAGTGGTAGCTGTGGAGAGGAAGGCGAGACTAGTCCCCTTTGGCTCGGTGTGACTACTCTTGTTCGAGATGCTGATCGTGTCCTTGTTGAGGTCACAACTGGTGAAGGGGTATTCCTGACAGAGGCAGTGTTTACGCCCGAACCCTCGGTCGGTCTATTCGGGGGGTCTCTAGAGAGTGAGGGCCGGGTTCTAGGCATTGGACTTGGGGTTTCCGGTGGACTTGGTAGATCACGGTCGCGACGATCCCTATGGTGGCGTCTTGATGAAGAGGGAGGCTCCTGTGGTGTTCGCAATGTGGCCTGAAAGCTCGTGGTTGAAGGCGATGGAGGGACAGCTGCGACCGGTGTTGACCTTGTTGAGCGGTGTCGTGATACAGTCTCTTGGTGTGGGGCATGACCATTCGTACTGCGGTGGTCACGTCTCGGTGCGAGGGGGAGCGGACCACTGATTTGCGGGTGTGCGGGCTGTAGGCTTGCAGAGCGGGATCTATTCTTCGACGATGATGGCGAAGGAGAAGCGACGGGACTATCAGCACCCGATGGAGAAAAGGATGATAAGGGGACTGCGGGCCGGGACTTTGT
The DNA here is from genome assembly GCA_000349905.1 of Volvariella volvacea V23. Lineage (NCBI taxonomy): Eukaryota > Fungi > Basidiomycota > Agaricomycetes > Agaricales > Pluteaceae > Volvariella > Volvariella volvacea. Next base: position 1,905,431 of record KB722739.1, on the reverse strand, counting down.
GGGGGATGATGGGGAGGAAGGCAAACCGTCGACAGAGCCAATGGGGAGAGTGGGCGATGACATTGATGCCTGACGTAGGGACGGTGCAGTGAACGGGGTGAAGCCCGCGATACGCACATTGTCGAGATCGTCGCTGTCTTTCTTTGTCGACGAGGATGCTTGAGAGGAGGGCGTGAGTGAGTCCCGATGACCTCGAAGAAATGTGACCTTGGACCCAATCATCCCCATGAAATTCGTCCGGTCTTTGTCCTTCTCTTTCTCCTTCGTCGTTTCCTCTGCGGCCACCGCCTTCTCCTTCCCTTTTGAACTCCTTGCCGTAACCGTAGGAGCGTCCTCTGTGGCAGGCTTGCGGGAGCGAGTAGCAGTCCGAAAGGTCTCGCGGAACCGTCCGAAGCCCTTGTACGTAGAGTCGGTTGTCGTTGGTGGTGGGGGGACAGGGGCAGATGATGAAGGCTCAGACGAACGGGAGGAAGACGCGGTCGAGGAGCTGGTGACAGCACCGGCACTGGAGCGGTGGGAGATCATGGTGAAAGGTTTGGGGACTCTGGCAGTCGTGGTAGATGTCATCAACGAGTGAAGACCGAAGGATTGGAGGTCAAGAGGCAGGCGCTAATGGGACGGTGATCCCAGGTCAGGATGATGGGTTGTATGTACGAGACAGCTTATTGGGTGCGGGAGGTAAACAAGTCCCTCGGTCGGGGAGAACGACGGATTGAGAGAGAAGTGGGCACCTGTAAACAAGATTTGAGTTAGTTAGAGACCCCATAGAGCTTCCGCGCATGCGCAGGCCGCAATGTGGAGATCGACGAATCCAAGAAACCTATCGCTGATGGCGGCAGAAGATTGACGGAAGGGTGGCCTCGAGCGGGACAAACTGTACCGGCAATACAACTCACTGTTTGGGACAATGCAACAGCCACAGCCTATTCTCTTCTCCACGGACAATGGCCGACGAGATAATGAGCCTCGAATGGCGGGGGATTGATTACACGTTAAATCGGCTGGCGTGGAGTAGTTGGGAACTATATTGGCACGGTGAGATTACAGGGTCGGCCGCGAGGCAGGACGTGAGGTGCACAGGAGGGAAGGTGCAGACAGCAATGGGAACGACTTCCTTCCTGCTGGCGAGGCCGACGGACTGGGACCTCTGAGGGTATGTACAACCACCGCCGGGCCAGCTGTCGGGCGCAGGTGGCTAGTTGGTAGAGGGCAAGTTGGCAATCGGGTATTCAAGCACGTCCACTCCCTGACTACTCTTCCGGCAACTCTTGCCCAACTGAGAACCACCTCTTGTCCGTACCTGGTTCATCCAATAATTTTAATCTATTTTTCCTAGTACATTCCTCCTCCTGCTGTCTGTATTATTCCGTAACGCTACCAATCCGCCTCGTTTAAATCCCTTTTGAACGTTGAACCCACATCCATCTCCACCCGAGTCAACGTTGCCTCGACATGTTCCGAGGTGTCCAGTTTTTGCAAATTTTGGTTTCGGTTGTCGTTCTTGTCAGTAAACTGTAATCCATGACCTGCCAATGACGCAGCTCGTGGTTCCGGATTCAACCAAATCAATTGGTCACGGTAGCCAAGCTGTATCATCATGACACGGGCTTGTGAACCACCCGAATTCGGTATGTCGGGGCAAGTAAACCCACCGCCTCCCATTCACCCCCTCTCTCCGCCAATCTTGTCCATGAATGTCCGTCGGAACGTCCAAGGAATACAAATTTGGCGCCCGCGCAAATGACCATGTCCGAGACATTCATATCCCTCCAATAGGTCGACCTGCATATTAGGGACCCCTCTGTAGAAAAGAAGCCCCTAATGTGTCACCGTGGGGAACAAAAAACGACGCGAATGGCCGTTTCGGCCCACCTAATGTCCTCGATGTTCCCAATCCCCATCTGGCCGAAGAAGCACGTTCCTTCGTGTGGCGGCTTGGGCCAACTTCAGGGCTTAGTGGCATGGTGCGAGCAAGAGATCGTGTTCGCAAGGGTGAATAATAAGCACTCTGCTTCTCTTAGCTGCTGAAGCGACCGAGGCTTCCGAAAGCTAGCTGATAGAAGCATGGTCTATGATCATGCGAAGTGAACCCTTGCATCGTTTGCATGTGTTCTGCTGGCGAAGTTGTGGTGAGTATATTTGTACGTGCTGATCTAAGACGAGCGCTAATCGCACCCGATTTGTGATGGTGATTAGCGATTGACGAGGTAGGTGTCACGTTAAACGTTTTCTGATAGCAGCTTTCCCCATTCCTCTAAAGGTGTAGGAGCTCTTCGGAGAATTGGCTTGATTCCCCGAACGCCCTGGGGTCAGCAGCCTATCTGTCTTGTCAGCCTATGAGATCATGATGCATGTAGCACAGGTTCTGAAGCTGGTAAGGATCGCGGATGAAAGATAAGATTGACGGCACTCGACGGCGATGCCGGATATCCACGGAATCTTTTCTAATTGCTAACGTACTGAAGTCCACGAGATAAGCTTGTGCGGAACGTGGCAAGATTCGACGCACGAGTTTCTGCAGTGTGAGAGAAAAACAACTGGTCAGGAAGCGCGGTGAAGGCCAGCCAGCACATTGTCATGATGGAGTCGACTTCCATCGAATATTTCGGTACTAATGGAACAATCAGCTCCAGGCTATCAACCGTCGAACCGAAGCGCATAGGACCTTAGATCAACAAACACTCTCAAGCAGTCATAACCAGTCACATACCCCATGACACTACGACTCCAGGCGCTTCCCGACTTGAGTGTCAGAAACGCGCCTAGTGGCTCAGAGTCACAGTTGGGTGCGAGCCGCGATCACGTGCTGGGAATAAATCGCGCAGGTTCGGCTGACCAAGACAATGCCAGACACGGACTTGGATGTTGCATCATTTGTCGCTACCACTGGAGTCACAAGTCTACAACTCCTCTCTGTCTGCGCCACTGTGCCTAGCTTTTTGCCTTTCACCCCTCCAAATCCGACGACTATCATGAGCACTCGACCAAGAACAAGAGCGGCGGCGGCTGCAGCAGCGGGTTCCACTTCAACCACGACCGTAACGCAAGTTCCACCCACATCAACCCAGACAAAAGCAACACCGCCGGCGAAAAAGCAAGCGAAAGGGCGTAGCCGTAAAGCATCACAAGCCAAAACTTCAATACACCCTACAACGGAACAAGAACAGGAAGTTGTGGTTGAACATCCTTCTGAAGCTACGGCGATCGAGGATAAGAAGGGTGAAGATATGGAGGTTGACGCAAACAGCACTGCTCCCCCTGCCCCCCCTGACGTACAAGATAAATCGCAAACGCACAAGACTCTATCCAAGTCCCAAAAGCCCGAAGCCGAACCAATTTCGAACGACAACAATGACTCGGGGGATTTTGCTTGTGGTACGTGCGATAAGGGCGATGACGGAACACCTATGGTTTTATGTGAAGGATGTGACATTTGGCAAGTATTTTTTCTCGCTTTTCAGCCTCTCGCGTCTTGCGAGTCTGGGCGCATATAGGCCGCTTTTCAGAACAACCATTAACACAATCGATCAAATACAGGTACCATTTCACTTGTGTGGATTTGACAGAGGATGTTGCTTCAGAAATTCGTACGTGTTTCTTGATCTTTCTTATCAACCAAGTGGTCTCACCTTTTCACCCATTCTTACCAGAAATGTATCTCTGTCCTACGTGCACCGAAAAATCAGGTCGTCGATCAGTCAGTGAGTATCTAGGTTCGTTCATTACTCCCATCGCCACCCATCGCAAATTTTCGGTTCGCGCTATTTCTTTTATCCTCTTCCGGCTATCAACGTGAACCTACGCCTGTAAAGATGGAAGACAATGTTCATAGTAGCTTTCGCCTTTGGATATTTGGCGACACACAGTCCTTGTTTCTCCTGTCCAGAAAACAGACTGCCAAAATTCCTTCGTCCGCTCGCTCCTTTTCTTGTCACCTTGCGAGAGTGGGGTCGGCACAACTTTCTGAGTTTTGTGCCAAGGATCTGCTCACATAGAGCATGGCTCGCGTTGAGCGCTTTTTCATTGGCCCCAAAACAAGTACCGATACCTACAATGCCGCCATTTTTTCCATGAGTTACCTCCAATACCGAAGCACAACCCTGAGTTATAGACTTTCCCATGCCCTTTGTACAATAGGGGGATCACCTTCGGTAGATGCTCATTCATTGGCGGAAGTTACATATCTTATCGTACCTACATATATATGGTTAATACTAGGACCAATTGCCAAGGCTTGTAAACGATGCCATCACCGGGTCGGGCGACGATGAGGCCACATTTTCTCGTCCCCTCTTTCCTAGAGTGGTGATCCTCGTAGGTCCTAGTATATACACCATAGATATTTTTTCGGCTCCATTTCGTCCCATTTTTCCATCCTATGTTGTATATGCGACGGAGGCTAACCAAACTCCCCTATCTTTCTCTTTTATAGTGAAATGGGAAGGCGCAGCTGCGTTCGAGCCCGTTGAACCCCCTTCACCACCCACGGCTACGACGAAGAAGAAACTGAAGAAAGGAGGTGTCAAGAATAAAGCTGGGACGACACTCAAGAAGTCCAAGAGCCCCGATGTCAAGATAGAAATACCATTTGACGATGAAGAATCATCGGATGATGATAGCGAGGATGATTACGTCGCAGAGCAAGCGCCCAATACCAAAGGGAAGGTAAGCACATGCATTTCGATTGTATTGTCCACGTTCCTTCCTGTTAAGCTTAGGCCGTGTGCTAATCTATTTATTTCATTTTTCCTCTATGCGACCGAATTTCGGTTGGGCATTATAGCGCCGAAAAGGACGCCTTATACATTCTGACGGATCGGCATCATCTGATGGATCAGATTCAGATGCATCCAATTATCCACGAGACCGTTCTCGTGGCAGTCGTGCTAAGCCATCGACCTCGGCTAAGTCACGATCTACCACCAAACGTGTGGCATCGACTCCCAGCCACAATTCTGCATCTCCTGCCCCTCAGCCACAGGGCCATCATCATGGGCATGGAGTTGGATTGAAGCGCAAGTCCTTGATCAGTCAGAAGGAGGGGGAAAGGGACCAGCACCGTCAACCCCCTGCGAAAAAGAGGAGGGGTGAGTCCGAGAGCCGCGATGTCGATGACGACCCGGCAAGGAAGTATTGCCTCGGGAAATTGGAGGAGCTGTTCAAGGATATTTTCTTAAAGTACCCTCATATCTGGACTACTGGCGCCGAGGAGAAGGCGAAGAAGGATGAAGACCATGAGATGGAGGACGCGCAACAGAAAGAGGCGAAGGAGAGCGACGAGAATAAGGATGTTACAATGGATGACTCGCACAGAGGCACTACTGTGGAGGGGGTTAGTGCTAGTGATGGGCGCGGTGAGGGTGATGGAGGTGGTGGTGACATCGAAATGAGGTCGGTTGAAGAGGGGCAGGGAGGTGTCAAACCGGGTGCTACGTCTCCAAGCGATGAGATGTCTGTAGCAGAGCATCCTTCGATCGTAGCGGGCGACACAGAACACAAATCGGATGAAAATGGGGAGCCGAGGTTGGTTGAGAAGAAGTCTGAGGAATTGACGGAAGAACAGCGTGCTCAGATCACGGGAGAATCGAAACATTTTGCTGTTGAAGTAGAACGATGTATATACGATACATATGCTGAACCTGATAAGCAAGGAAACCCTCACGCGGGAGGGAAGTACAAGTATGTTATCCTATCTTCCTTATGTTTTCACGACAGGATACTGATGCTATTCTTCTACAGGGATCGGTTCAGGATGTTACAATTTAACCTTAGCAAACCTGATCGAGTTGTCATTCACCGTCGCATCGCCTCTCATGATATCACGCCCCACGAATTGTCCGTAATGTCATCTACAGACCTAGCCAACGAAGAAACCCAACAAAACATTAAAATCCTAGAGAAAGAGTCACTGGAGTATTCGATCTTGAAGAAATCCATGGCCCCTCGTGCGAAAGTGACCCATAAGGGTATACAAGAACTTGAAGATGTCAATGCTGATGTGTCGCGTGAGAGAAGTAACCAATATGATGCGGAACGCCAAAGAGAAAGAGAAGAGGAGGAAGAGGAGAGACGGGAGAGAGAGAGGACGGCCAGACTGAAGACTGTTTCTGCTGCTATGACAAACAGACAAAGAACTATGTCGACCTCGGTTCCTCCTGAATCACCTTCGATACCATCGGCTTCGCATAATTGGGGTGGTCCTCCGCCCTTGCCTCCTCATATTGGCGGTAGTGATGGCACCGAAACGGTCGGCATCGAGAGGCCTCCTCTCAACCCATTATTCGAGCACACAACCTCCGATTTCGTTCTGCCAGAGCCCGAGCTCAATCTCGCAGACCTGATCAACATTGACGACGAGCCTCTTGGGGATTCTTCTCCAGTTATTTCGACAACGGAACAGCGCATACCTTCACCTGTTCCCGAGACTCCAACTACTGCTTCAACCTCGGGATCGATGTCCGAACAGCAACAGCACATTTTGGGACAAGCCGAGAAGAAACCCTCAGAACTATCAATATCGACAACGGGATTGTCACCGTTCGCCTCCCGACCGGAGGGTCATAAAAGCTTATTTGATTTGAACGCCCTTTGGTCTGCTACTCCGACGAAAGAATCCGCGACCGAATCAATTACTGGTGGCGGTGATAGCACCTTGGTCGAGTCTCCTGTCGGCGAGACAGGTCTAGCTCAGTATCAACCCGAGGCTAGCAGAGCAGAGCATCATTCACCGCTTGTGCAAGCCACGGAGCCAGACGTTTTGATGGATGGGGGCGCAGGACCAGGTTTGAATGCTAGCGCCGATGATCAAGATTTTGATATGTTTTTGGAAGAGAAGGTTGATACTGAAAAAGCTGCGGGTCCAAGTGGAGAACAGATCCAACAGCAGGACCCACAAGATGTCTTTGATACGCTCCCGAAAGTCTGGTCTGGGAAGGTATGGAGTCATCCTCTGCCATCATTTTAGTCCTCATATTGATTACCCTATTCAGATTACTATGCCACTGGATTCGTCAATACCATCAGAAGCCCCTGTTATCGCCAGGCAGGTAGCTGGGCGACCATTAAGTCACGACTCGATACTTTGGAAAACGTTATTTCCTTCCGAGTCGTTGCGTGTTGATGGGCGAGTGCCTGTTGGCGAATCTAACAAGTTCTTGCTACACGTAAGGATGAATGCGGCTAAAGAGCTTATCGCCGTCGCATTTTCTCCTGCCACAGAATCGGGCGAAGCAAGTTTCAAGGCTTTCTCGGACTTCTTAATCGGAAAAGGGTATGTAAATTGTTTCTATTGCTTATCGTTCAGACACTAATGTGTAGTTGCAGACGACATGGATTAATCTTCCCTTGGGGATCCAAGCCCAAAGAACATCATCCAGGACGGGAGCTGTACCTCGTCCCTCTGCTCTCTACAGAACCACTTCCCGAGTTTATGGAGCTCCTTGACGACCTTAAGTTACCCAAAGAGCGCAGGCATAATTACTTCGTCGGTATCTGGGTGTTGAATAAAGGAAAGCTAGCCCCACCTCTAGTCCTTCCACCTCAGCCGCATATACAACACCCTCCACCACCTATTCACTCCAACGTACCCAGCGTGCCTCCATCCGTTCACTCGCCAGTCCCACCAGTTCCATCATTTAACTTGGCCTCGCTAGGCCTCGGCCCCCATAGTCCTCAACAACCTGGAGCTCCAGTCCCTCCACCAGCCTTGGCCGCGGAAGTGGCATCTCTTACACAAGAGCAGATACAAATGATGATAAGAACGTTGACACAGCAACAACAATCGCAACTGCCTCCACCAATACCACCAGGGCAACCACATCCCCCATTGCACCAACCGCCACCACCCCCACCCCCACCCGCAGGACCTTGGCCTGGTGCACCACAGCCCCCTGGGTACCCGGGAATGTACCCGCCACCTCCGCCTCCTCAGCACCCCCATCCTGGGGGCCCGCCGCCACCATTGCCGCCAGGAGGACCAGCTCAATACGATGGCAGGGACGGCGGCTACCCCCGTGAACCCAGACACGGAGGGCCTCCACCTCCCGGAGGCCACCCTGGATTTTATCCTAATGACAGAAGAGATAGCTATGACAACCCAAGAGACTGGGATAACCGGGGTGGGAGGGAGAGGGACCATGGCCCCTGGAGAGGTGGCGGAAGAGGACGCAATCGAGGAAGAGGTGGCAGAGGCGGTCATGGGGATGGTGGACGGAGACCCACCGATTCGGGCTGGCCACGGAGGCAGAAAGGTGATAATAGAGGTGGTGCACCTGGGATGGCAAGTCCTAATTCAAAACGGTGGTAGGTGGCAGTCGAAGAGGGGTTGTCATATCTGGACCATTGTTCTTGATGACGACTTTTATGACTTCATTTCGCTTATGACCAGCCAGTTGCCTCTCGTTTGAGGCGTTCTCGGTTTCTTTTCCCCCGATTTTCGACGATCTTCTTTACTGTGATCAATTTCTTTTCTTTTTTTTTTTATCTTTTCTCTTTCGACGATCTCCTAAGAAGCTTACAGACGATGCTTATAATCGAATTAAACCAAATCATTAAAATGGATATGATTGATGCTTCAGTGCTGATAATACTATTTCGCATTGAGTCCGGACGTAATCGCTTATGCACCAGCGCTAAGATATAGGCTTATCCTTTCCGTGTTAAGTCATCTCTCAACTTATAACAATCCATCTTCCACTTTGAGTGTGGTGATTCGCGTACATACTACCTAGGCGAATTCAGAATGGATTATAAGATTGCCGGGGGCCAACCGCAACTTCAGGTTGGTGTGACAAACTTAACGACATGAGGCTACGAAGAGTAGTCTGAACCACTGGCACCTGGTACCCCAAACATGGGCAGTTCAGCTCAACCCCTACGGGATACCCAGAACTAGGACAATGCTTCGTCTGGGCTCTTAATTTCGGAATCTAGATGATATGATCGTTAATAAGTGGGCTGAGGGTGCTTTCCAAATATGATGGGACAATAGCATTTCGCTAGTACAACAACTGCCTGAGCCACTGCAGTCCTTTGCCCAAACTGCGAACGTTCCTCGAGTTCCTTCTAACAGGTTACCAGGCAGAACGAGTAATTTTCCCAAGGGCCAATCCGGGTTCGGTACTTTGGTGGAAAGATCTATGTTTGGCTATCAAAACGGCCCGGGAAGTAGGCTCTTCCGCTGCACTTTCTAGTAGAAAAACCCTGCTATAAAATGGGAAGTGAATGAACTGCAAAGACCGGAAGAAGGCTCTGCATACTGAGTGATTTAGGCTGCTAATTTTGACTCTGGCAGCATGTGGTCCGGCAGGCTGTCCCAATGCCTAAACTTAGAGATGGGCATGCGGACGCAGGGAATGTAACTTATAGGACTATTCACGAACAGGTTAACATCACGATGATCCAATACCATGTCGAGTGCTTAAGGAGCGGTGTAGTGCTCACTTGCCGCGACATGGTACCTCCATCCCTTGGTCATAAGATAAGATAAACAAAAATGAAATTACTGGTCACTGTCCGCAGAGAAGGAACACAAGCAAGTATTCACCCCACCCATCTATCCTTCATCTACCAACTAGCAAGTAAAATTCAAGATGCGTATAAACCAATTAAGTCCAACCCCTTAATTGCAAGGCCAGGCTGCATACATCTCATAACCGATGTCAAGATTACCTTTTATCTACCTTTTCTCTTTTGATGATTTCCTGAGAAGCTTACATGTTTATAACCATGCCATTGAATAAATGTATTTGATGCCAAGTGCTTACAATACTACTACACTTCTGAGCCATCCGGTATAAGAGGTGTCAGGCTACTAAATTCTCCAATTCCACGGGTTTGAGGCATTTGGCGAGGCGTGAGTGTAAGCAGGGAGTGGAATAGGACAGGTATAACGGGGGGTATAAGTAGGGGTCCAGCCACACCATGGGCAAGACCGGCCGGGGTAGGTCCGAAGAGCCTGGGAGCACACATCCCTCCAAGCTGATGCTCCCGTGTACTATCCATAACTGCCAAGTTACTGATAAAATGAATCTTAATGCTCTTGACAGTGGTAGCGAATTTTGATAAAGGGAGTGCGGTGTAAAGAAGGTTTATGGTGATGTATGTCACAAGCGCGGTAGTCACGTTGAGAGAGCGATAGTCACTATATTGGTGGCGTAGGAAACCTGAAGCTTGGAGGTGGGCAATTATGTGTCGGTAGGTGTTAGCTATGAGCACAGATCAGTTGGCGGTTAGAGGGAAATTAGATGGGATTACTTACACCGCTTTGCGTTCCATCCATTTGGGAGATCATCTTGGGTCGCATGGAGGAAGATGTCATATTCCAGCCGGTTGAGCCAAAAGGATTGGAAGAGCGTAATGCGGGATAACTAAAAGGTTAAGGGGAATAGCAGCCATACGCGAGCTGTTGATGACGAGCAAGTGGTTTCAGTTAAAGGAGGGAGGACGGCGAAAGGCATTGCTATATCAAAAAAATGTGCCAATAAATGACACAACGCGGAGGCCCAGAGACCTTGCTTGTTCTTCCGCGCTTGCTAAGTCTACACCTTCCAAAACTATGTTACCCCTTCTATCCCCTCGACAGACCAGCAAGAGGCTATTATCGATAGTCTTGTGCAAAAGCAATTCTGGTATATAGAAAAACATTCAGTATTAAGCGATTTCCTCCTCACAGATGTAACGCGGAGAGACAAGATGTTGCAAGATCACAAGACGCACCCAAGTGTCGTTGAAGAAATAGATCCAAAGGATGTAGATGCTTTCATTCAACAATACGATCAGGAGCTCATGAAAACGCCAGTAACTTACGAAGAGTATGTCTTCTCAGGCTCGGGATAGATCAAGTTGACATCCTGACATCTTTCAGACACTTTATCCACCTGCACTATGCATACACGGCAATGGTCTTATTCAATCAGCATATAGTTATGCCACGCCTTAATCATGAAAGCGAAGACTTTCGAAAGACCTATCTTCAGTGTCACTACAAACGGTAAGTTTGTGGCGTTGCTAGGCATAGTATCTCGCCTTTCACTCATTCTATTCTGTTTCCCTTCCTCTCTTTTTTCACCTAGTCTTCATGAATTTCACCAGAAATTAGCTCCTCTCTCTAATATCGAACCTCCAATCACAAGAATCAATGCCCGGCATATCCCTCCAACTGAGGGACACAAGATCACGTTGCTCCGTGCTCAGGCAATGGTCCGAGATCACCGAATCCTTATGAAGCACCGATTCGTTCAGTACCCTGGGACAGGTGATGCAGTCTATTGGAAAGTGGACAGCATCGTGTTGAAGGATATAGCCACCCAAGACGAGTATCACGTTCTCTTTGACGGATGCGATGATGCGCTACCCATGCATAGTGAAGAGGTTATACAACTCATGATGGATAGCAAATTTGCGGTTTGAGACGTGAGAATATCAAACTCAGTGTAGCTGTTTTTCTTCCTCTCTGTACGGCTATTCTGGGATGGTCTTTCGTTGATTCATTAGTTCAGTCGAACGTGTTGAAGTCACCTAATAGTAATCAAGAATCCATAGTAAAATCAAACTCTAAGCATCTAAGCAGATACTCTGGGAGCCTGAGTATGCGAATATACTAGCTTGGAGCTGCTTCCAAGTGGTGCTACATCAATGGCATATATAGGTTTTATAGGGAGTGTATGCGGCTCAAGCCACACGTCGGCGGGCATGGCATGCTCATAATATGTTCACCCAAGCCAGTCAAGGACGAGTACCATTCCTTCATCAAAGTTCTTGAACGTCCATTCCATGCGAGACACAAGCATATATAGTGATAACGAAATCGTGCAGCGCGTAAATCCAGTTTTATCGTTTCTAACCCCGCCACTCGCATTCGTAGGTAGGTATAGATAATTGAATAGTTTATACAGGCCAGGCTTGAGCCCGGACTGATGTGATCCACTGCGAGTTCGCCCTCGGATACTATTCGCGAACAGGTTAGCATCAATACCACGTCGAACACTTAATAAGCGATGTAGTGCTCACCTGCCACGACATGGCACCTCCATCTTTTGAATTCAATCAAAAGCGAAATTATCAGTCACAGTCCTCGAGAAGGAGCATACGGTGAACAAGCACTCACTCCACCCTCGGTTCTTGGCCTGCGCCAAGCAACTCGCCAACGTCGAAGTGCTCATGAACCCATTGTTCGCATCGCCCGTCCCTGCCGGCTTGCCAATAACAATCTTGGACAACGGCACACCGTTGGCTGCAATCTCAAAGATGGAGGTTTGGGGCCAGGTGTTGGAGGAGCGGTTGAGCAGGTTGTCGCAAGTTGTGTATTCGTTTACTCCCTCTGGACAAGGGGGTTGTAAGCATTTTTTTTGGAATGATGGACGGGACTGGAATGAGTGCTTACGGTTGTAGAACTGGACATTGTACCAGTCGATGAGGCTTCCGACTTCCCTGTGGACCCTGAGGTAGCCTCCTCCACCCCAGCCGGTGGGGGAGAACCAGGGTGCGACGGCTGATTATATGCGCATGGTTCAGAAGCACAGAGAGTGGACATAGTAAGCGCTTGTTTCCGTGGAGGGGGGGGAGCACATACGAGCGTGGGTGATGATAAAGTCAGGAGCTGGGAGTTGAGAGCGGAGTTGACGCGTAAAGTTGATGAGCCAGGTCTTTCCGATACACTTGAGCTAATGGCATGAATAATACGAGGAAAGCGTACCTCTGCTCGTCCATCTCTTGCATCAAACGCAATGAAATCCTAGATGCGCACAGTGAAATCAAGCCCCAACCCTTGATTTCAAGCCCAAGCTGCACACACCTCATAATCAATGTCGATACCGTCCAGACTGTATTGCTTCACAAAAGAAGCAAACCTGTTGGCAAGCGCAACGGGGTCCTGTCCAGTCGTAGTAGGAACATCCGTAGCTCCAAAGGCCGAGACCATGAGTTTGATTCCTGCGGCTGCATATTGGGATTTGATCGTGGATCGCTCGGCGGCTGTGAGTGCAGTCCACTCATAGGCCTGTCAAAAAGCAGTGTCAAAAAAAGGTGGGATATAGTTTGGATTTAATTACAGGGTATTACGAACCTTGTCCCATGGACCAGCAACCAACAAAAATGCCAAATTGCTGTGAGGAAAAAATTAATTTGTGTAAATCGCTGGTCATTGTTGTCAGGCAGTGTAAATGAATTTACTAGGTGTTGAACCCCTGAATTCCGATAGCGCATGCACAATTGCACAATTATTAATTCCGCCTCAAATTAACTCAATTCAAGGGATTACTCACTCGGATGGAAGACGTCGCCGGAGGACCGACTCTACCATCCCAAGCATCGTGATAGACGACGAAATGGGGAGCGGCAGGGGCAAGGAGGGCGTTGGCGCCAGTAGCGGAGGCAGGGCCATCCACGTCGGTGGAGTTGAGCGGGAGAGCAAGACAACTCAACACCCGCAGGAAGAGTGCGACAACTGCGAATTGGAGGGGAACCATGGCTTGTAGGCTGGCAAGCTTGGTGGCTAAGCAGGTAGCTGGGCGCAGTTGCAGGACCGCAAAGGACAGCAGGTGGATTGGGGAGGGCTTTTATCCTCCTCTGTCTCCGCTTCGACGAAATTAGAGGTCGAGAGTCGCGTGCAAGAACACTGGATCGCCATGCTGATGAGGAGACTTGCCATGAGGATACCATGGTCATGCAATTGATAATTATGGGGGATATTCAATGTGCGAGACGTACATAGCAGTGATTTGACATCCTGTGGAACTGTTGAGCTACACTCTTTAGCAGTGCCAGGCGTGCTTAGAGTGGTCATTGGCCAGTAATTGGGCCATGGACCACGCGTACGGCACGGTCATATAGACCTATTAGGACGGTATCCAATGTACAGACAATGTGATCCTCCGTAAGTCAGCATGTGGAGGAATTTAAATCGAAGCACGGTTTAGGAATTACCTCGCAAGAGTTGCATGTTGTCAAAGTCAACAGACTCTGTCGAGAATGTATAAAACATACGATCCCAAGGGCCTGAGTTAGATTAGGGCCAGTAAAGGAGTTCCGCAGGTTCAGCTGAACTCCGCGGTGAGCGTTGTAGCCCTGTGGTTGCCTATGATTGCCCTATGGTCTCGAATGGGGCTTGTGATGACATCTGTATTGGCTCACCTGTCAGTGGAGCAAAGTGTTCGTGTCAGCCTTGGTCGATAAGGAAGAAGGCGTCGACCTGACATCCCCGTGAGACGGTGTGTGGCCCCAGTGACGCCAGAGATCTGCAGGCGCTGGGTGGCGATAAGGCACCGACAGCATCTAATCTTCGGATGTGGGTGCCGATATGTTTGGGTGCCTGAGGAGAGGAGACGGTGGGCCGGATGGTCTTGGAAGCGACCACAAGCTCGTCTTGTGTGATGGTGGGCAATCAAGGCAGCGTTGCTGCATGGCACACATGTGGGCGGCGACTGGACGGCCCGGAGCATCGTGGCTCGTTTTTTGTTGCGGCGGCATACCTGAAGCGCACTCGACACGCCTTGGAGCCTGCTGAGTTTTGGCAGGCAAGACGAAGGGTTATCTGCATGATCAATTAAGACCCGATATAGAAGGTCTTGATGAGACTTTGCAGGCTCTGTCCATACCAACGCTCTCAGGGCAGGCGGGCTCCAAAAACCAGCCAAAATGCAGAGAAAATCCACGAAAATGCACAGTTTGCGGCGGACAATCGACTCGGCGCCGGGACGTTGGGCGGAGGCTTGGATCCGCGCCACGTGAACGCCAAAAATGGAAGGCCCGTGCCTCGATCAAGCAGAGTCCATTTACGACACGGCGTCACCCTCTTTTATGTAACTCCCCCCGCTTATATGTCTTCCCTCCATTCTGCAGAGCCCAAGTTTTTCTTCCATCTTCACCGTCGTTCGCTCGCCTCATGTCCTCCTCAATATCCTCCAACAGTCGTGAGCGAGTGGTTGATCACAGCTCTGCATACGGCGTCGATGCCCCTGTCAGGTTTGTGTCTTGCTCGCCATCGCTGCTCTAGCTGATCAGTGCTGCATTGAACAGCGAGCTTGAGGCGGCTGTCAACACCATGATGAAACAGGCCTCCAAGTACGAGGCTCAGATGCGCGAGCTGGAGGTAAGGCTGTGTCTCGGCTGCGCTCCTTGATCTCATTCATCGACCAGGCCAAGTTGAGCGAGGGCCTCAGCGATTTTCGTCAAATAGGAGAACTCGTCCAGAGTGCAAATGACAACATCAAGGTGGGCTAGACCTCGAAACTGTGCTGCATGTGATTCTCACAGTCTTGTATAGGAAAGCTCCGCAAAGGCGACCCGGGCCTCGACTGTTCACGTCCCGCATATACAGCGCGAGCTGCAAAAGTCCTTGAGGACTCTGCAGCAGTTGGCAGAGGATCTACCCAGAATTCAGACTCAGGTAGAGCATATACAGTTATATTATCGCAACGGGCAGAAAAAGGTGCGAGCATTCTCGGCTCCTGCAGCATTACTCCTCTCACCGTTGATGTCCTTAGGCTGCCCTGCTCAAGTCCGATCTACAATGGCTTAATAAAGACTTTTACGAACGTTGGTGGGACATCATCTTCAATGAGAGTCCCGTTTCGCTAAGATGGAAGGTCTTCATGCGTGCGGCGTTTGGCGTCATGTTCCTTCTCTGTTTCCGCCTCTTCTGGCTTCTTGTCGCCGGCATATACAAGGCTCACCGGCATCGATTGGTTTGGGGCGAACGGCTCATGTCTTGATTTTCTTGCAGTTGTTGCCACCGTCAGATGACCCTTCTCTCACATGCTTTTTCTTGCTCTCGTTCCTAAACTGGCTAGTCCACTCCCACTCGTTTTGCTATTGTGCTGTTACACAGTATCGTTATTGCTTAGACCACTTTCCTTATCCTGTCTTCACCATCTAGCATATCATTGCATCCACTGTACCATTATCGCAATAGACCGGAGTTCATATTTTTCGATCCTACTGATCATGAAGTCTGAATTTGAAATCCCCGCCTTTCCATTTCCGGGATCATACAAACTCTGCTTATAACCGCGACCACAATTACACCATGGACGGCTTTGACGACCTTCTCGCGCCCTCCCGTAGCGCTCTCGAAGACAACCCATTCGCAGATCCATTCGCTAAACGTTCAGGTTCGCCAGACCCATGGGCAAGCCCTTTCGCAGGAATAGGATCCTCCTCCGCCGCCACCGCAGACCCATCACATAACCCTTTTAGTTCGCCCTCACACGCACACGACGATGTGTTTTCGTCGTCGAACCATTTTTATCAATCGCAGAGCGCGAGCGATGTGACCACGAGCCCGACTACGTCCAGGGAGCACGATCGTGAACACGACGCGCAATCGCCAACGACACCGACGAGGGCGGGCGCAGGTGTGGTCACGGCAGGAGAGACGGAGACGATGTCTATCAAAGCAGCTTTAGCTTCAGATCCACTCGATTCGGCCAACGTGACAAAGGACGATGACGGCCAGTCATCCAGTGTTGGCTTGCGGTCTCCTGGATTTAGAGAGAGCCTACCCTCTCCTACTACTACATTTTCCGCTGTCGGGCATGGACACGACGACCCCCACCACCATCCCTCCTCTTCCTCGGGGCCATCACAACAGCAGGAGCCTTTCGTGCCCGAACCACCCACGACCATTCTCAAATCTGAACAGGAGCAGCTCCTCAAGCAGCGCCAGTCCCAGTCCCTCTCGTCCTCCTCGTCGCCTACGCGGGTGGGGTCCCCGGCCCCGACCACCCAGACGACCGGGACGCACAGCTCGGGGTCTGGGGTGGGCGCGAGCTCGAGATCGGGGTTTGATGACTCGTCGCCGCTGGTGAATACGCTGGAGAGGGACGTTGTGGGTTCGCCTCTGGGTGGAGCGAGTGCGGGTGCGGGTGGAAGTACGAGTAGCGTCCATTTTGGCCTTGAGAGGTCGTTGGCGGGGTTGTCGTTGACCGGTGCCGGTGATGCGCCGCTGGGTGGTGGTCTGCATGGTGTTGGTGTTGGTAGTGGTGGGTGGGGCAGCGAGCAGGATGCTTGGGGCGGAGGGTTTGGTGCTGGGACTGTTGGTGCGTCGGTGTCGACGCCGAGTTTGGCGGAGAAGACGCCTACGCTGCCTGCTGCATCGGGATCGGGGGCGATCACGGTGGAGGAGGACGATAGCGATGATGATAAGCCAATTGGGCAGATTCGGAAGGCGTCGCAGGATGACAGTAAGGGTGTAAGTGTCGTCTCGTTTCTTCTTTGGGCGCGTTCGTGTATTCATGGATACGGTTCTTTGTTATAGAAGGTGTCTAGCGAGAAGAAGGACAATAATTTGCAACCTGTGTTTGTGATTACTGTGGATGACCCTCAGAAAGTCGGGGATCCTATACGCCCATATACCATGTACACCGTTCATACACGAGTACGTCTCACTTCCACCCCCCTCCTCCTTTACTCACCCCTCCCCACCAAGACCACATCACCCATGTTCCAAAAATCCGCCTTCTCCGTCCTCCGACGATACAGCGACTTTCTCTGGCTGTATGAAACGCTGTGGATGAACAACCCGGGCGTGGTCGTCCCGCCTGTGCCAGAGAAATCGAGCTTTGGGAGGTTCGACGATCAGTTTGTGAAGCAGAGGCGGACGGCGCTGCAAAAGTGCATACAGAAGATTGCGAATCATCCGGTGTTGATGAAGGATGTGGATTTGAAGTTTTTCTTGGAGAGCGATACGTTTGCGCTGGATGTGAGTTTTTTGGTGTTTCTCCGTTCTTCCTTACTTTGCCGTTTCTTGGATATTTCGATACTAGAGTTGACTTTTTGGTTTTGGTTTTGTTGGGTAGGTTAAGCATCGTAAGGCGGAAATGGCACATGAGAGGGGTGGACTTATGGCTTCGCTTGGACAAACTATTGCTGGTCCAAGGTTCCATGAAACTGATGAGGTGAGAGGAAAGTTTTTTTCATGCACATATCTAATCTCGGTTGCAGTGGTTTGATAGACAAAAAGGATACCTGGACAGTCTAGAATCTCAACTACGCGGGTTAGTTAAAGCTATCGAAGCTGTTTCTAAGCAGCGTAACGGTAAGTCGTCCTCAGCCTTCTCCATCACCCGTTCTGCCCTGATAATCGATCACCTCGCGTCATTCAGAAC
Source organism: Volvariella volvacea V23 (assembly GCA_000349905.1). Taxonomy (NCBI): domain Eukaryota; kingdom Fungi; phylum Basidiomycota; class Agaricomycetes; order Agaricales; family Pluteaceae; genus Volvariella; species Volvariella volvacea. Next base: position 1,887,327 of record KB722739.1, on the reverse strand, counting down.
TCGCTACAGCGACAGGAGACTTTGCCAACACTATATCCGAACTATCTGAATCGGATGTTGGGAAACAGCTGTCGCATTCGCTGTCTGGACTGGCGAGTGTGCAAAAGAAGGCACAGGAGCTGCAGGTGACGCAGGCGGACCAGGATTTGGCGACTTTGATGGCTACTGGTGGGTGGTGCTTCTCTGTATATGTCTATCTGGTTGACGGATATACCCGTGTATAGTGGAGGAATATGCAAGGTTGATCAATTCTGTACGGGTACGTTACCCTCTCTCACACCAGCCTCGGATACCTTACTCATGAGATGGCGTAGATGGCGTTTAGTTCACGGATACGCACGTATCACACATGGAAGAATTCCGAGAGTGACTTGTTGAAGACTAAACAGAACCACGAGCGGAATAAGGCGCAAGGCAAGGTGCCTACGGATAGGTTGAGCTATTCACTAGCGCAGATTGCAGAGGCAAGCCCCTCTTCGATTTCATCGAATGCTCAGCATGGATATTGATTTGCACGCGTAGGCCGAGCGTCGAACTTTGGAAGCAAAACACGAATACGAGCACGTTACGAAATTGGTCAAGTCTGAGATGGCGAGGTTTGAGCAGGAGAGGATCGAGGATTTCAAGGACTCGCTGCACGCATTTTTGGAGGGGATGATTTCTAGACAGAAGGAGGTGCGTAGGGTGTCTTCTTCTAGGGCGTCTCGCTGATTCTTCATTGGTAGCTAATCACGACATGGGAGAACTACCAGCACATGTTGTTGACAAAGGTCGGAAAGGCACCTGGACAGGCGGGTGGGAATGCCGGTAATGCTGACGACGAGTCTGCTCGTCCAAGCAGCAGAAGGACAAGTCTTGACCAGGAGGCATAGTTGATGTGCTACATATGATGTTGTATCTCACTTATTTATTGTAATCGGTGTTGTACTCGGCGAGGGTTGGCGTCTAAATGAAACGCGCTCACGTGCAAGGCGGACCGGACCGAGACCTCGAGGACTCAAACATTTCCAAACCAACCAAGACAACTTCCCATCAACTTTACTTCCCAGTAACCGCGACTTTTCGCTCATCGTCGTGCACAATGTTTCGCTTTTACAGCCGCCTTGTGCCCTCTATCGTCTCTGGGACCAACGCCGCTCGCGCGCAGAGCTTGAATGCGTCCCCCATCACGTCGCTTTTGAAGCGGACGGCATTCGTCCAGAAAGGTGCGATTGGTCACGCGGTTGATTTGCGCGCGTTCCATTCCTCGCCGTTGTCCAATACTCCGGAAGCCGCCAAGTCGAAGACTGCATCGAAGGATGCTAAGCCTGCTGCAAAGGCGAAGACAGGTACAGCTACAAAGGCAAAGAAGACAGCTACGACCAAGGCTAAGAAGGGACCAGCGAAAAAGAAGGCTGAGAAACCCAAACGAGGTGAGCGCTAGTTGTCGTATTGCAAGCTTTCACCCTTTCTGTGAATTTCGTGTATCCTCCTTGACGCCTGCCTGTTTTTATTCTTGTTTGTGTCCTAACAGTATGGCTCACCATCCCTTTTAGCCGTCATCAAACCTGAGATGAGACCCCCCAAGCGACCCCCCAGCGCATATTTTTTGTTCTACCTGGACTTCCTCGAGAAGAACAACTTGAAGCCCGCTGATAAACAGGATGTGGTCAACTTCTCTATCAAGAGCTCTCAGGCATGGAAAGAGCTTACTCTTGGCGAGAAACAAGTAAGTCCTATCAACTTGCTCGTGTACCCCACTCTTAAGTTTCTGTTAATGACTAATGTGTTTTAATAGCGATATCATGATTTGTGCGCTACGAAGTTCGCAGAGTATAACGCCAGTTATGATGAATGGGCGAGGAATGTCGACCCCGCAGTTCTGAAAGAGCTCAACAGACGTAAAAAGGCCAGAGGAGGAAGGGAGTTCCATCTGCCCAAGGATGGACCCAGCCGGCCATTGTCAGCCTATTTGATGTGAGTAAAGTATTCCTGAATTTGTTCTGATGCGATCAAGGGTTAATTCTCTCGGCCTCTTCTACAACCCTTTCTTTAGGTTTGCGCAAGAGACCCGCTCAGCGCTTCCTGCAGGGTTGACCTTTGCTGAAGCTGGTAGGAAATTGGGTGAAAACTGGAAGGGCTTGTCCGAGGCAGAAAAAGAGCCATATCGTCAGCGATCAAAGGAAGAGCACGACAAGTGGGTTAAAGCAAAAGAGGCCGCTAGCGCTCAGTGAGCGACTCGGGGTGATTTGGTCTGCTCCCAATTCTGGAGGGATGTCGTGACTCTGTACGCCTGAAGAATTTTTTGACTCTTGTCCTTCTATTCCTTTAATGTTGAAGTAATGGCTGGCCAGATATTCGGTCAATGGTTCAGTTATGCTAGCTCTATGCTCAGTCCAACGCAAGCACTTTATTTTCATGTTTAATAGGTTTTTATTGTCTCTAGAAACAGGCCGTAATGAAATGAATACTATCACTCCGTTTGACTACGTTCCACTTGGGATGGTTCTCCACTCCACGAACGCGAGGCAAAACCCTGACACAACCAAGCTAGGTATGCATAGTAAGCCCAAGCGATAGGGAGATGGGGTTTCATGCTTACATCTTCCTAGCCCGGTGAGGGTGGGCGCCACTCATTCCATTTAGCGGGGCACGGTAAGGAACTAAGGTCAACGGTGGGGAGCACTAATTGCTTCCAAACGCGTTGACGGAATCGAAGCGCGATTTGAGGCTCCTTCGCATCGGGTGTGGTCTTCAATAATTCAACGTGTCGTAACTAGGTATAAGCAGCTCACTATGAGAATGCAGAGCGTTGTTGTGTTTCACGTACTATGAATGGATGCGCTTGGTCCAGCGCTTGAGCGCATTGCTCCCAGTCGATTTCGTTGGCGTACAGGAAGGGTTTGAGAATTTTATAGGCCTTGCGAATATGCAGGAGTCGCTTGGACATGTCCAGGTGAGAGTTGGTTTAGAGCAGCAAGAAACAAGGCTCGTTCACATAGAGGCGCCTTGTCGATATTGCGCAGTCATGGAAAATAAATAAAATGCAACCTTCTGTTAATTTCAACTTCCGTTCTGCTACGGAATGATGAGAAACAATCCAGCGGGTGCTCTAGAGCTTTTTTGGCGTCGGTGTGTAAGTGGACTTGGGAATTTGGGGACAATAGAGACGTCGCTGAGTTGTAATATTGAATGGAGGTGCACGAGTTCATCCGAATTCGCAAGTACGATCTGTCTAGAATGAACTCCAATCTGCAGCTTTGATTACCATAAAGCTCATACGAAAGGATAGGAATATGCTACACGTACTCTACGGTGCTAGAATACCCGACCGCTGTCACTCCCAGTACCTCGGAACCTTCTCGTCCCCTCCCACTTCCAAGAAATCCGAAGGCCTCTCCCGCTTCAGGTTCCTTCTCCTATTATTCACGGGTAATCGCTGATATGCGCCTTCCTGTCCCCCCTGTTGACCATACAGATTCCCGTCACCAGGGTTATTACCCGCCCCCCAATTCTGCACACCATATCCACCGTTCTGCATCTGCTGCTGCATCTGTTGCAACTGCTGTTGCTGTTGCTGCTGCTGCTGAGCCGCTTCAGCCTGGGCCTGTGCAGCGGCCTGTTGGAACGAGGCGGCCGCCGCGAGCGTGAGGGCGACGTTTTGCGCTTGCTGTAGTTGCATCTGCAGCTGTTGGTGCTGCATCTCGGTTTGCATCCGGACTTGGTTCGGGAGGGAGGGGTTCTGGAGCATGACGGATATTTGGGCGATTTGGGCTTGGAGTTGGGGGATGCTGTCTACGAGCATTTGCATGTCCATGTCGAGGCCTGATTGGTCGGTGTAGAAGTCTTGTTCTAGTTGCGCGGTAGAGAGCGCTTGCGGGTCGTTCTGTAGGTGGACAAAAAGTCAGACGTGCTGTGGGTGGTAGAAGTTGAGAAGTTGCGGATCCTTACCGGGTCGATATTGTCACCGTTCCTACTACCGCCATCTTCAGCTCCTTCCTTCCTGCTCTCCTCGATAGCCTTCTCAATATAATCTGAAACCTTCGTTCGTGTGGGCTTGTCAGCAACCAGCTTGTCCAGCGACGCAATCTTCTTTGAACAATTCGGGCATACAAAGTCCCGCTCCAACAGATGTGTCTGAATACATTCTTCACAATAGACCGTGCCGCAGCATGGAGTCTTGACTGCATCCCGGAATAGTTTGTGGTCTATCGGACAGGCAAGACTGGGATCTGACGGAGCTTTCTCTCGTACTTCCGCCGACGTAAGGCCTTTAGACCTTGAAACCTGCTTCTGCCAAGCAGCACTAATAGGATTGGGGGTATTGCATAAGTTAAAAGGTTAAACACGAGGAAGGATTGAACATACACATCAGGTTGCGCCACAACGTAACCGCCTTCAGGTGTCACCATCACACCCTGCCCAAGTTCCCCACTGCTAGGAGTTTCGACAGCCTTCAACATGCTTCTGGGTATACCGGTTGTACGTTTAATCCTAGGTCGATGGTCGAACTCCCTGTCATTATTGGTTGGGCAATCTTGGATCCAATGTCCTTGAAGTGATTCAAGTGTGAGGGGACAAAAGAAATGGAATACTCTAAAGGATACGAACCTTTTTGACCACAGCGATAGCAGACATAGCTTGGGGGCAATGGTCGATCATTAGGTGGTGCGTGGGGTGAAAATGGCTTTCCTCCCCGAGGGAAACCTGTCCCGCGTGGATTGGTGTAGATACGAGTCGCACTGTACGTGACGAATTGCAACCGCACAGGGAGGAAAGGAAATGAAAAGGCAAATAACGTTCATTAGAATAAACTGAGCTACTACATGGAACAAAAACCCATGGGGGCAATACGGACTGGGACATCTTCTCCTGGGCTTCCTCCCAGTTCTCGGATTGGGCTTTAAACATAGCAGCTACCGCTGCTGCTTCGTCCTCCTTCGTTATGGAAGACAAGAGCGCGGGTGTTCCCTAATCACGACGAAGCAATTAACAAACGGGCAAGGCGGCTTGGACATGAACCCACTGATGAGGATCGCGCGGCATTTGCAGTTGATGCTTCATCCTTCCCATCAAATCGTTTAGACATAGCACCTTTATGCCAGGCAGCACCGTGTGGACCGGCTCGCGAGTCAGAGGTTGGGATTGGCGCAGTTCCAGCCACATACATGGCAATCTTGCTCTTTCCGGGTCTCGAGAGGGGCAATCGCTTCACTATTACAGACGACGAACGTGGGATGACATATGAATCGTCCTTATACTCTATTCAAGGCGAGGGGGGTGGCATGTCAGGTGCTGGTCTCCTAGTATTGCTCGAGAACTCACCTTGCTTTGAAGTAGCATCATATAGGTGAAGGTCAAAGTCGTTCGCCTTATTCAAGCCATTGGCTATTATAATTTCTCGCTTGAGTTCAAATACAGAAATCCCTGTCCCGTCGAACGTTACTCTTGACTCGTCCTTGCGAGAAGCCCACTTGTAGAACACCGATGATGCCATTTTGGTTGTATTATTTCTTTCAAAGGCGCAACGTACAATGAAGGTGAAAAGAACTTGTATTTGACAGTAAAAACAAAAACGTTAAGGGAATGATATGAGGTACGGTCGTCGTGGAGGGGGGAGCGGAAAATGGTGTTAGCAAGCTCTCGCCGAGCCGGTAAATTCCCGTTCACTTCAAACCCCGATCAAGTGACCAAACCCTCAACAAACCTGATCTCGACGTGCTGAGTACGATGAAGGCCTTTAATCCCTCTTTGCCATTATGAAAGCGTTTTATTCCACCACCACACTCGAAGTCGCTCTAGAGTGATATTCTATGCGTATGGGCCTGTGTTCGGGAATTGCATCTTAGGTCCTCTTCATGAACTCACTGGAAGCTTGTACTAGGGGCTCGACGTGAGGTTGGCAGAACCTCTGCCGATCCTATGAATGACGGCCCGCGGACCGCTATTTTTTCGTTAGCATTCCTCCGAAGATCAGGCATGCCTTCCAACGTGCTTCGTGCTCACAGTGCTGCCTGCACGGTTCCATCCACCTGGAAAGGCTCTCTGGACAAATGACCATTCTGGCCTTCTTCTGTGGTTCGTGGTCGATCACATTGGCCTGCAGCTGACCACTCCTGCCTCTCACACCTAGTTTCACCGTATGTTGATGCATGAAGTTGTGAACGCCTGCTAGCTTCTTGTGTCATGCTCTACAGGATGGAGAAAGCACACGATGCTCGTTCATCGCAACATTAACAAATACTACAGCGCTTAAATACCACTGAACTCGCTCTGTAGTTCATTGCCTCAAAAAACGCGCTGGCATATGCTAAAGTTCTTCTCTGTTTTACTCCTCCTTGCAGGCCAGCTTTTGCTGGCCGACGCCTTCACGAACCCTATCAAGGAACGGGATGGCTCTGACCCCTTTATCGTAAGTCCTTTTATCTGTTTCACCGCCTATGCGTCCTCAACGCAATACTATTAGGTTTACGATCAAGGATACTACTGTACTTATATTATTTTGCTCGAGTTGGTTAATTCACCAATATTTCGGCAGACCTCACCACTACGACATGGACTAACCTCCAGATTACCCGTGCTACGACCATTGGTGGGTTGAAGATAGCTACGCCCAAGGTGGTCTGGACGGATACTACGGCATCCAGATGCTGCAATATGTGTAGGTTACAGTCCTTGTAGAATTCTTCAGCACGCTCATATTGAATTGGCGTAGGGGCACCGGAAATCCATTGGTAGGCTTCCTAAAACGGTCTGATGTGCATGGATTGCTTATTAGCTTGGAAGGCAACCCAACGAAGGTGCATGGTTCCTGTAAGTATTGCCCGCCATAATTCATCTCACGACTTAAACATTAACCCGTTTTCCCCCATAGTTATTACTCCGCTGGAACTAGGAATGTGGATAATCAGAGGATGCATGCCTTGAGAAGCTCTTCCTCCAACATCTGGAACTCTACTTGGAGCTATGCAGGTTCGTTTTCTCGAAGCCATTCGAGTATTAGTACGCTCTAACCGCATGCAAATTTCAATTTAGGCAAACTCACGGAGCCCAATCGTGAGGGATGGTCAATCGACCACACTGTCCTTGTGGTTGGCAATGCTAGGTACCTAGTCTTCTCGTCTTACGAAGGCGCAATGGGTACCAGTAAGCTAAATTCGATCTAAGCATGCACCCTTGACGTTAATTAATACCTTCTATGCCTTTAGATCAATCCCTGTGGATTGCGTGAGTTTTCGTGCTTTGAATCGTACCACCCGAAGTGACTTGGATTTTGCAGTCCAATGACTAGTGCAACCACGATTGGGAATTCAGTCAAGATCTCCACACCAACCTTGTCCTGGGAAACAATCACTGCACCTGTTAATGAAGGACCCGGTACGACCACCCTCCTCTCTACGAGTACGTAACCATATGTTGACCACACTTTGCCTAGCTCCTCTCTATCACGGCGGCCGTACTTGGATTGTATATTCCGCGTCCCATTGCTACGGGACTGGATATAGACTTGGACGCTTGGAGCTTACTGGATCGAACCCATTAAATCCAAGCTCATGGACCAAGTATGGAAGTCCGATTTTCCTAACAGCTAACGGGTAAGTGCCCATAAATGGATGGCCAGACGAGAATCTATCATTGATAATCACACAGAAACTATCAGGTGCTGATCATAGTCGATGATTGTTTCAGCCTGTTCTTACTATGGTTTTCTGCATTGTCATGGTAGCCTGGACATAACGGCTTTTTCGTTGGACCCTCTGGTAACAACATCTATAATGTAAGTACTGCGCCTACACCAGAAAACAGCTTGACTCTTGCACTCTTGATGTAGGTTTACCATGCAGACGTTAAAGCGGGTGGTGTTTGTGATGGTGCACGTTTCACCGCGGTTGCTCCGTAAGAACCGTTCTCCGCCTTCGTTTTTTCCGTTATCCCGTTTGAATTTAACTATAAAATTTACTATTAGGGTCACCTGGAACCCGGACGGAACACCTAACCTCGGAGCGCCTCCCCCACTCAATAGCGAAATCCCTGAGCCAGTCTAGATTGCTAGCTACGACCAGGCCTTGTGGATTACGTCGAATGGTATTTCTGGTTTATAAGTTCTTCCCCTACTGAAGGGCCTCACTGAGGTTGAAATTACTGTGCGAAGACAAAAACATTTCAGACGCTACTCCTGCAATATTCAGACACCCTTGTTAGTGGTTGGATCGCTAAGAATCGATAGACGCCAACATTGAGAAAGGTTAAATTGCAAAACTCCGCACTTCCTTTCTCCAAGCTCACAACAACCTCATTATCCCATATTCTTGGGACCCATTATATGTGCATCTCTCGGACAATTCTGCGCAGGGCGGTCCGCGGACCGTCTAATCACTGACAATGAGATAATCTATCCTCAGTTATTTAAATTAACTGATTAGAGTATGTATGCACTAGGTCGGGCCATCCTAGCGACGCACGACTAGCCGAGTGACATTTTGGACTTCTTCGTGCCGGTTCGTGGTCAATCATGCCATACAGCTGATCACTTGCTTCTTTCAATTGCACCGGTGGTCATACTTAACGCCAGAATCCGTCCTTTCGCGTATGTACACCTGATATCTCTGTCTCACATGATGACAAAGTGTCGACGAAGAAGTGTACGTGGTGCTCCTGCATCGGACCGTACGCGTTTCAATGTCCAAGGGCCCAGGAGGCTTATATAGGGCGACACCATCCTAATCTGCCCTAGCTTCACCCACCTGTGAACACATTCGCGTATGCTAAAGCTTTTTACAGTTTTACTTTTCCTTGCCAGCCAGCTCTTGCTGGTGAATACTTTCACCAATCCCATTAAGGAGTCCAATGGATCTGATCCGTTTATCGTAGGTTTATTCTGTCTGTCATGCCGTATACTCATTCACCACAATCCTATCAGGTCTACCACGAAGGATATTATTGTAAATTGCTCACTTCTATGGCAAAATATTTGACCAACATTTTGATAGATCTCACAACGACGACATGGACCAATATTCAGATCACCCGTGCTACAAGCATCGCTGGCTTGAAGAGCGCTACTCCCAAGACAGTCTGGACGGACTCTACGTCATCTAGATGCTGTAACATGTGTAGGTACCCAGGCTATATCAATGAGTCCGGCGATCTCACTACACCTGACAGGGGCTCCTGAGATTCACTGGTAGGACGTATCAAACTTTCCGAGAGTGCATTGCGTCTCATCGCGCTATAGGCAATCCAGAGAAGGGGCGTGGTTCCTGTAAGTACATTTGTATTGAAGCCTCACCGTGACCTGGGTGTTTATGCCTCGTTCAGTTACTATTCTGCGGGAAGCTCTGGCACATTCGACAACCAAAGAATGCATGTCTTGCGGGGTTCCTCTACCAATATTTGGAACTCTACTTGGAGCTATGCTGGTATACTTCTCTTGCCTTCTATGCGTTGTGTAACTGTATTGAAAACTATGGTCTAGGTAGAATTGCAGTGCCAAACCGCGACGTTTGGTCTATCGATGAAACCGTGCTCGTTCTTGGCGACACTCGATACTTGGTCTATTCATCTTGGGATGGTGCATGTGAGTTGCAATTCTAGTATGGACTCCGACATGATTTCTGACATTTCGCACCCACATAGATCAATGCTTATACATTGCGTGAGTGGTGCTTCAGCCTTTGTGTCCATCAACGAGGTCACATCTTGTGTAGTCAAATGACAAGTGCGACTACCATCGGAAACGCCACCAAGATCTCTACACCAACTTTGTCCTGGGAACAAGTTGGTGCCAACGTTAACGAAGGGCCTGGTATGAATAATACCCATTCTTGCACTCAGGCTGGTTTGAGCTGAACGCTTGCTCCTCAGCCGCGATCTATCGTAATGGTCGCACCTGGATTGTATATTCCGCATCTAACTGTCAAGGAAATGGATATAAACTTGGTCGCCTCGAACTTACCGGATCGAACCCATTGAGCGCGAGTTCTTGGACCAAATATGGAAGCCCCATCTTCCAGTCAGCTAATGGGTATGTGGCCGATTTGTGATCGCAAATTATGGCGTTAACCTATGGTGTGTAACATAGGAATTACCAGGTTAGGGCTTTAGTTTATCGCCATGATTTTTCTGACACTTGCCATCCCCCGTGACTTATTTGCCGTGCTGTTATGCAGCCTGGACACAACGGCTTTTTCCTGGGACCCTCAGCCAACAACATCTACAACGTAAGTATCAAATATATCTCCTGGATTGCCACTGATTCTGTCACATGCATCGCACCTTTTATAGGTCTACCACGCGAATCGAAATACACCAGGAAATTGCGATGGTTCTCGTTACACAGCTGTTGCGCCGTGAGTTGTTTGCCTTGGTAGTACTCGAGATGAATCGCTGATATTACGGACTGAAAGCGTCAATTGGAACTCTGATGGCACGCCCAACTTGGGATCTCCCCCCTCCTTCAGCACCAATCTCGCTGAGCCTGTCTAAATTGCTCAGTTGCATTGTCAGACCTGTCTTCGTGTATGTTGTACTTGTATCAATGACATTGATTGACTTTGCATCATGTGGGAGATCAGCCGCCATATGTCCAGGCGAGAATCGGAGGCGTGTCGATCGATGTGGCGCCTTCTGACTCGACTGATTCATCACTCACTCGGAAAGATGAATCTTGATTTCTTGTTTAACACGAAGATCATTCTCCTTCCCTCCAGCCAAGTTGGTGGGAACAAACGAATGTACGCATATTGGCGTAAGATAAGTCTTTATACACGTTCGCTATCAATACACGTTAAAAAAGGCCAAGGTCATAAAAATTGCATATACACGTAAACATAGAAGACGCATAAGTGACACATAATAAGGGCCACATCAGCACAATACATCAAGGCCAAAAGACCGGTAAGCGTGAGTAATGACAAGATCATCGTACCCGCAGGCGTAGTCGTATACATCACCGTTGTAGGTCATAATTCCATACTTATCATCATCTATAAAGGAGCGTGAGCATAGGTATGTCGAGACGTAATCATTTCCATGACCGGAAAGCCCAACCAAAGTGTAGATACCACCCATCGTAGGGATGGCAAGAGAAGCCGGGTAAAAGCGTCCACTGGCAATGTCGTTGACATATGATAAACATGACCTTTGACTTGTGTCGACCACCTTGACTCTTTATGTCAAAGGTCAAACACCTGTCACCCCGCCAATTAGGCTTCTGCTTCGAGCTCCACAAGCCGACGTCTTCTTTTTTCCTCAGCCAAGACAAAAGCTGTACCTCCCTCCACCCTCAAGTACCGGGACCATCGATCCTCGGTCTAGTCCATCCGGGAGAAGGTGCGCTCAACTTCGCAGGTGGAGAGTATCCACAGGGCGAATGGTTCATCCGATACATATGAATCATGCAGACTTGGCGATTTACGTTTCTTGGATAATCGCCGTAGGGATGGGTTTGAGGTTGGGCGTGCGTTTAATAGAGATGATGGTGATGGAGGAGGGGATGGTGTGGAGGAGGTTAGCCTGCTGCTGGTCATTAATTGCGCGTCTGGTGTTGTTGACGTTGCATGTGCCTGGTGGGTGCGTTGATGGGTGCTGGGGGATGACGAGCGCAGGGACGGGAGGTGAGGGTGCCGGTTAATCATACCCATGGAGGCACGACCTGGACATGCACAAGAGGCTAGTAACGGTATGTCCAATGAAGTGGGATGCTCCCAATAACCACTGCAAAAGGCCGTCTATAAGGGGATACGCTGAGAAATTGTCAGCTAAAGAGGGTGCACGAGTGATCAGGTCCCTGAGACGGTAATAGAACAGACAACGGGAAACTCACAGTGATTGACAATTCCATTGGATCCGCCCACTATATGTAAAGGATAACAAGAACGAAGCAAAGGCGCAGTAAAATCGATCATTGGGTGTTGACATTAATGGCATTATCATTACTACCCTTCGTTTCCAGAACGTATGGAGGAACGCCAGGGTGGGTCGTTATGAAATCTTGATAATTAGGCGTGGTTAATGTAAGGAAAGTATGACGTCGGAATAGTCGAATTAAGAAGAGTGAATAACGTAAGGGACCAGAATAAAGAGCGCGGCGGTCCCGACTCTGAAAGAGCAGTCGTGAAGAGTTCGTTTAGTTGAGTCGTTAGGCGACTGGGTATTGGGCATGCATCTATAGTGCCCAAACCTGATCGCAGTATCTTCGTCAGAAAAGAAAGGGAGGACATAAGGAATGATAGGAGTTATACCGTATGTCGAACACAAGCAAAAGAAATGAAATCTGAGGGGCTTTTATATATGCAACCCCAACAGAATAGGAGAGTTTGAAGGCCCGGAAACCTGTTTGAGAGTGCGGTAATTTTGTCTCTATCCGCTTTTTTGTGGGTCGTAGAGTGATAAAAATAATTATCGTGGGGGTCATGACTGTGACGTAGTTGTGTAGTTGAAGTACCCATTTATTCACTAAGCCGCGGTGCACGATTTGAGTAGAACTCGATGCGCAATAAAGCCTGGTTTCGTCGCGGCCAGAACGGTCAGAACGGTCGAAAGCCAAAGAAACGCCGATATGCAAGTGGCTTCCAGTCTAATCATGGTTGATTTTCAAGCACACGATGAGCGGTGGAAGCAATCGTAGCTCGTCAAAGGTGGACTTCAATAATGACGACAAAGAATTTTACCGGAATGTAAGATCGGGTAATGCGGAGCCACAGGGTCATCAGCACAGGATATCTGTGTTGATCTGGTCATATCTAATCAGTTTGCGCCGAGCGCAGCTGAAGGAGCCAACAGAAATGTAGACTGCCTTGAAGTATCAAAAAAAGCCGTTCGGAGCAAGCGCACAGCATAGGAAGAGTCGGGTTAGGAATACTACCAACGCTGTCGCTGTGGCGATAACACCCTCCGGGTCGTTGATGATGTCGGGTGTAGGACGGCCTATCGACTGCTTCGTCGCGGGTATAGCCAAGAATACAGAGCTAATCAGCCGCCTGTCCGCTGGACGAGTTCGAGCGCGACGAAAGGACGAAAAGCGAGAGGAATGGGACATTGCACCAGAAAGTGGGCTATAAAAGGAGAGCACGTGAGAGAATGAGGTGGAAGAGGGTCCAAAAGCGGTACAATTGGGAGGCTGAATTGGCTATTTTCACAAACTTGCCTCGTCCCAGCTGCCTCCCCCGCCAGTACTTCTCCTCGCTCTCCACCACCATCGTCCATCCCCCATCCCTGCGTTGACCCTTTCCTCGTTACCCAAGTTCTCGGGTGTCGGTCACCCAATCACCAGCCGGTCTTCATCACTGCTCCCACCTTTGACAACCGAGCCTTTTTCCCCCTTATTTCTCGCGGCGCTGTTACAATTGTGATTGTCGTCAGGAGGCCATCACGCAATCATCCGTGCAAATACCCGAACAACAGACGTTGCTGCTGGACGTTGAGAATCAGAGAATCAGAGGACGCAGGATATAACCAGCCAGTTGAGATAGTTCACAGCACGTATTCGGATAGCCTTGACACCCCCGTTTTGTTCCCGTAGTTTTTTCGCAAGTGCAGCCGATTAGGACATGTCTTCGCCTCAAAGCGCCGTCAATCAGCGTTCCTTTCATAATCAACGTCGTCAATCAAAAGTAACCATAGAATACCACCGCCCTTCACGGGAGTCCATTCAGGAGTACAACGCCATCCTTGCAGAGTCCAACATTCAGGCCGCTGAGGGTTATCGCTTTCACCCGTATACTCCATCTAGACAAGCTCCACCACCCCCAAACTCTTCTTCCTCCTCCTCTTTCAAGCAGCCCAAAACTCCAACCTCAGAGTCTGCCCCCGCTTCTCCCCCACGGGTTCGAAACTCCCTCCAGAAACCAAACCCACGGCCTCGTAAACCTAGTGTCCCATCAGTCAGTCCAACGCCAAGAATCCCAGAGGTTGATCCCTTTGCTGCCCACACCAGCGTTAGCACTCTATCCTCCACCCTCATTAACCCCTCCTCTGTACGATCAAGTTCTACTACCATGCATGCTGGCGCCCCCCCTCCTAGACCTTCCCGGGCAAACACCGTCAATCTCACCGACATCTACAACCCTGATGCCGCTCCTCCCCCTCGCCGTGCGTCCCAACTACCCATCCCCCAGGAAGAAAACCCGTTCTATGCAGATCCCAGCGAATCACTGCCATCGGTTCCATCCAGCGAATTTACGAGCAGCGCTGCTTCCATACCCGCCAAAGATATTTCCGCGGGAAGTTCTCGATCTCGTAGTGGAACCACCGTGAAGTCTAAAAAAGGTGTCTTGGGCTTCATGTCGGAAGTTTTCAACAGTTCAAAGCGGCCTGAAATCAGCACTCCCTACGATCCTGTTCATCTCACGCATGTTGGTTTCAATTCCTCAACCGGCGAGTTCACTGGTCTTCCAAAGGAATGGCAACAGCTTTTGCAGGAGAGTGGTATCTCGAAGTTAGATCAGGAGAAGAACCCAGCTGCGGTGATGGAGATAGTCAAATTCTATCAAGAAGGCCAACACGCAGACCCTTGGGAGAAGCTGGGGAACGTAGGCGGTGGTGCTTTGGATGCTACGCTGGCCAATGCAGTCTCGAAGATAAACCTTGATGACGCCTTCCAAAATACCGTAAGTGTTGTATTTCTTACTACAATGAACCCGTTCATCAATCTCGTGTCTTTTTCATCCAGCGGACCCCTCCTCCACCTCCAAAGAAAGTATCCCCCACGTCCTCATCATACACTGCTACCAACGCCCCCACATCATATCGACCAGCCCCTACCCCTCCAACAGCTGCGGTTCCGGCCCTAGATCGTTCAGCGTCACAACGTGTACCGGCCAAGCCCACGAAACCTACTGAGGCACTCGGACGGGCTAACACGACACGCGATAGGCGTTCTCCTGGTGAGAAACTTCCCCTTGTATTCAATCGCTCAACATAATCTAAACACCGGTCCTCGTTTTCTACTTTCGTCATTAGCGGACGTTTCGCCGTCGAAACCACCTGCTGTGGCTAATGGCACGAGAGATCCTCGTGCACCTCCCACGGCCCAGAGTCCTGCAGCCGCAAGTCTTGCGAAGACCGCTGGCGTCGCCACCCCGAGAAGAAGGGAGAAGAAGGGGGATAAGGATAAGGATGGCGACATTATCAAGAGGCTGCAAGCTATCTGCACGGACGCCGACCCTACGAAGCTGTACAGGAGCTTGGTGAAAATCGGCCAGGGGTACGTAAGCCCTTTGCGTCTTATCTGTGTCTCCGTGAAATGTTGAGGGAATGTATGCGCATTCCTTTTGTAGTGCGTCTGGTGGTGTGTACACGGCCTATCAGGTTGGCACCAACCTGTCCGTCGCCATCAAGCAAATGGACTTGGACAAACAGCCGAAGAAGGATCTTATTATCAATGAGATTCTCGTCATGCGATCGTCACGCCATCCAAATATCGTGAACTATATCGATTCGTTCTTGTATAAGAATGACTTGTGGGTCGTTATGGAGTATATGGAGGGAGGGTCTTTGACCGACGTCGTCACTGCCAACCTGATGACGGAAGGTCAAATCGCTGCTGTATCGAGAGAAACCGCCCAGGGATTGGAGCATCTTCATAGGCACGGTGTCATCCACCGAGATATCAAGAGCGATAACGTGTTGTTGAGCATTGTGGGAGACGTCAAATTGAGTGCGCCTTTGCCTTGCTCATCGCCCAATGAGTCCTTGCTAATGACCTGCTTTCTACTTCCCAGCTGACTTCGGGTTCTGCGCTCAAATCTCTGACCCAAATCATTCAAAGAGAACGACAATGGTTGGCACACCTTACTGGATGGCGCCTGAGGTTGTCACCCGAAAGGAATATGGTCCTAAAGTCGATATCTGGAGTTTGGGTATCATGGCCATCGGTGAGTTTACCCCGCTACAGATCTGATGCCATCTACCCGTAACATCAGCGGCGTCACCCTGCTTTCATTGCGTTCCTAACTATTTCCTTTTTCTCATCAGAAATGATTGAGGGAGAGCCACCGTACTTGAACCAGAATCCCTTAAAGGCATTATACCTAATCGCAACTAACGGAACGCCACAAATTGCGAACCCGGAGAACCTATCGGATATATTCAAGGATTATCTGGCCAAGACGTTGGAGGTTGACGCCGAGAAGCGGCCTACTGCGACGGAACTCCTCCAGGTTTGTTCCTTTTGAGATTATATGCGTGGGTGATACTAAGATTTATGTTTCCCATTAGCATCCATTCTTCAGACTTTCTGAACCACTTCGTACACTTGCACCTCTAATCAAGGCAGCCAAGGATCTCAACAAGAGCAAGTAACCGGCCCATACGCAGAACGAGCTCCTCTCTCCACTGCGCTCACTGTGTTTCAATCTACTTGTTACTGGTCTTGTTCTATTCCCCTTCCGTCTTTTCAAGTTCTGCCTGTCCCCGTCCCTGTCCTCCCAACTAAGTTTACCTATATCACTATATCCAACGACTCAAGTTACCAGTTTTATCGGTTACCAATAGTATCCAGTTACCCCATAATATATTCTCTTTCCCTGTCGACGTTCAACGTTCAACGATTACCAAACCTATCAAAAGCCTAAACTAGCTATCAAGGATTTCTATATGATATCTCTATTCCAGATCGCCATTGACAGTCTTCGTTTTATTCATACCTACAAGTAAACCCTCCATTGTCAGTCATTGTTCCGTGTTGCTTGTGTTGTTCAATGTGTCCCCCCCTCCCCCCTTCCTGCCAGTAGTCCACTGCTTCCCTTGTTTCCTTTTTATGCGCGTGTCACAATCCGCTTATCACCAGCAATATTCGCGAATTCATAAACTCAAACGAAGTCTTCCGCCTTCTTTTCCCCCTCCTTTCTTTTTGTTCGATGGATGTTTCTTGTTTGAGCCGTCGCCGTACGTACGTTCGTTTTGGTTTTCTTGTCGACAATAGCTGCTGCCATGATTGTTGACAAAAAGCCGAAAGTAAATGGGAAGACGTGAGCGCCAGCACCGCACCTTGACGATGGGGCCCGGAATGGGGTTATGCTTTATGCTCTATGGGGTATGGGAGAACGTCCAAGTTGGTGTCGAAAGGAAACGTAGTCAGAAATCGATTGCTGAAAATAACTCCGCTGTTCTTCGAATTCGAATTCCTGAACGCTTTGCAAGGAACGCGGTTCCTACTTGAACGTGAAGTCATAAATGCCGTAGTGGTAGTATTCAATCCGATGTACCTGGTCTTGTCTTCTATCCGAGTTTTCTCGTGCTTTCTGTTATTATTCCTCGTCCTTTCACTTGTACGTGTAAGTGTACTTGGCACTTTTGGTACACCCGTTGTTCAGTATAAGCTGTTGATCGTCTGTGTCCTCTTCTTTCCCGGTGTTGTATTCATACCTTCGTCGATGTTGAACTATTCTCTCTTGCTGGTATGCTATGATTATCTGGTTAACGGCGCATCCTGCGACGAAGCTCTATTCAGAAAAATTGCTCATTCAAGTGAGATCGAGGGTATGACACCTGGGTAAAGTTTACGGCACATGGGTACCTCGCCATAATGCATCTAGTCCTATCAAGAACGGCTACGCCCACCAGCCAGTCACTTCAACTTGTGACGACCTAAAATTTCTCCAACCACCCGCTCGGTCGTCTCCCATAACTCTTTTGCCAAGACAGGATCTTGAGCCTGCTTAGACGGGGCCTGAATTTTTCCATACGGGACCAGATAAGCGCCGTGGTACCTCCTTCGATGTTCCCTTGGAATCGGTGATGCAGCAGCTATTAGGGATGTAACCGCACCCTTCTCTGGTGTCATGAAAAAGAAATTTATGATGGTGGATGACAGAGGCTGGAATGGGAGTTCGTGGGTGTAGGTGTAACTCGTCCTGACTGCTCCGGGGTGTAAGGAAATCGCTAGGACGTTATCGTCCCTTAGGCGGCGGGCGAGTTCTATATTGAAGAGGATGTTCTGTAGTTTAGTGAAGCCTGTCAAAAACGAAGCACATTTATGCTCGAGTTCACCAGTGGAGGGTTGAAAGCGGAGGACTTGCCATAATGGAAATATTTTTTGGGCACGAAGAACGTTCCCTTGAAGACTCGATTTAGGTCTTCAATGCTGCGAAATTTTAATCCGTTGATAAAGGGTAAGTGCGAGTGAGCAACGGAAGAAAGCTAAAATCCTCCCTTTAGCGTGAGCAATGAGAGGACATTCGAAGACCTACGGTGATGATTCTGACATCTGATCCCGGCTGTTTGGCTGTTTTCTTGAGGAGTGGCAAGAGAGTGGTTGTGAATAACCATGGTCCCAAGTGACTTTGTCGTTCCATTTGTCACTTGCGCCAAAGGAAGGGCTTTGGTACTTACTTCGTCAATACATATTCTAACACGCCTATCGAAGGATGAGTGAAATCAATCAACACTCAAACGAACACTCCCACCTTCAGGATATGTTTCTTCTTCAAGCACCAACCTCAAAAGTGTAATATTAATGAGTTTTTATAAGCCTCATGCCGAAACCAATACCCACAATGCTGCATTGTTGACTGATTTGCAGAAATTATATTGTAAGTATATATAGAAGCTAGGTAGCAAGAACATACCTAGTAGATCCAGCCTGTTCTCCATGCTCAAAAATTCCTCTGCGATCCTCTTCACTCCAGGGAGGTCGGCCAAGTCCAGTTTAAGCCAGAGAACAGAGCCAAGAGGAACTCCTTCCCGCTCAAGTGCTCCGATAGCACTCAGAGCCTTGGATTCGTTTCGAGCTGCCATGTAAACTTTGGCACCCCGCTTGGCCAACCCCTTGACAGTTTCATACCCAATACCAGTGCTAGGCTTGGTGTTATAAACTCTCACAAGAAGAAATCCGGGATTACTCACTTTCCACCGGTCACAATCGCAACACGACCAGTTAGGCCATCCAGGTGCTTTTGCAGGTCCGGGCCAAATAACTTTTCAGACAAGAACCTCCTGGCACGTTTTGAAGGAAAATATAGCAAGACCAACAGTATAATAACTGAAACCGTGGTGAAATATGTAATACTGGGTGTTGAGTTCGTATATGCCATCTGAACAGTCCAATGCGATTGAGAAGCAGGCCAACCACAACTGTGTCTTATAAAGGTGCTGATTTTCTCACTAAACCGAATCGGACTAGACCCTATGCTTTCTTCCGGACAGATCGACTCAGAGCGCCCACCAGCTGCCAAGCAAAAACCCACCAAGCCAAATCTTAAAGACTAAGAAGCTCAATCAATACGTAGAGTAAAATGCATTACACTTAGCATAAATTAATACAAGACGTTGGAGACCGCTGCTTACACGTTCCACTAGTGCTTATATCGATCTACACCGAAGGTCCAGAGACTCATCAGGACAGCGCAAGCGCTATGCCATTGGCCAATCTGCAAACACGCCTTGCCCGAACCGGAAGAAGCTGATATTGCCATTATCGACAGCAGCGATGACTACCATTTTCTTTCCCGCCTTCAGCGCACCAAAGGGATTGGGTCTCCGAGGAGGTTCATTCTGAGATACCCCAGCTGACTTGGATAAGAACAGCCAAGGGAAGAGACGTGCAAATAAGGGTGCCCCTGATGGTACGAAAGTGATAGCGACTTCATTCTGCTTTTTACTCGCTTCGTTGGAAGGGGGTTTGGGATGGTTGGTAGGTTGGGGGCGTTGTCGAGGTGCTGGGGGAGGCAATTCAGGCACGACAGAAAATAGGCTTTCTAGTTCAAAAAGTGTCGGCATGGGTGTTGTTCGTGCACTAGTAAGATAAGTAAGCAAGTTGTAATCAAGCGGATTGGAGGGAAGGCTGACTTGACAACAACTACTTGGAAGTCAGGAGGTCCTGGAGAGGACTTTTTCAACCCAGTGGTGGGCTTGTAAACGTTGTAAAATATCTGATAAGGGGAAGAAAGCGATGGGGTAGGGTCTTGTGCACGAGGTTGTCCCCTGCGATCGGCCATTGTGACTCGCATCGATTGGAAGATTGCGGCTGAACGTAACCGTTAACCAAGGCACGGTACAAGACCAGAGAGAACGTACTGTAGCTTTTGTTGTGTGGTAGCCATCTGCGGATACGAATGGGGTGCCACCAATCAAACCAAATACTTGAAAACGTGGCCTTGAACCATGACAAGCATGAACACGGATTCAGAAACGAGTAAAATTTGGGGGCGGAGAGTTCTTTTGTGGCTCTGAGGGGTTGCGGTGTTGGATAATATGGATCTGGTGGATTCGCCCTCATCACGGCATAGCCTAATCGTCGAAGGTAGGTGTAGACCTACACGCGACATCAACAAAAGCACTGAACTCAGGCGAGAAGAACAGACCTGCAACCTCTCCAATGTAATGTCTTCCTTTCCAACCATCTCGCTATATACTTGCTGGACGGTCATTGGCGAACCAGCCAGGTGATCCAACCCACTCTCGTGTACTCGCGAACTCCAGTCCTTATAGCACAACAACGACCCTCGCTCAACCAGGTATATCGTCTCTTCTGGAAGAAGCTCCAAGCGTTTTTGTTGTTTCTCGATATCGTCTGTGTCCGTGAATCGGGGCGCCGAGTGACCCATGGATGTGAAGTGCACCCCCTTCGCGACGACAACGTGCGAGCGGGCGATGTCAGGATACCAAACTGCGTAGCTGATCGCTTTGCTACATAGAGGTTAATACTAAGAGTTCATGAATATCTAATCCGCTCACCTTGAAGTCGTACGCACAGTCCTCAGTGTATTAAACATGGCCTGTCTGGCACGGTCCAAGATGTGTATTTGCAATCCAGATCCCCCTCCCTCATTGGGTTCGAACTCCTTCTCGCCTCTCTTTGGTATCACGGGCCTCGCAGCCCCTCCGGTCTTTCTAAAAGACAATTGTGTAAACTTCCGATATGTGTGTTGGGATCGCAAGTAACCTACGGCTGAATACGAGTCCAATCCAGTCCTTGCCCGTCCTCTTCATCCGATACGTGATCTTCATCCGCATTGCTTGCTGATGCATTTGGAGCCTTTTCTGTTACGGCTGTGGGTTGCTCGAGGGCGTCGTCCATGTCGATAGGCTAATTACTTACGTAAGCGACGGTGCAACACCCAAGCGCTAGTTGACTCGATCTTGACTCGGATACTGGTAACACGATATATTACATCAGTTTGAATGTTAAAACAGTGGTATGCTAGTAATTAGCCGCCTTGGAATTAAAATAACGGGGTGACTCTGATTATGGCACACGAAGTTAAAACAGGGGAGGTGGAAAACCAGTCGTGTTACTGATGTATGTGATGTACTATGTTTCAACATTTTCCCTACCTTAACAGAACGGGCTCCAACCTGAGCGCATAGCGTTTGTAAGGACGCACCAAGATCACAATACCAGAGACTTACCGTAGAAGATAGAGGCAAGGTTTAATGGGTCTGTAGCCTCTGCAATAAGTTCGTTGACTGTATATTCAACACTCAGAGACTTGTCGAGCTTTCTGGCGACACCCGATAATGCTCTGTCTGCAGCTTCTTCGGCTGTTCCACTACTCATATCGATTCCAAGTGCAAAGCCAACGCCAAATCTAGACAGGTCGCTTGGGATGGTCTCATTTGATGCAACTTGCTGAACACGTTTGACTTTCAGCTCGCTTGCCGTCCTGATGCAGAGAATTAGAGCAAAAAAATAAAATTCTAGATGGAAAGCGCACCAAGAATGAAGAGGATCGTGCTTGAAGACCTCGAGGACAGTCATAATGACTTCCGAGCCTTCGCGCAGCACGCGAAGAGTTTCTTCAGCGCAACGCTGAAACACTCCTTGCGTACCGGACGTTCCCATTCCATCTACCATGTCTGCTGTCATGCGGAATGGGACAAGTTCTGGCACAGGAAGCAGTTTTCCCTTTATCGTGCTTCATAAATGACCTTAACCATGAGTAATGGTTCTCATACCTGATCAAATGCAATTCCCAAGTCAATGTGCACCACTTCTCCTGAAACTTCATCTAGAAGAATGTTCGATATATGTCGATCACCAAGCCCAATCATATGTCCAACAATAGAAGTGGTTGCAACGCTACGTGTGTAATTCAGTCGCATTGCAAACCACGCAACTGGGTTCTTGTGCTTGTCTGTGAAATAATGACGCATCACGGGCTTGAATCTTTCCTTGAGTTTGATGAAGCTTTCAGCCAGACGATCTCGCTGCTCGGAGTATTCCGCTTGGTTGTTCTTGAATACTTCCCTAACTTCCTTCATTGGCAGGTCCCGAGGTCGGTATCTAGGGGTTTTTAGCGCAATGCTTCATCTATCGACGGGGATGAACTCACTTTGCATGGGCACTTGACAGCCAGCTCTGTAGGGGTTGTGTATTCACAACGAATTCGAGCAGACCGGCCTGAGTTCCAAGGGGGATTACTTTATAATCTCTGACTTTAAGCTCCCGTCGCCTCGTCTCTCTATCCTTGCGAAGGACCCTATTAACCAGTTCAAACACTTGTTCCATCACAGCATCCTGGCGCATGTCATCATTACCCTCTCCCTTGAACTGATTGGTGGCATAAGTATGAGAACGAGGAAAGAGTGCACGTAACGTACTAGTTGCTTATACTCTTTCCCATCTGAACCAACACATACGCTAATCTTCGGCAGGTTGATCCCACCCGCAGTCCGGAACGTACTATGGTAGTTCTTGATCCACACG
Organism: Volvariella volvacea V23; assembly: GCA_000349905.1. Taxonomy (NCBI): domain Eukaryota; kingdom Fungi; phylum Basidiomycota; class Agaricomycetes; order Agaricales; family Pluteaceae; genus Volvariella; species Volvariella volvacea. Next base: position 1,864,700 of record KB722739.1, on the reverse strand, counting down.
CAGTCGTCATAGCGCAGCGTTGGGTCAATGGGTGTATGGAATGTAATCACAGGCACCTTCAAGTTAAGTATTTTCCGAATTCGCTGAGTGTCCGGGACCGGGAAAGGTGGCTTGCCACTATAGAACGAATTGCCTTTAATCGCAAAGGTAGCCCACTCGATGCAGGCTTTGCATAACATTTCGACATTGGCCAGGGTCTCGCTGCATTGGGGATCATTACGCAGACGATCGAAGACCTCCTCTGCGGCGGCAATACGGTCTGGTTGTGCCGCAGACGCGTTAGACAGGCGGCTTGACTGTCGTCCATCTCTTGTGCCTGCCTTGATGCTGAACACCTGATACAAACTATGGAAGGGGTGCTCCTTGCACATCCTCACGATGAGTCGGTGCAGGTGGGCTTGTGGTTTCGAGAGTTCTTGTCCTTGTTGTTTGGACAAGCGGGCTGATAGTTGATGCTGCAAGTAAGGTCAGCAAGATATCATGACCGAAGTGCAATAATTACCGCAAGGAAGACCATTTTCCGTGACTCGATACGGTCCAGGGCAAGGCCAATACAATCTTGCAGTTTGGGATTGTCAAAATTGGCAAACCACAACGAACAAAATCGAACGGGGCTATCGTCGTCAAATATGTCCGAAGCCGCTAATGACCTAGAGTACATATCGATGGCTTGCTTCAAGAAAACATCACGCGCCATGGTGTGCTTTTCGAATGCCTCAGTATCTTCCTGAAGAAGCCTCTGTGCCTTTGCTTGATCCTGTTTCAACTTGGTTACCTGAGCTGCATTCGTGCCAGCCCTGATCAAATTTGCACGGTCGTGGATTTCCTTTCTCTTTCTCTCGACATACAACTTCCATCTCATAGCATCAGGCGAGTTTACGATTGCATGGTATTGGCGTTCTGCGAATTTGGCGCATTCATGGTATACTGAGGCTTGTGCTTCGATGTCACTATTTCCCTGGTTCTTCAGAAGAGTGATTGCAGGCTGGAAGTAATTGTTCCAGATGTCAGTAGGCTTCTCCAGGCAGGCATGCGAAGTCCAAGCACCCTGAGGAGTGTTTTGGTTAGTCCTTAGCTTTGCAACAGATATGAAAGATTTACCAATCGCGTATAAAGTGTAGCCCTTTGTATATTACTGACTGAACCGTCCACATTTGCATTATTATCCAATAAATCTTTGAGATATTGCACCGCGGGTTTCTCTTCTTTCTGCAGCCAAAGCACGCTAGCGAACTCCTGAGCGACGTTAAATGATGGTTTCGACTCCAGCTCCCGTGCTCGAATAACAGAATTGAGAGCGATCTGGACCTGACCGGCATCGCGAGCAGCACTCGACAATCGTAGTAAGCATTGTTTTTCTACCTCAGTGAGCACTTGACCGAATTGTGTCGCAAGTGACCCAATCTGTTGCCGTTTTTCAATTTGTTGTAATGACCTCACCAGCGAGATTCGGGTAGCCATGATATTCTCTAGCGCAGAAAACCTGCAAACCATTAATTATACACCTCCAGGGTGTTCCACTTTTACTCACTCAAATCCGTCATCAATATTGATTATGCCGCTCCACATGTCTAGTTTTGATTCCTTCTGCGCTAACCGCTCCTGAAAGCTTGGATGCCTAAACTGAACAACCTGATACAGGCACATAATATCCTGAGCGGCCTCTCTGATTTCTGCCACATTTTCTGTACCAAGAGAGCGTAGATGATACAAAGCCCGCAATTGTGACATCTGAGTGACCTGATCAACCTTTCTTGGATCGCGTTCTCTGAATATCGAACGAAGGGCAAGATACACTGTAGCCCCATTCTCATTCTCGTTTGCGTCGGGAAGGTCCCAGGTCTCTGTGCGCCACCCAAGTCGGTAGCTCATACCAGACGATTGAATGGACATATTCGAGGCTTGTAAGTTTTCCATCGCCAAGTGGTCGAAGCCGAACGAATGAAAAGCCTGAAGCAGACCGGATGCTTCTCGGGCCTGGTTGGTCTTGGCCTCTAAGCCCGCCCCATGGAAGCGGAACGCTTTCTCCCATTGCTTCTCATGATGGAACCGTTTGAGGAGGAAGCTATGAAGGTCTTGACTCCTGATACCATAAAATCCATCAGGTTCGTCGATGTGACTATAGATTTCGTAAAGAACGCGTTCAACCGAAGAAGGATCGGGAGCTGATTGGGAATATTCTGCTGCCAGCTCTAGGAAGAGAAGGGCGGTAGTGTAAGCACCATACAGAATGGCACTCTGAGAAAGGAGTGTATAATCAATCGCAAGCCATTTGTCGTAACCTAGTGGATCCGTTGAAGTTCGTTTACAATTACGAAGGTGTAGCACGGTGTCAACGACAGATCGCAAGCAGAATACATCAGCAAATTCAAATGCTAGAACACTGGAAAAGTATTCGCTGATGACTGTTTGAGTGACGGCTTGATTTTTAGAATCTTTCTCTGAAGATTGCAACAAGGTTTGGACAAGTAAGGGCAGCATTTCTTCAGCAAAGCTGGTATCCGATTCCAACATGGGCGTGAGTTGGGCAAAAAATTGGTCCGTTTGTGAGAGGATCTCGCCTAATAGGGAAGTTACTAAGGCAATCCATCGATTAAACTCGCGGGCGGCTTGCAAGAACTCTTCCTTGTGCAAATCACGTAATTCGCGGGCGACCTGCGGTCGGGGAATGCGAGGGAATTGTTCAAGGTATTCTAATTCGTTCTTGTGAGCGGGTTCCCAATTGACTGGTGCTTCCACCTGGGTAGCAGGTATAGACATAATCATTCGCAAAGTTTGATATGCAGCGTATGCGCGCGCAGGGTCATTCTCCTCCAAAATATTGAGCAAGGAAAGTATTGTTCCATCTCGTGGTGAGATCTGCTCGCTGTTCTTTGACCGCCCTTTTATACTGTATCGTGATCTCATTCGGGAAATCGCTGAAGGAATGTCTTGTCCATAAGTATCGATGAATCCACGATTCAGGATCATCAACTCCGCAAAGGCATGCGCATCCTCCACCTGCATTCCATCCATGCCAGGCATACAATCTTTCAACCTCCAAAAGTCATTTTTAGCCCACTGCCCTGTCTTGTATAGGCCCGAAACTGCATCGTCTCTCAGCCGTCGCACAAGTCTGAACTTGTTGGACACGATTCGGTGATTATTGAGGAAACTAGACGGAGAGTCTGTTGGCTTTTCCAGTTTCATTAAATCTTGTGGCGGCTGGTGTGGCCAGGCGAGAAGAGCACCAGCAATTTCAGAACGTGCATATTTAGATTTGGATAGTCGGATGGTTTGGTCATCTATCCATCGCTCCAACTCGGCTCCGAGCTTATAATCGTACTGATTTGCACGGTAATCGTGAGCGATACTGCATATCTGGATGAGAATATCGGGTAGGCGAGTATCTTTGCTTTGCAATTGGAAATAACAGGTAAACCCCCATTCCAGGATGGACTGTGCAGAACGAACAAGGTCTAACTGGGACAGAAGGGAAGCAGCGCCATGAACCAGCGTATGAACTAGTGTGTTGTCCACAAAATCCTCATGATGGAGCGCGATCCAAAGCGATAGCCCATTGACCAACCGCATTTGTTCATTGACCAATGGCGATCGATGAATTGCAGCAAATAATTCGCGCATAACGTGATAGCTCGTGGATTTTTCCATTGCGTTCGCACTCTGCATTTTCAACCATTCAAGTGCATGGAGGACTGCTGTGGCTGGAAAGGCCGGCAAATTCGGTGAATGTGTCTTAAAGTTGTCATACCGTCGATAGCGAGTAAGGGCCTTCCAAACACGAACAGTGTCGGGTAATGATTGTAACGCTTGTACGATGGGGCCGCTACTAGATATATCTTGATCGCTGAGCGCGCGCAGAATAGCAACGGAAATAGCATCACTCCTGTCAGCAATCATCTTCGAGAACGAGTGGGGCTTGAGCCGCGTCTTCTTAAGCAACGAGCCCACTATTTCTTCTGCAACTGAGTGGACATCGGCGTCTCCGAGAGACACAACTGCAAAATATCCCACGATATCCCCGAAGCACTCCAAGATGCCATCTTCTGAAGTCTTGTGTACAAGGGTGCAATGAGTCTCGAACGATTCCCTGCCCTTGTCAAATAGCAGGTTGACTGGTGTAAAGGATGAGAATACGGCTTCAGCACATGATTTTCGATCTTGATATCCGAGTAAGGATGGTTTGAAGCGCGTAAAGTCAACGTCTGGGAATTCGACTCGAGACAACTGGATGGACCACGCCAGCTGGGTAGCATAGCATTCAGAAAGCGTGCTCAGAGAGGAGAGCCCCATCCTTTCTGCCACCGCTGTCAATACCGAGTGAACGTGACGAGAGTATCGAGACGTATATATGCATATCTCTAGTAACTTCCAGTACGCAGCTCGTCGCACCGCAGAGCTGATGACCATGATATTGCCGAGGGCCACGATACGGGAAAACATATACTCAACACTACGATTAAATTGAGCTACCATCTCACAAACTCCTGAAATAGAAACTTACTCATCGAGATTGTCCTTTGAACTTTGTGTTTCCTTTCCGCTAGCGTCTTCCTCCTTCACTTTCCTGCCTTGATGGGCAACAATTGTTTTGTAGAGGTTCTCAACGGCTGCTCCAGAGAGACGTCCCAAGGCCTTGGGATTGATTACAGCTGCTCGAAACCTGACTCGTATATCTTCGTCTGTTCCCATACCTACCAAAATGCCCCTTAGCTCCTCCACATCGACCCACGATCCTTTTCCCATTGCATCGATCTCGATGCTCCTCGCCAACAGCCTATCGAAAAATCCGGCCAGCTTTGTCTTCAACTGCCAAGACCTGAAGATTCCCTTGCGGAGCAGCAAGCACATATGCTTGTAAAAGCTCTCCGCTGATACAACGAGAGCTTTCTCCACCCCTTTCGGGGCATCCTTCTCATCAGAATCTAGAGGTATGCCGCATATCCAGAGCTCGATAGTAGTATCCAGTAGATCAATTAGGACCTCAAAGAGGGCTTCATGCTGTCCATGTTCAAAGGTCCTCAAGAGGTCTTCAAACCAGGCAAAAATCTCGTCCACGAAAGAAGGGACGACAGAGATTACTTGTTGACGTGCTTGCTTGAGGAAGAGTGGGAAAAGACGAATAAACGTAGGTGGGTCGTCTATCTTTCTGCATTGAAGAACTAGTGAGTTAAGTTGCTGGTTACGCACAGGCCGAGAGGCTGATTGCGAAGGTTGCAGGTTGAGTTGAGTAGAATCAGCAGGAGTAGAGGATGGGGTCAAGGGAGTTGCTGGAGAATATCGCATGGCCGGACCGATAGCGAGGAATGCAACACACGTGTCCAGTATCGCGAGGAATGCTGGAGAATCATTTCGTGGTGCTGAGGAATCTCGGTCAATGTCCGAAATCGTCTTTCGGTTTGCCATACTAAGTCCAAGAAACTTGTATGCAAGTTTTTCGAGTGTCGCTAGTACACATTCAAAGTCCTCTTGGGTCTGGCCACAGGGTCAAAGTAACGCAAATTAACACAGAAAAGCGCTTACATCTTTGTTCTGCCAAATAGCTTGGAGGAATTCAATTCTGAGTGCATTATCCTCTAAGTGTCCAATAGCCCCCTTCGCGCACACAAGCTGTCGGAAAACACCCAACCTAATTCCCATTCCTGCATCAGGCTTCAAAAAAACCTCTTGACTAGCCTCGTCTCTCCAATGCTTCGAAGACGCTATTAGAGGATCTAACCCATGCAAGATCAAAGCTTTCTCTTCTAGCGTCCACTTAGACCTCAACAGCCAACTGGTGACAATATTAACCACCTTAGCTGCATTCTGCACTGCTCTTCGCGTTACTTGGTACCCGTTTATCTCAAGCAAGGCCTCGAATGACAAGCTAATGATAACCATGTCAAGGTATGCGCGAGCCGACTCTGCGGTGGGCAGGTTATCTGTCTCCTTGAGACCTTCGCATCGCGATGCAAGTGCTTCTGTTGATTTGACAAAGAAAGTGGATATTCTTCGTTCTCGTCCTCGAGAGGGGAGGGTCTCCGCGGGTCGACTTGCAGTCTGAGTGTCGAGTGACATCGCCTCCGCATTGCTACTTTGGATTGCTGAAGGGTCAACCGCTCTGGTGACTTTCGTAATATTTTGACAGGGCGATTTGAACGAGGACAACCGGGAGTTCAAAATGAAGTCCCTAATAACCCTTGTCGAATTTTCTTGCTTCATGGCCTCCACGATATCGCACTCTGGAAGCACCCTCCTCACTACTACTCTATTTCTCCTCCCAAACCCACAAACATATTCCAACAAACTCAACACGCTTCCCACGTCTAACAGCATGCTAGGTTTCCCCTTGCCGTTGTCTCTTCCAAACACATAACCATAACTCTGAGTTTCTTGTTGCTCATATCCGAAGCCTCTCCAGGAGTCCATGAGCCAATTCAAAACCTTATCCTCCAACTGCATACGGAACAGCCTCACGTCCTGGCTCGCGACGCGCAAACACTGCGACAGTAAAGAGCAGACGGTGTCATATGGATATGACGGGCCTTGGACGTCCAAGTCCTTGGCTAGTGTTTCGATTTCGTTGAGGACTTTGTGTGTGGATAAGAACCGCTTCGTAGTATCGCTGCCCAGAGTGGAGCTATTCGTTCCAGCAGGAGCCCGCGTATCCCAGTATCGCAAAAGCGTATAAGCTGTATGGCAAGCTGCGCGGCATACGGTGGGGACATTTGTACGACGAATCGAATGTACGAACAGCGAATCCCAGTCATAGGACTCTTCCACCGCTCCGCTACTCGTAGCAAGACTTGAAGCGACCTTTTTGGTCTCCCCATTTTCGGAGCTTCTGGAGAGTTCGTTGTCCGCTATAGCGGCTAGGCAAAGCAGACTCCAGGATTGAAGGGGCCCGTCATCAATGGATAGACCTTGCATGAGACTTCGAACAACCTCGCGCCGTATGGTATCGTGGAGAATGGACCAATGTCGATCGATGAAGAATAATAGAATTTGAAGATGGTATATACGCACGTTGAGGTTCGAGGGAGACTGGATGGATGCAAGAAGGCCTGAAATTGGATCTTCCCGTCGTCTTCGTTTCGATGAACTCGGTCCTGAGGGGGTTGCAGGTATCCCCATAGACTCCGAAATAATGAATAGCTGATTAAAGAGGCCGTGAGTGAGTACTCGCTCACTGTAAGACGTGGGCAAACCTTTGCAACGCAATCTGCTTGCAGCTCTAGCATGGCCCAAGTTAAGGCATGAGCAGCATCAAAATCGTTCCCAGACCTAAAGGTCTTTGCGGTGAAAACGAAATCACCGTCACCATTCTCCCCTTCCAGCAGATTACCGATGTCCAACCTGAGAGAATCCAGCGTGAGTGGTTCTACTCCGGACCTATTCTCTACCTCCGATTTCAGGAGCTCGTATAACTTGGCAACACCCTCACCACTATCGAACAGCACATCTGACAAAGAGTGGTCCTCGTCGTCGAGCGTCACAAAGGGGAATAACACTCTCAGCACTGCAACCAAAGCCTCTTTGATCCGCTTATTCTTCGAGGTCCATAAGCCCAGTAGTTTAGGCCACACTACTTTTGCGAATTCTTCGACATCTTTGACCCTATTGAGGGCCAGATGAGAGAGGGTGCTGGAAAGTGCAGAAAGGAAGTCCTCGTTCATGGATGTATCGACTGGATACATAAACAAGAACCTCGCGAGACGAATAAGGATGGACGAGGGTAATGGCGCCAGAGGATGCTTCAATATAATCGCGATGACGGCTGTAAACTCCAGCTGCTCTGGCTTGGCCATTGTTCCATTACGACTGAGTCCCCGGGGTGGGAGGAAAGGAACGGTCCCCGATCGAGATATCACGGTGTCGTTGCTATCTCGTCTTGGTCGCTTTCTCTTCAGGGGAGAAGCAAGCGAGTCATCTTCATCTTCATCCATAGCATCCTCATCCAAACTTTGCTCCAACTGCTTCATCCCTTCAATGAACGTCTCTGAATCCAGAATTGTTCCAATTGGATCCCCCAAGACGCAGTTAAACCCAATCTCCAAAATATGGAACCAGGTCTTCACCTCCATCCTGTCTAAATGCGGCCTACAACTGACCAACACCTTCAACGTCTTGATGTAATCCAGCGCAACGGGTTGGAACAGTTTTCCACGATACACCATCATTTGCAGGAGATGCGAATAGAGCGACTTGGATATCTTTGAGTTTATCCTCGAAATCGTCTGTTCCGTCAACCAACGTATCGTGCTCGCGACCTGTTCCAAAACCTTCGTGTTCGGCCCCTTCGTCCCAGCCCCAGTCTTTGGCTTCTTCTCGTACACCGTCAACCCGAATCTAGCAGCCCCATACAGAGACTGAAAGACATGCAACCAGACCCTGGGATCGTGGCTCATTCCCCCGTTATCAAGCTCCACCATGGAGAAGTTCTGAACTATGTGCCTCGATGAAAAGACATTGCGAAGCTCGTTCAGCCCTTCGGTTACATCCTTGATCTTGTTGCTTTCGAGTTTTGTTAGAATAGCGTTGACGTTTGCCATACGTTTAAACAGATGCTTGACTATATCTGGACCTTGCTTCTTCTTCGCGTGAGATCGTGAACTGGTCTTCTCTTGAGCGCTCTCGATAACACTGTACTTGCAGACAGTGGACCTGTCCGCATTCGATGAAGCCGATGAGCCTTTGAGCATGGCTGAAGATAAGGACACTCACTGTTCGAATTACGTTCAAATAGTGGGCATTGGCTAGGAAGGGAAGGTATGCTGTAAAAAGGCGCAGACGCCGTGAATTGGGACCGCGTTTGGACGCGTCGATCCACCACGACTAATGAGGCTGACTAAGCAACTCGTGGGACAACTATATAAAGGCGCAAAAATTTGCGGGTCCTCCTTCTCGTTGTTCTTCTTTGCAAATGTAGATCCCTTTCATTGTACAACGTAACACTCCCTGTTTGATACATCCCTTTTCGCTTCGTTCCGCCAAGTTTTATTATTCTTTCACCTAATGGCCTGTTTTCTGCCCGAGCAGCGCTGTACCTTTTTCTATGCTGCATATCGGTTCTGGTGTTGGCCAAGAGAAAATGGGTGAATTTCGCCTAATCAACGAAATTTCCAGTAGTTCTTTGACCTTTGAATCTGCTTCATCGAGAGCGGATTCGCCGCAGGACTCCTTACAATCTTACTTTCCTTCAATATATATCAATGTGCATGTTTTCCAAAGTGTGATCGATTTGAACCCTTGAATCAATCAAGTTAACGCAAGTGTAACGACGCTGAGATACAATAATCATTGGAAGGCGAAAAACCGATTAAGATGATAAGTATAAACAGTGAAAACTCCAGAGAGCAAGTCTATCTATATACACTTGGCAAGCATCGCTTAAAGATGACTTGTAACCTGGGTTTCCGATGCTTTCTTCTCCTCTCCCTTTCCAAGAACATTTGCAATGACACCAGCCAACGGCGAAGGCTCCGATTCCATAGCTATCTTCAAGAACCAAGGCTTGCTCATATAGTTACGGATGCTATTGGACAATGTGTATCAGTAAGGCCCAATGGCATATGGTGGTAATTTCATGACACTTACCCATCAGGTAATAGGACAACCACATTAGCACCTTCGGTATTCGCAATCCTTCTTCCTTCCTCAGTATCCTTCAACCACCTCAAAGCACCACTAAGGGCACTGCCACTACTTCCACCGACCAACAGTCCCTCATTTCTCATTAGCAATTTGACAGCCGCGAAGGATTCCTCGTCTGCAGTCTTGATCCAGAAATTCACGTCTTTTGGATCGCGGGACAAAACGTCTGGGACAAAATCATATCCAATGCCCTCGACGACGTACATCGTACCCTCAGGCGCAGTGTTCAGAGTATCGGGGTAAGCAAGGATACTCCCGACCTAAGCAATGTCAGGTGAAAATCGAAATGATTCAAAAACTATGCTTACGGGATCGACACCGATGATGGTACAATCCTTGTTGTGCTTTTTCAAGGCCCGCGAGATACCGGTGACTGTGCCACCTGTACCTGCACCAGCGATGAGGGCATCAACTTTACCGGATGATGGGCGGGTGGACGTGGAGGGTGTTGAAACAACAGCCTCGATAATTTCTGGTCCGGTCGTCAATTCGTGTGCCAATGGATTATTGACCTATAATGACAGATGTCACCAAATCGAGAGAAGAGCGAATTAGTATCAAATCCGACTATCCACAAGCTAACCCCAAGAAATGATGGCACCTGACGATGTTATGACGCAAGAACATAGACACTCACATTCCGATATTGATCAAGAATAATGGCGTGGGGTATTTCCCTTTGAAGTTTCTGGGCTACACCTGGCCACCGTTAAGGAATTCAGCCACGAGACTTCCGTGAATTCAGTTAGGTGCTCTACCTATATGTGATTCTGGGGAGTCCCAGGCGGCTTCAGTGGGTGTACGGACAACTTCTGCTCCTAATGCACGAAGTGCGGCTTCTTTCTCCTATAGGGAGTGCTATTGTCAGATACCGCGACACCGAATTGGGAAAGGCGGGCGCACCAATGACATTTTGTTAGGGAGGGTGATAATCACCGAATACCCCTTAGCTACAGTATTCAGCAACTATTCAAGTCCCGTCACGCTCTCTTGCAACATACCTTGATAGCACAAGCCATAGCCAAACCAATACCTTCATGATATCTCAATGAAAACGCTAGCACCGGAGATGAAGCGGAGGAACATACCCGTATTACCGGAGGTAGGTTCAATGACGACACTCTTGCCAGGAATTAGCTTTCCTTCACGCTCAGCGGCTTCTACCATGGCCTTTGCAATTCTGTCTTTTACAGACCCGCCGGCGGACATATATTCAACCTTGCCCACTGTCGGTAAGCTACGTCAGAACCATTCCGGCGGGCACAGATACGAGAGACAGGGGGTGGTATAACTGGGCAGAGGGAGAGATGGATTCATGACGGGCGCATTGAGGACGTACATAAGTTACACTTTAAGTCATGCAACTGTGCAATTTTATCCAGGCGGATAAGCGGTGTGTGGCCAACAGCACCAAGGGCGTTATCGAGGATTTGGACTGGCATTGCTGCGCTGGGCTGATTGTAGATGGCGTAGCGGTGAGAGGTTGGGGCTTTAAGTTCTGGGATAGCGAGAGTAAGGTCTGGAGGAGAAAATTGTAGATGGGTGATGAAGATAAGTGTGAGGTTCTTATGTGCGCAATCCAAGGAGTCTTAACCGTCGCGGTAATACGTTGTGACCCGCCGGGTACCTCCGGCCGCGGCCGGATCTCATCCTGAATTTTTATGTATCGCTATCGCTTCTCGTATTCGCCTCGCACATTGAATTCATCCACAATGCATTTGAAGAAATAGGACACAGTGTGGCTATTTCAAGCCACAGCATACATAGCATGTAACGATTCAGACGACATGAAAGAAAGAGCCCCCAGACTCCGGGACGCGGAACCTTGATCTCACCAACAGCTTTGTGCTACGTGGCGAGAACTTTGCTCAGTCCAGATCCTCGCCACAGGTTCACAGCGACAATCTGACAGCGAAGAGGTCGAAAAAAATACCATTGTGACTTGAGGATGCTCGATATCATGCCTAATTTGTCCACTACGCCATTACATGATGAAATTGCGTTTGTGGCTGAGCCGAATGTGGATACATTGCATACACTGCATCCACTTATACTCTCAGCTACCTAAGTGCATGCACTCGATGACACAGTTCCTTCGCAGGTCATGAGAACATTAAAATTGAGCAAAACTGGATCACACTAGCGGATACTGTGCAGCAAATGACTTGGACAATTGATTATACATGAGCTGCAATGTATGAGAGCAATTCAATTCAATGCGACGTTGTCTACCTGTGGTGATAACACCCCCTTGAAAACGTTGTGCAGAAGGCGCCTCGTTAACTCGTTAATGCCTCTTCAAGAAATCAGTCTTCAAGGTATACGGTTTACCCATCCAAGTCATCAACTCCGTGTGATCCCGGTATTCGTCATCGCTGTTTGGGTGAATCAAAACACTGGGGGTTAAAGTAACACTATTAAGCACAGGAACTGATAATGGGATGGTCACACCCACGAGCAGGGGCCCCGATGGATCGTCAACCAGGAGAATAGAGCCCCGGTTTGGTGAGGCGTGAAGACATTTACTTCGAACATGGCAGTTGGATGGGGTCCTGATGATGGATTCATCGCGCCAAATATGTGAGCATGCTGTCCAAAGTATGAGGCGACGTATACAACTCACCGACTGGTACTTCCCAGAACCTATAAATTCGTAGCTGAGATTAATTCATTTTGTGAGCCTCACTGGGATTCCTGAAGACAGGGACACAAATTGCGCACTTCCGGAAATTCTCTGCGAATCCTCTCATGCAATTCTTTTGCGTATTGCTTTTCAGCTGGTATCGATGGATCGTAGTAAACTGTAATGAAAGGTAGATGCGGTTAACTTATGCACGCACTCCCCGTTGACGAGGATGAAAGGAGCTGTAGGAGAGCATTGCCTCCACCAGTGCGATTATGCACTGATACTTGCCAGCAGAACCGCGTAATAGCAAGTGCATAGACATAGCTCAAGTAATGACCCCTTCTTCACGATCCAGAATAAGGAAGACAAGCCCTACTTACTATGAAAATCAAATGCGTTATTACTCATATCAATTGGCTTGGGGCATTTTTCATATGCTTCTGACAGCTTTCCGTCTTCGCGAGGTGGGTTGTACAACGATTTTCCGTCCGCATTTTTGATATCCGTCGGAAGTGGGGGTAGCGATTCGTAGCCCTTGAGTGGCGATTCCCATTTATGTGTAGAATCTGAAGACATCTGTTCGAATGTGAAAGTCCCGAGAAAGTGATCTAGACGAAGGAGGGCAACGATTGACGGCGTTGAAAGGTAGGCCACCACTAGAGTTCCGACAGTATATACCCAGCGAGGCCCTGAGCGTTCCAGGCCGTACTGAACGACAAACAACGATGTAGAGGTCGATTTAGGAGCTGCTTAGGAGGTGGCTGACAATTCGATGACTAACGCGGAAGCAATTGCGTAAATTGGATTGCCTGAACAAAATCTCATCTACGTTGATAACGCACCAACATCTAAACAGCCCCCAGTCTGCTGGGTAATGCATTATACATCCCAGAGCACTGCGCAAAGCACATTCGGGCAACTCGTTTGTAGCAAATGATGACCACAATAGCTTTGGGAACAGGATCACATCAACTTCTATTGGTACAGCCCTTGTATTCACAATGCATATGCCCTTGGGGTAAGCACATTACGATTCGCATCATCCTTATATGCCTTGCAACGCCATTGGGAATTAACGTCCCCAGATACGGTGCGCAAATCTGGGTGATATTATCCCCGAGCACGTTCGCCCAGTATTCATTACCCCCTGGAGCTGGTGTACTCGCTTAAAGAGCCTCCAGCGCCAATATTAACATTGGCGACTCCTGATCTCGGAACGTGTAAGGCTTTTCGGTGTTTATCAGAGTGTTACGCTCCGGGATGTCGACCTGCTGCTACGCACTGGCACTGCCTATGGAAGCTTGACCTCCGGGTTTGACGTTGAATGAGCGAAGATCATCGTTCGACTTCTTCAGGCAGTCCTTATCTCACACCTATCAGCCCCAGGTCTCGACCGTCTATCCACTCCCTGTGTGCCAGATTCTTAGGTCAATTATTCCCACTACCATCTACTCCGGAAGGCATCGTGCGCAACTTTAGTTGATCCATCATTGACACCGTCAACCATGTCGGACCGTTCGTGTATGAGCTTCGATGCAGTGCTTGATATCCATACTAAGTGGTAGTAGTAGGTACGCCCCTCGGATATCCCACATGCATGTCTATCAAACTCAAAAGATCGCTGCCAGTAGCTACACATCAATCTGTCAAAAAAGTCGAAACGTTAGCATCTTCATGATATCTGTCCTATATGCGCAACGTGGACAAACGCCGTGACTGATCATGACACAAGCACTCGATTCAACACCTCCGCGATACGCATACGTCTACGCATGATGCTAACAATACCCCTTAGACTCCCATCAAAGCATCAACCTTCGAATCTTCTATGATAGCCAAGTTATCTAAAAGTATGTCACTTTGAATGATAGCCCCAGATATCTCAGCTCCGAACACTTCAACCTCGTACGCGATCTCAAGCGTTCCCAGGCTGTGCGGTGGTAACTCAGTAGTCGGTATTCCAGTCCATGATCTTTGCTGGTCATGGCATGACACACGCGTTTCGGGTTCTTCCCTTGGGTGTACCGCGGCCTGTAGATACCTACCAATACCCGTTTCGGCACGGAAGTTGATCCAAGCCTAGTACTGGCATTTGCACTGGTATCGGTACTGATGGTGTTCACCGGAGAGCCACGAGGTGAGATCTTTGGTTTACCTCCATGGCGCAAGTCTCCAATCGGCATCTTTTAACTAGCACCGTCATCATCGCCTAGGACGATCCCACCATTTGACCAATCAGTGTGATATGCCATCCAACCAATCACCAACCCCCTCTGACTGCTAGTGTCACTCCACCGCATTGGCATTAGATCCAAGTCCTTTACCAAATCACAAGGGAAATACAATTCAAACACCCCACCCGCTCAAGCTGCACGCCAGGACAAAATCGCATTGTCCCCAGACCACGAAAACATCGGACCTACCCCACACCCATACGCACAAACATACATATATATCACTTTTGAATTGCTGGTACACACATAACATTTCGTGATTTATCAAGCCGGTCATCCGGGTACCGAGCCCTGAGCGAGTGAACCTGAAGTTCACATGCTCATTCGCAAGCCTGACCACCGTGGTGGCTTTTGCTGTTTTTCGTGATGTTGCGTATACCATGCGCATCATTCATTGACCATAACAAGTGAGCGTATACGAACTCGTGGGTGGCAGAGACTAGAACCAGATGGAGAGAATTGATATACCAAAGTTGAGGGGTTTTTGACTCAAGGTTTGATGAATCTACATATGCTGCAATGATCCATAATTGATTGTACGGCGATAATAGTGCAGTATACTAATGCGGACAGACGATGACGTTGGACTGGGCTTGGAAAAGGCCTAGTCTAGGACAATGCATCTTGGCACGGTCGACTGCCCCTCCGTGGTTCGTGGGTGCTCAAGTTCACTTCAAGGTCAGAGTTGACGTTACCCTACGACCTGCCAAGGGGCTATCAGTGACATGGATTCAACTTTGTTCGATTCAGAGTTGACGTTGTGTCATTACTGTGTCCAATTGAAAATGGAGAATAGACTCACGGTATAGTTGGGCCTAATTACTAGTAGGATTAGTGCTCACGCCACCGTTGCTCGTTGGCTAGCCATAGCAGCACAAACCAACGTCCGAGTCCAGCCATGGGCCAATCAACCACTGCCAATCCGGCGCGATAAGCAATTGCAAGAGAATAGGAGGTAAAACCTGGGAATGTGGCGCGTTCTTTTTGAAATTAAATTACAGTGCTGTCCGAAGTTGTGGGTATCGTGGCCAATGCCAGTGGATGAGATTTGACGCGGGTTACGTTGGCTTTCCAGCGACTCCGGCTGTAAATTATCATGTTATTGTGTGGACCAGGCTGTCCGAGTCCGCGTCCGTGATTTGTAGGAAGTACAGCGGTATTAATTGTAATATAATACTTAGGGGCGCGGTGGATATGAGATTTTGAAATATATCACGTTTAAAATAATGATCCTTCCCCACAGAGGACCGTGGCACCACCACCTAGTTACTCGGACGTCCAATTAACTATTCCGACTGCACATCCATTAAGCACGTCCCGCCGAACCTAATAGCCAACCTGTCCATGTCCAACAACGAGCGGCCCATCGCACAGAAATTTGCCTCCATGCCCATCTAAAAATGCATCTCGCTCATATTCGTCTCATCTTTTCAATTCTCACAGGGTGAGCGAATCACTCGAATGTTTCGCCTGCAACAAACCAACACTCAAGGATCTGCACGGCCTCGGAATTGTGCGTGCGGTTATGTTATTCGGCTCGGTGTGTATAGGTAATTTATTACTGCCACAGCGAGTGTATGAAGTACCAAGCTCAAGCACTGTATCGTATCATCCAATGATAATCTCATGGGACAAGGTACCCGAGGCAATCTCACGATAACCTCAGGCTTACGTCCCATCCACGCAATCTATATATCTATCTTTGGACACGCACCGCGACCCGAGTGCCTCGTGTGCGCGCGCAATCGTCCGATTCGCAGATGTCACACACATTGCGTCCCGAATAGATAGTGTGTTACGGTGGCAGGAGCGAATGAGTGAACATTCAAGCTTTCAAATGTCCTCAGACCTTGCAAGGGATACGGTAGGTTAGAGGCGCTTTGGGAGTGCGGCAGTAGCGGCTTGTTGGTCATTGGTCGCCTGTCAAAGAGCCGAAGCGAAACTCAAAGGCGGCGGGGAAGTTTGAAGTCTGGCGTGGCCAATGAGACGGAAGGAGGCCGCAGCAATTGTGACATGGTGTCAAATTTTAGTTTTTTCCAGGGTGGAGTGGTGGTGGAGGGACCAATGGTGATGAGCCGTACGTTATGTCGTCTCCGCGGTGCGCTGATCCTTTGACATGATAAGATTGTGGCGTGCCCTACGTCCAGCGACTCCCGCCTGTCGTCGTCCTCAGAGTCGCATTTGTGAGGTGTGGGCTCAGGTGCATATTGTTGTGTGCTTCTGCGTAAGGGCCGACTTGACTACCACCTGGTTCTTTGAGTTTTGCACAGCAACGATTTTCAGGGCTCACACTCCAATACCCTGAAGGTGCAGCGCGATGGCGAATCGAACTAGTGTCTTGGACAGACCTCGAACGGCGGGAGAAGGCACAGTGCTCCTTCACGGGATCCAGACTCGCAAAGGGCCTTCTATGTGACGAAACAAATAGCAGACGCGTGCATTTTCAAATTCCTGGAACCCGTCCGGTAGCTTCTCGCGCTGAGCGGTGTTTTGATGTTGGCGAAAGGCTCAAGCTCGAGGTCAGGCCTGTGTGCCTTTCTTCTTGTGGTTCGAGCGGGGTTTCATTGTTTAGAATAGACATATGCATGTGCTTCTAGCTGGTATGCAGACGGGCCATGTTGGGCTCGCAACATGATGCTCGATTCCGGTTCGGGTGCAAATTGCAATAGATCAATCGGAATTGAGGTCATCAGAGCACCCAAGAGTTGCTACGCTCGCGGGAAGCAGCGAGAGGTATCTGATAGATACTTCCAGTGTCTGTGCACGGAGAGATTTGCAGAGGGCTGATGGGCGGTTGCTAGAGTAGAAGCGCATCGTATCCACATATGGCATGGACGAAGCATGGTGTGATCAGTGATGGGGCATTAAGCGCTTAGGTACGGAAACGAGGGAGCGGCGGAGATGGACTAGCCAAGGCCATGGAGCAAGGATTTGTGGACGGTGATGGGATGTGGAGGAGGAAGGAAGGATAGGAGACAACATAGGAGGATGTGACAAGACGCCACTCTGGAATCTGCGGTGGATCTCTGACATTTGTTCTTGTTGTTGCCGCATTGGGCGAGATGCTTGTCTGCACAGCACGGGCGTGGTAGATGTCTGTATCTGGCGCGGACAGTGCGTATCTGCTAGGCTCGCGAGACGCGGCGGGGTGGAATTCTGTTGGCGAGGTGCCGTGACCCACCTCGTGTTGGCAGGAGAAGACGGGTCTGGGAAAGAGTCGCGCAGGCGCGGGGACCCAAATATATGACGAAAGGCGTGGCTGCATCGAGGAGGGCAGGATGAATGGGGATAGGATGGATCGGGCAGGTGGTTGCAGGGAAAGTAACGAGGATGGGATGCGAGATTTCGAAAGCTGGTTGCGCTCGTCCTCCCCCTCGCTGCCCCTCTGGTCCCCTTCCCCTGTCCATCAGCCATCATTTCCATAGTCTGACAAGAAAAAAAGAAGCCAGCGCTTACTCACCCTCCTCCAATACATACTCCCACCTTTGCATCCCCTCCTTCCCTCCTGGTTCATGAAATCAGCATCCCCGCTTTCCAGTAGCTGGTTATTGCGCAGCCACAGAGACTCGCCGCCTCCTCGTCACCCTGCCGATCAGCCGGCCCATTTGCATCTCCAAGGCCCGCCACAACAACCACATCTCCACCAACCCCCCCTCACTCCCACCTACACCTCTCCGAGATCGCCTCCCTTCCCCCCCAATCAAAAATCCCAAAACTCTGCCTTCAAGGCCTTCCACTCCGTTTTCCGCAAGCAGCACCACTCCTCCACCAATCTCGATACCAACCTCGCGCCCCCCGCCCCCAGCTCTGGTCACGCCGACAGGGCTCCCTCTGTCCACTCCGGGTATTCTGCAGATACCACCGACTCTGACGGGCAGCAAAACGCACACCCCTACGCTGCAATGCATATACCTCCCATCCCCGTCGTCTCCAATTACGATCCCAATGATGAAGAGGCAGACTGCCCCGTCTGCCTGGAGCCCCTCAGCTCCAGCTTCCGTCTTCCTGGGGAGAAACCACACATCGTGCCCGAATGTGGCCATGCCCTGCACGAAGTATGTCCTGCTCATTTTTTCCGCGTCATCTGACCCACGCTGCCCGCTCTGATAGGCCTGCTTCACTGCCGTCTATGGTCCAATACCCAAGTCCTCTGTCCCGAGGAAGACAAACCTCGGAGTTTGTGGCGTATGCCGGAGACCAATGAAAGTCGGCGACAGCGACACCGGAAAGTCCAACAGTGAGCTTTCCACCCGTACTCATTCTATCCCATTCGTGAACCATGCCTCTTCTGCGCTCTAGAACTCGCTGCCTTGACTGGCATGGGTGACAAGGCCTCACCAAATTTATATCCTGGTCGAGAGACCCCTACTAGCCGAAGACGTGCTCCTACCATTCAGCCCCCTTACGACCCCAACGAAGACGATCCGATAGAGCATCCCAGCAAATCCCACACCTCATATAACGATCACCCCAACAATCATTACGTCGTCGCTCCTTCCATCCAAGTTCGACCCGAATTCAGCTCTCTAACTCGCACAACCGACCTCACCCAACCTTTGACGTGCATAGTCATCATCGAACTCCCAGGGAAAAGACCGGCTGGTTCTGTTCCTGGCGCTGTCATATCAGACTCTTACACGAGGTCCATGAGCAGCGGCCAACTGTCCAACGGTGGATATTCGCCCTCGAGGTTGGATCACCAGCAACAGCAGCAGCAAAGGCGCTCCCCACTCGGCCATCCGCCCCTTTCCCCCCCTGATTATCACAGTGGCGACTATCAGTACCCGCTCCCGCCCCAACACATCCCTCCACTCTCGCGCTCCAACACCGGATATTCTAATTCTCCTTCCCACCAACAACAACCCTCACAACCGGAGGAAGATCCCTTTGCAGCAATAACCGAGGACCTTCGAAATCGTATCATTGATTGGAAAGGCCATCCGCTTTCCGATTTGGGTCCCTTACAAATGTATGATCTTCTCTCCGTCCGGAGGGATGCGGCAATTAGGGAATTCTACGTCTACCTGTTCAAGGAAGCCATCATCTGCGTCGTGGAAGAGAAGAAGAAGGGGCTGGGAAGGCTCTTGTCTAATGCCTCTGGCGGCGACACCAATTCGACGATTTCGTCCGCTTCTGGTGGTGGCAAGGGCGTTTTGAGGCTGAAGGGAAGGATTTATGTTAAGCATATCAAGAATGTGACGGCGTCGAGCGCGGCTGGGGAGATGAGCTTGACGATTGATATGGAGGACGAGTTGGCTTCATTTATACTGATCTTTAGGGACCGATCGTCGCTGGAAGGGTGGAGGTCCCGCATCCAGCAACTCGTCGACCAGGCTCAAGGCGGTGGACACGCTTCGTATAATCAACACCAGCACCAGCACCAGCCAGAGCCCTCGATAGAGGAGTTTGGTGGGAGCTCAAAGGCTATGAGAATGTTGAGTGGAAGCACCGTTACGACTGTTAGCAGTGCAGCTGATAGCTTGCTTGGTGGATCTACAAGGTCGACGCTGTCGTCTTCGACTTCTCATGGTTCGCTTAATGGCGTTAATGGGAGGCAGCAACAATACCAGCATAACAAGTTGGGTACACTAGGCGAAGACGACGAGCTGATGGCGGCATACGATACTCAGCCTAACCATGTAACGCCTTACACCTCGGGTGGACCTTCCAACAACCTGCCACCCCTCCCTCACCCTCCGATGGACCTCATCCTCGTAATCTCGATCCCACCACCCACAGCACCTCAATCCACCGCTCAACTCAAAATCCGCGTCATCAAAGCCACTTTGGATTTCGTCCTAGCGTCACTAGGGCCTAAAGACCGATTGAGCATGGTCACGTTCGAAGTGGGGACTTCAGGAAAAGTCAGGAAAACACCGTTCTTGTGCCCTGGGAAACCGCTGAGCAAGGCGAGGTTGGAGAAGTTTATTGACGAAGTCGGGTTGAGACTCGAGGAGACCCAGGACGAGTTTTTGGTCAGAGGATCCAAGGACGAGAAGACCGATGTCGTTACTGCTGTCAATCATGGTCAGCGTCGCGTCTTCAACCGAAAATTTTCAGCCAACTGACACTTTTTTATGCTAGGCTTTGATGTCGTGTTGCAGCGAAAAGGGCGCAACCCGGTCTCTGGAATGATCCTCGTCAGCGACGCCTCAGACAGCACCCGCCGCGCGCAAATGGACCTCGTCCTCGCCCGCGCAGAGGCCGCCAACGTCCCCATCCACTCCTTCGGCTACGGCCGCTCACACGACCCCGCCTCGCTCTGGCTGATGTCCAACAACACGAGCGGGACCTACACGTTCGTCAAGGACTGGTACGACCTGCGCTCCTGCGTCGCGGGCTGCATCGGCGGCATGATGTCCATGGGCGTGTTGAACATGAAGCTGCACTTTAAAGTCGTGGACGGGTACCGGTTCCGGATCCGCAAGATCTCTGGCGGGCCGCCGAGCGTGTTGAGCTCGGATGGGCTGAATGTGGACATTGAGGTCGGGGAGCTAAGGTATGGCGAGAGAAAGGAGATGCTGGTCGAGCTGGAGCTGGACAACTCGGATATGCAGCAGCGGATGGCGGCGATCAGCCGGGGGCGGAGCAACCAGCAGATGCACCAGGCGCTGCAGGGGCGGTCGACGGCGTCGAACCACTCGGGGTCGCGGCACATGAACGCGACGGACCAGTTTGTGCACTCGATGGGGCTGGATTCGCTGGCGATCGACGACACGCCGACGGACCTGGCGGACGGGATGATGGACAGGATGATTGACGAGGTGCCTGTGATTGAGGTGGACGGGTCGTTCTTTGATCCTGCGGCGTCGAAGAATGTGTCGAGGCTGGCGCATCCGGTGTTGTTGACTGTGACGCTGTTGCCGATGTCGTTGACCTCGGCGCCGTCGTATAAGCCGCCTACGCCACCCGGATCGTCCAATGGGTTGTCTGGAGGAGTGGGGGCATCACAGCAGCAGCCGAGCCCGAACGGTCCTTCAGATCCAGTGATTGTGAGGAGAAGAATGGAGCTCCTTGCTTCGGATATGATCACCCGCGCTCTCGTCCTCGTCTCGCGGAGGAACTTCCCGCAAGCCAAGAATATCCTGAACGAAACCCGTGGGGTGCTCAATACTGTTCTGCAGACTATTTCGAGGACGTTGCCTCCGCCGCCTCAGCCTGGAGGGATGGGAATGGGGAATGGAGGGGGTGTGAGGAACCGGAAGGAGGTGTTGACGCTTGCTGCGATTAGAGCTATTCAAGCTATATTGCAGGATTTGGGGATCTTGATGGAGGCGTTGGACGAGAATGTGGATCTGTTCGCTCATGACCAGAGGAATTTTGGTGCTCAGCAAGTATGGTTGTTTTTCCCCATTCATGAAGGTTTTTGTTTCTGACTAGTTACTTTCGTAGGCTATGATTTTGAGAGATCAGAAGAGTTGGAGTGGGAGGAGTGCTACTGAGAGATTGTTTTGGACGATTGATCATTCGATTGAGTTGGTTTCGAGGAGTATGGATTGGGTTTCTAGGGATTGAACATCGCCCGCCCTTCCATCCATCCCGCCCTTCTGGATTTTTTCTTTCTGCATTACTGCACTGTGTGCAGGGTTCATTTCTCTCGCATGCGCTGGACTTGTCCATCCCAAGGAAGATTCCCGACCTGCCCACATGTTCTCGTCACGGTTTCCGCTCGCCCTTGTGTTCATTTCTTGACTTTCGCATCTCTACCGTGTATTTTTTCTCTTCTCACATCACCCGTTCATTCACCATCCACGATCCCTCGCATGCCACAAACCTCCCAAATACCTGCCCATACATCTTGCGCGCCCGGTCTTTTCCCTGTCACTTTTCATTCCATGCTTGTACTACCCTGCCCCATTTCCATTTCCTGGCCACCCCCAGTAATCCTATCTCTACCTTATACCATTAGTAATACCCATTCATCCCGTTTCAAGTTCTTGTCACTTCTATTCCGACTTCTCTCACTTTCGCCTTTGATTCCCTATTTGTCCATCTCTTTATCCATCCAATTATGGAAATCGCCCTTCTAAACCATCGCCGTCACTCCCTTCTCGACCTGACCCAACCTGACCCACTTCCATCTTCGTTTCTCGTTCATCGCTTTTTTGTTGGTCATTTTGTTTGTTCTGCTTGTCTTTTTTTGCACGTCCATTTGTTCTCCCTTTTTTACCATTGAAAGCCTTACATGCCTATCCGAGTCGTTCATTCTTGTCTCTATTCCCCCCACTGGCACCCTGCCGTTCCAACTTTAAAGTATCGTATATCCAAAGGGCTTACTCATACCTGCCTACTTACTTATTATTACTTACTTTGCCTATTTCGCTCGTCTCCCCGCACCATCATGGTACCCATATCCATATTCATAAAGAACATACAACCAATACATACATACCATTTCAGTTTCCAGAGCATTTCACATTCCATCATTCCCATTCAAGCTACTATATCTGCATCGTTGGAATCCAGATATACAGTATACACATAAATACACCCAGTCCCTGTCAGCGCCTTGCCTATACCGCTTTTGACAGCGTAAATATACATATGCATATGCCCTTTTTTTATGCAGCTTCTTCTCTCTACCTATGGGATTGTGCTCGGTTTTGGTATTCTGTCTGGCTTTGTTCTGTTCTTGTCCCCTTCCCGCTTTCTCTCCTCGCTCCCTCTCCTTTCCTCCCCTACCCTTGTCATTCGGCCCGCACCCGCATCGGCATACAAACAGGGATGCATGCACAGCACGCACGAAGACCCGGAGAACATCGTCGAGGCCCTAGGGAGCCAGCTCTAGGAAAGGGAAGATATGATTGCCATGGTGAAGACGCTGCGGCTCGGCGAATGAGGCCGGTCGCCTTCCAAGGTGGTCAATATGGGCGCATTTGGACCCAAAAAGGGAGAAATTGGGAGCGGCCACCGTCGGGACTCTACTCCCTAGCCTGAGGCCTGAGGTCGGTCAGGGAGCAAGAACATTCTGGTTGTCATCGGCAGCTCGGGACTCGGCGCGGCAGACGTTTAGACGTTTGGGCGTTCGGTATCTGGTGTCATCGTGCAGGGACACAGCGAGGGCTTGGAGATTGAGATTGCGATTGGCGAGCACGGGACGGCGTTGGGGGCTTCTTCGTGTCCGTCCGTCTGTGTCGGGTCGATGATGTGCATTGGCCGTGGTTCGGGAATTTTTGACTTGGGGGAATTGAGATGGGATAAGGAGCCTGAAGCGGGGCGTGGGCGTGGTTATCTCCACGGATATTTTCGGTGATTTTCTGGGGCTTTGAGTGGCAGCGTACGGGATTTTCCAGCGCTAAGCAGGTGGGTCGTGTAGCTCCAAGGAGGGTGAGCTGTTGGGCTTTTGGATGGACACGTCAGTTGGGTGGATTGTGATGATCTCCAGTGCGGACAGGTCACTGCGAGAGTGTAGATATCTTACATTTCTGGGCTTTTCAAAGCGTACTTCTAGTGTATATATACCCCTTTATTCCGTGAAGATTATACTCACTTACTGTAACACGAAGTGTTGTGCTATTGAACGCATTGCGTGACGACGTGCTCCAATACCTGAACTCCGGTGCACACTGCTGAGGGCACCAGAATACGAGGAAACGCCGACCATTGCATTGCCAGGTCATTCGTGTTTCTCCGCATCACCTCGATAAGGTCCATTAGGGGTGGGACTCCGTATCAGGTGGTCCCGCAAGCCCCAACGTCGGCCAAATAGTGGACCTATGCTGCCAAATAAAGACATGCGGGACCCGGCTGCGTCGTGGCAGTTTGGACTTCTTCAAGCGGGGGAACTTAGGGTTCAATTTCAACAACCACACTTCCAACATCCCTTCTTACGTTTTCTCTCTTCTCCCTTTACCTCTCCCTCTCCCATCTCATTTCTCTTGACTTCTGGTTATCTCTAAAACTAGTTTGGGCGAGTAGTATCATCGTGCTGGGATGGCGGGCTCGTCCTCGTCTGGATCGTCAATTCGCCAAAGGCAAAGGTCACATGCTCCTTCAGAAGCTGGCAGTCATGGTTATGAGCCAATTCACGTTCAAGATGATGAACATTTAGATGATGTATTCGCTCCTCCGGTGCGTTTTAGTCTCGCGCAGGTTGCTGGATAGGTGCTCATGATTACACGCGGCAAATAGAGACACCAACATGAATACGAGAGGCTGTTGGAAACTCCGGGCGGGAGCAGAATCGTCGTCGCAATCCTGACCGCGCTAGCTTTCGCTCTAAGATTTTACAAAATCAACCACCCAGACCAAGTCGTGTAAGTAACCCACTTCTGGTCCACATCTGCGCTCCCACCCTTTCCCAAACACGAGATACTAATTTCGCACTCAACCCTCCTTCCTATTCTGGTTTATCCGACAATTCGTGAACACACGCGCGTATCACAGCTTCGACGAAGTCCACTTTGGAAAATTCGCGGCATTCTACATCAACCGCGAATACTATTTCGACGTCCACCCGCCGTTCGCTAAGCTGCTCTTCGGCCTTGTGGGGTGGTTCGTGGGATTTGATGGGCAATTCAAATTCGAGACCATTGGAGACAGTTATACCGTCAATCATGTTCCGTACGTCGGGATGCGGGCGCTACCTGCGATTTTGGGTAGTTTGACTGTTCCAATTGTGTACGCTATTATGAAGGAGAGCGGTTTCCCTACAGTTGTGGCTGCGTTTTCGGCGTCGTTGGTTTTGTTCGGTATGTCGCGTCATCTGTTTCCTCCTGCCACGTAGCGCCATATGCGCGTCGAATGGACGCGCCTTCTTCCTTAAATCAGCGATAGGATCTGAATATTGATATATCTCTCACAGATAATGCACATATTACGCAGTCAAGGCTCATTCTTTTGGACGCAACTCTGATTTTCTTCATGGCCTTGACGATTTACTGCTATGTTCGATTCAAGAAGCTCCGCTACAGGTTAGTGTGACCACATACTCCAGCGGTGCAGAATCTGACTTGTTTGATCACCTGTTAGGGAGTTCACTCCAGAGTGGTGGACTTGGTTGCTAGCGACTGGTGCCTCTATGGCGTGCACATGGGGCTCAAAGGTTAACGGAATTCTGACCGTTGTTACCATTGGAATTGCTGTTTTGATCGATCTCTGGGACTTGCTTGATATTCGTAAGAATCCCCAAATGGTGTGTATGATTCAATCTCTGTGAGTATGATGACTGACTCTGGGCTCATATAGGACCACTTCTGGAAACACTTCACTGCAAGAGCAATCGCGTTGATCGTCGTTCCATTCATTATCTATTTGACATTCTTCTACATTCATTTTGCTGTTTTGGTACAGTCCGGTTCCGGCGATACGTTCATGAGTCCCGCATTCCAAGAGACTCTGGCCGGCAATGAGATGCTGCTGAACAGTCATGGTATGTGGCCTTTGTTCGTATAATGATGACGTCTGACGCATTAGTATAGAAATCCGCTACTATGATATTGTCACCATGAGACATAAGGAAACCAAGGTCTTCTTGCATAGTCACCCTGAACGCTATCCTTTGAAGTACGATGATGGCCGTATCAGTAGCCAAGGTTAGTCAATCTTAGCGAACGTCGATCCATCAAACACGAGGGCGCTAATCACTGCACATACCTCAAGGTCAACAAGTGACGGGATATGGTCACAACGACACCAACAACCACTGGCAAATTATTCCTACCAAGGCGCTCCCCGAGACCGGTCGTGGACGCGTCGTTCGACACGGAGATCTCATCCAACTTCTCCATGTCAACACCAACAGCTACTTGCTCACTCACGACGTTGCTTCACCCACCATGCCCACCAATCAAGAGTTCACGACATGGGCAAAGGATGATCGAAGTAAATACAATGACACGCTCTTCAATGTATACCTTCGTGACGGTGTTGATGGTGACGTTTGGAAGACCAAGTCAGGATACTTCAGGCTGATCCACGGACCTACCAAGGTTTCGCTGTGGACTCATCCTAAGCCTTTGCCGGACTGGGCTTTCAAGCAACAAGAGATTAACGGGAACAAGAACCCAGTCGAAAAGACTGCGATTTGGTATGTTAATGAAATCATCGCTGACGGAAGTGAGTGTTTGTTCTTGAAGGAAGCAAAGGAATGTGGGCTGACTATCCCGCGCTTCCGACAGATGGCCGCGATCCTCGAGAACGGTTCGAACAAGTTCAAGTCAAACAGCCCAAGAAAATGAGTTTCTTCAAGAAGTTTGCAGAGCTCCAACTGTTGATGGTTCAACATAACGCTGGTCTTACAGC
>KB722739.1:1803562-1830191 GCA_000349905.1 Volvariella volvacea V23 | reverse complement strand
CCCTTGGCTTAGAGGGTGGGTGGGTGGCATTACTTCAGGTGCGCATCCCTTCACATCGTGGAGAGTGTTGCTTATAAGTTCGCCGGAGGCTTGTGCCAGATTTTATAATTTTATAGGTATGTCGTACCTTGTGGTGGCTGGCGAGATTGAATTGATACCTTGGGTTGATAGGTGCCTTCAGGACTTGAAGTTGTATGCCCAAATTCATATCGCCGGCGGGTCGCCCACCAGTGCAAGAGAGGGCGGACGCGTAGAAGGGTCTTGAGAGCGTATGTGTAGTTTTATCGCTGGTCCTTCGTTGATCATTCACTTCCATATGATCCATTCTCTTCATCTCGCAAGCATTAGCGCGTGAATGTAGTGTCGGTTAGTGAGGACGGCGTGTCAAGGTGTTCAAGATGTGTACCTCAGGGTGCGTCTCGAGATTAATGACTAGTTGATATCCTGAGCTGATGGGTGCCTTCATAGCTTCAAGTACTAGTCGCATGCTCAAGTTTATATCGCCGGCGGGTCGCCCACTTTTGCAAGAGAGGGCGGACGCACACTAGGACCCCAACAGCGGTATGTGTGATTCATCGCTAGTCCCTCGTCAAAGGGTATTACTGATCGTTCGCCTTTAGGGCGCGCGCCAAGAATGAGGCAAGCTAAGTCGTTTCCTTGTTGCAGCGAGTGGGCGGGCGGGGTACACAAAAAGGTGCGTGTCTTCTCCATCTTGAAAGGTGGTGCTTTTCAAGGTGGGGAGGACACTCGGCTTTTTGTTTCCTCAATAGGTGTATCCCGCCCTTATCACCATGCCACCTTCAGATAATCTCTGCTGACGTTGAGCACGTATAGCCTGGCAAGATGTGTATTGATCAACAAGATACCATACAGTAGCGTTTTAACGATATACTCTATTCCTTTGGCTTGCGAACCCAGAAGAGATAATTCGAGTCTGTTGTGCCCCACGCACCCCTTGATGCCAAATGCCACCTTGACTGAAGGGGATTATAGATAAGACCTCTGATCTCAGCTTCCGTCCTGGTAGGTTGGCCATTCTTCGGGGTGTGGGGTGATATCCAAGGTACTTCCGACCCCGCAGTCTTGTGATAGTCCTGGAAGAACTCGACCAATTCGGAAGGATTGACGAATTTGGAGTACGTGTGAGTGCCGACGGTGACTCTGCGCAGGACGTGCTCGGCCATGAGGATGGTGAGAAAGTACGAGAGGGGCGTGCGTGCGATGGTGGAGAGGAAGAGGTGCCCTCCGGGCCTGACGAGCTGGGCACAGGTGGAGAGGAAGTGGGCTGGATTGTCGACGTGTTCAAGAACTTCCATGGAACAGACGATATCGTAACGGTTTGGTAAGTTGAGAAGGTCGTCCGAGGTGGCGTGCTGGTACGTGAGGGTATGGGAAAGCCTGTGGTCGTGGCTGGCGTGGTGGGAGGCGATGGCGATGTTGGACCTAGAAGCGTCGATGCCTAACGTGTTTGCGCCAAGTCGTGCGAGGGACTAGACGAATTGAGACGATGACTGACGTGTCCCAGTGAGAATGATATGGGGATTACCTCAGAAAGCAAGCCTCCACCGCATCCAATGTCAAGAACATCCAGCCCTCGAAGGGGATTTTGCCGTTGTGGGAGAGGCAGGTCGGCTTCGGCATCGTCTCGTGCAATTTCGAGCAGCTTTTCCTTGATGAACTGCACGCGCGCTGGGTTCATCTGGTGCAGAAAGGCAAACTCGCCGCGCTCGTCCCACCAGTGGGCGGAGAGCCTCGAGAAATGGGCAATCTCAGCATCGTTGACGGTGGAGTAAGCACGGCGGAGACTCGGGACAAGGGGAAGACGCAGCATGGAGGCGATGTGACTGTGACCGCCGGATGACTTGTGACGGTCACAGGGAGTGGCCAAGCCATTGGAGCCCTTTTTGCTGCATTACACATACTCCGCGCAGGCGCAACGATCCACTCTCTCCCTCTCTCCTCCTTTATAATGTCTAATCTATTTGCTTCCATCTGGTCCCACTCCCCGCTCTCCGCCTCCTTCTCCCACCCCGCCCCCGTCGAGCTGCCCACCGGGTCTGACGAGCCGCTGCTCATGAACACCGACAAGGAGCTGGCCCTCGATAATCTCGCTTCGGAGAAATGTGAGCTCAGGATAGAGGGGATGACCTGTGGGTCCTGTGTCGAGGTGCGTCGTCCTCCTCGTCTTGCGCCAGTATCGTGTGCTGTCGTCTCACTCTCACTTCCGTGGCTTGCTCCGGACACAATCTCTGCTACGTCGGACTGACCCAGGCCATCGAAGGGATGCTCAGGGGACAGAAGGGTATCCATTCGATAAAGGTCGCGCTCCTCTCTGAACGGGGCGTCGTCGAGTACGATCCCTCACTATGGGACTCAGACAAGCTCATCAACGTAAGCCCCGTCCCATCATTTGTCTTAGTCACTCGCTCCGTAAGCCATCTGTGCTGATATTTGTTGTCCTTCTGCCTCGGCACTTCCCTAGGAAATATCTGACATTGGCTTTGATGCCTCGCTGATTCCTCCGACGCGCGAGGATACCGTGACATTGCGCATCTATGGCATGACATGCGGGTCTTGCACATCCGCAATCGAGAGCGGCTTATCCAAGGTCCCCGGCATCAACTCAGTTGCTGTGTCACTAGCAACAGAAACGTGTACAGTAAACTTTGACCGCTCGATGATAGGCCCCAGGGAGATGGTGGAGCGGATAGAGGAAATGGGGTTCGACGCCATGCTGTCCGATCAGCAGGACTCCACACAATTACAATCCCTCACTCGCGCAAAGGAAGTACAGGAGTGGAGAACGCGGTTCCTTTGGAGTCTGGCGTTTGCTGTCCCCGTTTTCTTCATTTCCATGATTGCTATGCACATACCATTCTTTCATTCTATACTTTCCATTCGGCTCTTCAACGGCATATACCTTGGCGACACCCTTGCTTTCATTATCACAACCCCCGCACAGTTCTGGGTTGGCGGCAAGTTCTATCGGAGTGCTTTCAAATCTTTAAGACATGGCAGCGCCACGATGGACGTTCTCGTCATGTTGGGCACAACGGCGGCTTACTTCTACTCAGTCTGCATCATGATTGCCGCCGCATTCAATACCACACCTGACTATAGACCATTCGTCTTCTTCGAAACCAGTGTCATGCTCATTGCATTTGTCTCTCTTGGACGATTCCTCGAAAACAGGGCCAAAGGGAAGACCAGTGCTGCCCTCACTGACCTTATGTCGCTTGCACCTTCTATGGCCACCATCTACACTGATGCACCGGCCTGCACGCAGGAGAAGAGGATACCCACCGAACTCGTGCAGGTTGGTGACGTCGTCAAACTCGTACCAGGAGACAAAATCCCCGCCGATGGCACAGTCCTCCGTGGGTCATCTAGTGTGGACGAGAGTGCTATCACCGGCGAACCCGTACCAGTGTTGAAACAAGTCGGAGATGCCGTGATCGGCGGAACAGTCAACGGCCTCGGTACCTTTGACATGACTGTCACTCGCGCTGGGAAGGACACTGCACTCGCACAAATTGTCAGACTTGTGGAAGAGGCTCAAACGTCAAAAGCTCCGATCCAGGCATTCGCAGACAAGGTCGCAGGTTACTTCGTGCCCGCCGTCATCTCTCTGTCATTGCTTACCTTTGTCGTGTGGATTATCGTGTCGGCCATTCTCAGCGATGAAAGTCTTCCGACGATGTTCCGTATGCATGGGGCTAGCAAGTTTGCGGTTTGCTTGCAGATGTGTATCAGTGTTGTGGTGGTGGCTTGTCCTTGCGCACTAGGTTTGGCTACCCCCACCGCCATTATGGTTGGAACTGGTATGGGTGCGCAGAATGGAATTCTGATCAAAGGCGGTAGGGCATTGGAGGCTAGCAAGAACATTAAGCGCATTGTCTTGGACAAGACCGGCACTGTCACTGTCGGCAAGATGAGCGTTGTTGGTCTACGATGGGCGCCTACTCCTTCCGGAATTGAGGAGGAGCCTACCAAGTTGGATGGAGTATGCGCTGATGGGACCACGACTAAGCTTGCCGTCATCTCGATGCTGAGCGCTTCAGAAGCCAAATCCGAACACCCACTCGCAAAGGCCGTCGCTACCTATGGCAAGGAACTCCTCGCGTCATCTCTTACCGGGGTCACCCCACCCGAAGTCATCGTGGAGTCATTCGAGTCTGTCACTGGTGCAGGCGTAAAAGCAAGCCTCAAGTACTCCGGCTCCAAATACACGATCTACGTCGGAACTGCCAAATTCGTCACCCAAGTCGGCGATCACGATGAACCTTATCTTCCCAGCGCGCTCACGACTTTTGAGACCGCAGAGACATCACAAGGCCGCACCATCATCTACGTCTCCCTCGCCGTTCCCTCTCGCAAGCTCCCTCTGCCAGTTCTCGCGGTCTCCCTCTCCGACGCGCCCAAGCCATCAAGCAAACAAGCCATCCGGGCACTCCAAGCGATGGGAATCGAGGTCAACATGATGACAGGAGACGGAACAGCCACCGCTCTAGCCATCGCCAAACAGGTCGGCATCAAACCCGAAGGCGTCTGGGCCAACATGAGCCCCAAGGGCAAAGCGTCTCTCATCACCGAGCTCTTGGAGAAGGACAACGCCGACTCGAAGAAGGGCCGCCAATCTGGGGTTGCCATGGTTGGGGATGGCATCAACGACTCTCCGGCGCTTGTGGCTGCCACGGTGGGCATTGCGCTGTCGAGCGGGACGTCTGTGGCTATTGAGGCTGCGGACATTGTGTTGATGCGCTCGGATCTGTTGGATGTTGTCGCTGCGCTGCATTTGTCGAGGAAGATATTTAGCGTGATCAAGCGGAACCTCGTGTGGGCGTGCGTGTACAATGTGGTTGGGATTCCGCTGGCGATGGGCGTGTTTTTGCCGTGGGGGTTGTATATGCACCCGATGATGGCTGGCGCTGCGATGGCGTTTTCGAGTGTGAGCGTTGTGATGAGCTCGTTGGCGTTGAAGTGGTGGAGGAGGCCGAAGGAGAGCGTTTTTGAGGGTGAGAGGCATGAGGTGGAGAAGGAGGATGGAGTGTGGAGTAGAGTTGAGGATGGTGCGAGAGGTGTGTGGGAGACCGTTAGGTCCCTGGGTGGTGCTTCGAGGGATAGAGAAGGGTATAGCCAGCTTCCAGTTGAGATGGTTAGGGTGTGAGAATCCTCCCCTCTTTCCTGGTGGTGATGGTTCGTACAGTGGGTCGGCACATCTGGTCGAGTTGGACGATATATCCCGTTTCGTATCCTGTTTGGGGACTTTTTCTTTCCTGCTTCATAATTGATTGCTATCTACTTATTTATTGCTCGTTTGGTTTTTTCTTTCCTTTGCTTCATTGTTCTCCGGAAGATACCTTTCTTTGTTCGCTCTTTTCGATACTATTCCTTTCCCTTTTTCGTTTTCGTCACTAACATTATCGCAACTCCCTCCCCTTTCGTTATATCTTCCAGCCCCAGATGCTCAGCCCTCCCTTGCCACTCGTTCACCTGACATACCTTCCTTGTGCCCGCGTTCGTGTTGTTGCGTAGTGTTCTCGCATGGATTTGTACCGATTTAAGAGAGTAAGTTGTACTATGGTGTGGATACCTGATGATTCTAGCCGATGTATATCCGTTGCAGTGTGGTGGTGGGTAGTGCTCAGGACGATTGGTCAACTCGCTATGCGGAATTTCGTGGTCGTCGTTTTCTGCTATATACTGCTATATAAATGCCAAGACATTGAGTGGTGGTGATGGAAACTCTCGTGACGCAGTGGGTCCTTGGTGGCGAGGTGGTTATTGCAAACGCTCCGAGTCCGACATGCCTGTAGTGGCGGACAAGTCTAAGACTCGACATTTAGCTCATCAAATTACTCGTCTTGAGATTGTACTGCTTATATTGTACATCACCACGAATCTGAAACTACTCTGGCCATTCTCTCGAGGACGCAAAGTCATCAGCCAGAATATGATGTCAAGTACTCCACCAATCTAAACCCAGCCTCCCACCTCATTTCTTCCTTCTTTCTCTTTCACCTGCGTTGACCAACCTCGCTATTTCCAGTCAATCGGAGAATAGATGTCTTAGGTCGACGGTGCTTCGCCTACCGGAGGCAATTTCTCTTCAAACATATTGGCTTCTTTGATTATAATAAGGATGCGATTATCTGGCTATTCGGTATGTTGGATCAGTGGGTTGTTATTCTCGATTAATGGATAAAGGTCATTGGGAGACTGGGTTCGGAATATTTTTTTGGTGTCTATATCGGTAATCGTCACTTATACGATGTTTTCGTATGTGGACCTGGCCGTGCAACAAGGAATTGATAACTATACAATTGGGCTGCTGTTGAGGCGTGGCTTCCAAGCTCATAAGCTATACCTGCCTCAAGATCAAGTAGATTCATAGGGTATGGTTTTTTGAGTTGATGTGTCATGCGCAGTGGTTAATCGTGTTTACAAATCACAGTTCGCGGATACGGGGGCCCACTATTTAACCTGGAGTTTTCACTTGAGTAGTAAATTGACGGAAGAAGTTGAAGCACATAATGGGGTATGTACAAACCCCATGTCATGTACCTGCGATCGTGAGATGATTAACATGTTTTAGGCGGTTAAGGTTTCGGGCATCAGGGAAGGCAGATGCAGGGCAATGGTAATGTCATTGTAGTAGGTCCCTTTGGATTGGGTATGTGGTGGTGAGTATGAGCCTAGCATAAGGTCATACTAGTGACCGAAGGTAGTAGTCTCTGTACTAAAGAGAATAAAATACGAGTTCACGGAATAGCGAAGTTTATCGCAAATTCCCGCGGGCTAGAAGCGTTGATCAGCGTTGATCAGTACACCACCACAACTCCTGCAGGATCATCGTGCCTTTCATCTTAAATACAACTGATACCAGTGGATCAACATAATGAAACTATGACCCTACTGACGGGGGTGCCACGCCACTGCCATACCTCCGCTCATCATCCCGACGTGTCCTGAGTATTTGTAATGAGGGCTACCATTTTTTGACCTAGGCGATGACGCCTGAACGCCGTTCATCGCCGCTGGCCTTTTCCCCACCTACCTCTTCGGGAAGCCAGAATGCGTAGACCCTGAAGATATCCTATTGACGTACGTGAGTTAGGCTGCTGGCGTGTGTGATGAGTTGATACCAACCCTCTGTGTGCCGAATGCTAAGGCTGCAGCACAGGGCACTGCAGTTGGAGGGGTGCTATGCGTAAGCGCTTGAGGACAAAAGTGTATTATTTCACTCACGAGCAGGGAGGAGAGCATTCCATAGAAGACTCGGCTCGGATGCATATAGAAGACCTATTCCGCTCATGCTGTAATCAAGGGTTTCTCGGTTTGATTGCAAAAGCCATGACAGGTAACATTGACGTACCCCATCGCAAAAAGAGCTGTAAGTGTGAACACCGTCATTCTGATATACGTTGACAAAGAAATGCGGGCGTAGGCGCGGGATAGCCCTCGGAAAACATGCCAATTGCGATAGAGCATCAAACCGGTCCAGGCTATTGCATTTATTAGTCAAGTTTCGTGGGCACTACCACAGCGCGGTACCTTTTAGAGGGAGAAACAATGCAATTGCAACCACGGACAACAGTGCCGCTGCGATGAAACTGATGCGTTGCTCCATCATCAAAACTGCAGTCAATCTCCGAGACTCGAGGAGGTGATGCTTACAAGGTTGATCTCCCTGCTACGTGACAATAGAAACCTCCAGTAGCATGTCGCTCAATTTTTGCAGGGTCTTGTGTAGCCTATCAACGGTGAGCCTTGCGCCTCACTATACCAGCGCAAAGTGTACTCACAAGGAATAGGATAGTAGCACCGATATGAAGAAGTGGTGGTACATAAGGAACCTGTGTGACAGTTAACTCTAGCGCCGCTGAAATAAATCACCAAGCTCACGAAATGAACGAATTTGTCACATATTTGATTGCTCGTTTTGCCGCTGAAGATGGCAAGCAATCCGAAATAATACTTCGGAATGTATTTTCAGGAATGTGCAACAAAAGATTTGCCAGGGAAGGACGTACATCAATCATGAAGCAAAGGATCGCCCATGAACATCTATCAAATAGTGGGCGCATCAGTAAGAGCATTCTAACTTGATCTGGCAAACCCAGACCCACAATATTGGAGCGGCATACACCAGAGCGGCCTGCAGTGCACACAGCGTATAGGGAGGCTCCGGGCCACGTTGCCGACCAACAAGTAAAAGGTAAGTGATAGAATACACCAATCCCGAGAACATAAGGCAAAACCAAGCCGCTCGTCGATGAACCCGAGGGGAGAGTAATGCAGGCAGGAGTGTCGCCAAAACCAGGAAGAACCCAAGGAATGCGAAGGCGTTGAACATAGATAAATACATAGACGCCTGGTGTGCCATCGCCGCCGGAGAAGAACGAAAAGCTATTAACAGAGAATTAAAGTAGTCAGCTACCAGAGCTGAGCGCTGAGGGATGAGGAGAAATGGTAGCGGGGGATGGCAACGTTGACCTCACGGGGCTCCTCAGGTATTTATGTTTGCCGAGTTTGATGTACTAGGCTCGATATGCAGCCTGTGCACTCTTGGCTAAGAAAGGTAGAAACCGGTCCCTTTCGCTCAGTTCAATGATGTTACAGTCTCTATCGAGTTGTCCTCATCTCAGGGTTGCGGAAAGCAATATATTTCTAGTAAGGTTACGGTACCCCCAATCCTGGGCGGGTTTAATAGAAAGACCCTAACGGAATAAAGCAGTGCTCTTTTCGTACAATGCTAAGCACATGATCATGCTTGTAGCAGCCAGTGAGAGTAATACCTTGACCCACCTATCTTGTTGGACAGCGAATACTAAGGGTAAGAGTGTCCCCACTGTCTCAAATGTCAGGACTGACATATAGCGACAGAAGATGTAAAGACGTGTAGGGGCGCTCTTAGGGCAAGAGGTGCACTGCATTTATGTTACCAGCTTCATCGAGGTGGAGCTGTCGCAGTAGCAATAGGCACCGGATGTTCTCCAGAGGAGACAAAAAGCGTCAGAGTTATTAACACACCGGGAGCCCAAGATTCTCTTTGGTTTCTGAATTATACGTCTCGGATATTGAAGGTCTCGTAGTGACATGAAACGAACGGAGAGGGTATTGCATCAATGAGGCTGTAGCAGCGGAGCTGCGCATCCCTAGCAGAGGGATGGCCTCGGACAAAACCGAGTATGGAGAGACTAAGTTTATAAGATTTTTTACCTTGCGGCGGTGGATTGGCATGACCGAGGGCAAGGGGAAGTCAAATATTTTTTAAACAGTGGGGTACACCTGTCCTTGTAGAATTTAAAGATCAAGGCCTCTCGATGGAGACAATAAAATCCCAGACATTTGGCGGTTGCTCCATCACGTACGACATGGCCGACCCGAGTCCAGTTCACGTCGTCAGCGTCACTGTGTGAATCAGCCAGTGCAACCACTTGCATGCCGGGTAGGGCGGGAGACCACCCCCTCCTGGCATGCAATTGAGACCTGATCTTTATGACTTCTGAATCCCTTGCCTCCTTGCCTAGCACTTGGGAGAACATGCCACCGTTGCCCTGTGTCCGTTCTAAAGACTGGATGAGAATTTGGGTGTTATTTACTGGACATTTTCGTTTGTGGGTCCAGTCCATGAGAATATGTTGTGCATAGAACGGGTGACACCCATGGGAGTATTAACCAAATTATCCAGATCCGTGAGCCAACAGAAGACGGGTTTGAGACGCAGAAAATCTGTAAAGACTCAACAAATGAATATGTTTTAATGGCGTGCGGCGCGCACCCTAGTAGACTATCTCCAGGCGCCGCCACAAGGTGCGAGCACATGTGAGGCCCGAGATCGTGTTGTGACCGCCGAGTAGAGGATGAGTGAGGGACACCCAAAAAACCAGAGACACCGGCAATTGGTTCCTAAATTTCGATGGAACAGTAGACCCGACATGCAAAACTTTGTTTCTAGTGATAATCATAACACATCAAGTAACGTGAGTCGTCGGCTCAGTGTGTATGCAAAATCTCGTGCCCTCGGTGATACCCAGAAAGGTGTCGTATTCGAGTTAGTGACCTTGAAGATAGATCTCCGGTCTTTGTACGAGTAATTTCTTTGGTGGTTTATCGCCCATTTTCGTGACTGCAAGACTGCAAGTACTGGCATGGCTATTGTCGTGCATGGACATTTCAATCAGCACCTGGCTGACTGAACATTGGCTGGTACTCACTACTAGAGTGTTGCTAGCGGTCGGTAGTCATGTCGGCAGACTCGGAGGTCCTAGTCTGTAAGTGGAGAGTCACTACAATACCAGCATAAGCACGGCCATGATGTTGATAGTCATGGACAGCTGTGTAGAATGACACGCACTCGGTTGAGTTTATGCCGATATATGGAAGCTATTAGAGGTTGGCCAGGCCCAGTTTTCGTCGTACGACACACTCTATACAACGTTCGCTTGAGAGATCGGTTGGATCTCTCATTCGTAAAGGTAGGAATTATGCGTATATGCACTAGGACGTGGCACTGTGTAGCTGCGGGACGAAGGTTGCATCCAAGGTCTGGTCCCTCTAGCAGTAACAAGGCGACAGTTCGCAATTCGAGAACCGCATCATCCGGTCAGAGGACATTAGAAGTCAGAAGTGAGTGTCCTGAACTGCAATCCTTCCAGTTCCTTACGATAGAGATTTCAAGTGTTGACAAGAGAAGCAGCTAGAGAGTGTGTCAGCAAGCGTTACTATGTGGCGGTCAAGGTGGTGATGGTAGTTTGAGACCAAGATGATGTCAAGATTCATGCATGGTAATCAATAGGCTGGAAAGCTTTACTAGTATCGAATCAGTAATACGCATGTGCTGATATCCACCTCCTGTAAACTGTATACAGCACCAACAGAGCTCAATGCCAGCCACTCGAAGACCCGCTAACTATACTACTCAGATGAAAAGTCCAAGCCGTAAGAACCAATTAAAACAAACACCAGTCCGTCACACAAAAAGAAAGAAAGCGAGGTCGCCACACACCATAGCTCGAGTCAGCTCTACAATCGAAATTTGATAACTCAAAACCTCGTAAATTGCCATCACCCAAAAAGACACCAAAAACCAAAATTTGCCACGACATTTGTAACCGATAACCTGTATGTCTTGTATGTTGCGTTGTGTCTGCCTGTAAGTGTACGTAACCCATGTAACTAAACCTAACAAACGAGTGAACTAATTGGCCCTTGGGATCGCAGTTCGATTGGAAGCTGTATCGGATTGGATTCGGGGAAATGTACTTGGGAGGAGCGCTAACGAGCCTACCAGAGAGATAAAAAGAGAGGGGGTGCGATTGTAATTGAGATTCCAGAATTCAATTTAATTGCGTGTTGCGTATTGCGTACATAGTGAAAAAAAAAGGAGGGAAGGGAAGGGAAGGCGACAGCGGGAAAGAAGGGATATCAATGAATGCTTGACTTGACTTTATTTGACAGGACGGCAGACAGTAGTTGTAGAGGGTACCAAGTGGAAGGGAAGGGGAAGGGGAACGTCTGAGGCCAGACAGGATGAACAGGGTCAAAGCAGCAAAAGAAAGAAGGGACAAACAAAAGGACAGCTAAAAGTACCTATGTCTGGAACAGTTGTATGTCTGTAAATGCAGGGGAAAGAAGTCAAAGGAATTACGGAACCGGGGGAGCCCTCAAACGCGGAGAAGGCGGAGGTGCATCAGAAGGGTGGGAAAGGCAGGGAGGTAGGTGAGCTACGAGGCGGAAATGTACAAGAACAGGGGGAGGGGTGATTATTTGTTTGGGAAGAAACGTTCACGTTCGTTGGGGGCGGGTGAGGTCTACTGCCGAGTAGGGCAAATTGCCCATTGTATATGTCAAGCTATTCATAATCCCCTCTCCGCGCGCCAAAGAGGACAGGGGTTCTTGGGAGGCAACGTCGAGAGGTAAATGCGATTGGGCACTTCCTCAGGCGGCACTGTACAAGAAGAGATTGTTTGTTGCCGCAATCTGAAATCACCTCCAGTCAGCAAACATGATTACATAAAAAAGTCTGCTTCACTCACCGCAATAGTGTTCTCTCTTGGATGCCAGCTAGCATGTAGAATCTTCTTATTAAAGTCCAAAGGTTCCATCTGC
This sequence comes from Volvariella volvacea V23, assembly GCA_000349905.1. Classification (NCBI taxonomy): domain Eukaryota; kingdom Fungi; phylum Basidiomycota; class Agaricomycetes; order Agaricales; family Pluteaceae; genus Volvariella; species Volvariella volvacea. The sequence goes on along the minus strand of KB722739.1, from coordinate 1,818,077 downwards.
ATAGCGTCCCTCAAACCGCCTCTTATACCGTTCTTGATTCCTGGTTTGCCCATTGGTCCACCAATCTTTCTTGCCTTGAACGCTGACTTGTCCGCTTGTAGTACGACATCGGATAGATTATCCACGTCGTATATTCGGAAGTAGTTATGGTATGAACCCGTCAACACGTGCCTGGTTGTTCCATTTCCGGGTGCAATGAACGACAAAAACAGTCACGAAAGGCATGTCGGGTCCAAAGAGCGGTAGGACAGGTAGCAAAAAAACAAATGAACAACGTTAAGAACCCCAGAAATGGAACAACAGAGCCAAAGAAATGGAACGCACTTATCATCCCCTCCCCATACACACTCGAACTTATCGAAGATGCAATCGTTCTCATACAAATCGCAAAGCTTCCCTCGGAGGTGGTCGTGAATAGGAATAGTCTTGACTGGTCGCGATTCCATATTGATATCCCAGATCTTCAAGGAGAGGTAGTCTCTTGCGAGGATATACCGCCCATCGTGACTAAACTTGACGTCCGAGATAGACGAGATAATCTCTGAAAAGAAGGACCGTGATAATGGGTCTTCCTCTTCTTCGAAGCCTGCATAAGACGGTCAGGGTATATTAGGGGCTATACCCACAAGGGGTAGCTGACACGTACATTTTGCATGCCGATCGCAAAGCGCCGAGTCCCGCATATCTACCAGTTTGATGTTGCTTTTTGAGCTCGAGTACATGAACAGGTTGCAATGTAACGGATGGAATTCGGTAGCCGTGATAACTTCTGTTAGTTCTTCCATATTCACAGGTTTGATGTCGACAATATCTATCACAAAAACATACATTCATAAACCAATCACTCCAAACAGATAAACGACGTACTAAAGCTTTGATCGCTAATGTTCAAGTTCCAAAGGTTGATTCGCAGGTCATCAGCGGAGATGTATGTTTCTTGATCGGAATTGACAGAAATGGAGTGTATGTGATAAGCGTGTGCATTGGAATAAACCTTGCGCGGTACGGCGGCGATGATATTATCTTGTTGAGTCATCCGTGGTAGCCTTAGATATTGTGAATTTGTGGGTGCTGGTATAGGGCGTTGCCCATCGTGATGATTCGACTCTGATACCACGCGCAGTTGCTTCTCAAACACCTTCCATAGTTTAATTGTTTTATCTGTGAAGGGTGACAAGGCAAGAACAAGATGGGAACAAAAACAAAGGGTAATTAGTAAGCGTTCTGAAGGAGATGGGCGGTTTCAGGGGGTGGGTAAGAGCAAGAGACAAGCTGTGCACCGTTTGTAGATAACAAGAAATGTGCAGAGTTCTGTCGTTTGCACCATTTAATCTTGTTGATCTTCTCTTCTATTTCCAGAGATTTGAGGTAATCGAATTCTGGTTCGTGTGACTGAAACTCGGTGTAAAACTTGTATTCGCATCCCTTTTTCTACAGCACAGATCCGACGGACGGCACAGTCCACAGCATTCAGTATAGTGTGCATTCGGATTTTCGGATCGGTCCCAGTTATCGTTCGTCGACCAGTGGCGTAGACGGCGATGAAAGACGACACGATGCAGAGTGCGAGTTTCGGGCAAGTCGGTAAATCCGTTGAGCAATGGAAGGCAGACATAAACACAGCCCAGATCAGCGTGAACGTCAAACAGATGAGCAAGATGAAAAGGTGGAGGAAGTGTAGGGCATGCAATGAAGGCAGGGGGAAGAGCAGGATGTTCATATGACGACAAGTAATAATACAAACCGATTCATTCCTTTCAAAGAGCACGACACGACCTCCCTTATCACCTGTCGCCAGATAGTTGCCGGTCGAATCGAATTCAACGGTCGAGATGATATCAGCTAATTAAGGGGGAAGGGGAGACAGAAGGGTGATGAGATGAGCACATTGTATTGGTATAGGGCAAGCACGACCACAAGGCCCTCCTCGTGGAAAAGAAACGGGCAGGCAGCGAGAGATCCGTGAAACAAAATGAATAGCATACCCTCTGTGATACTGTCGTCCACCTCGCCCTTGTCACCGAAGCATTGCGCAAATCGCCAATTGCCAGAGCTTGATGGGTCGTCCATTGGATGTTAAATGCGAGTCAAACAAGAAGAGATTCTGGGTCGGGTGATTTATTTGCAAGATTTTTGAGAATAACGATGGGCTTGATGGGCGCTATGGAGGGATATTGTGGAGTGCAAAGCGGCAGAGGATGAGGAGACAGTTAAGAGCGAGAGCTGATTGTGTTTGTCGACAACAACTCCCTCCCTTTCCTCGTCCCCTTGCATTATGTAATATCCATTTGCCACACCCTGCACCAAACAAAAGCAAACGCCGTTTCCTGCCCTTCCCGCCGATATTTCCCTTTTGCAACACCAGTTCACATCCAACTTTAGTCCACACCACAACCAACCATGCCCATCGCTCCTATCACTGGCAAGCTTCGCAAGCGCTTCTGGATTGATGTTTCCTGCGCCCTTGGATTGGGCATTTCCTCTGGCTATGCATACTGGTGAGTTCCCCGCGATATTGCCTCGTGTTTTTTTTCGGGACTGACTCGTTTGTCACAGGTATGGCGTTCACCTCCCTGCACGTAAGTCCTAGGCATCTCGTCCGGAAGTTCACCATCTTTACTCTGCCGCAGTCGAGCGTCAAGAGAACTATTACATCAAGCTGGAGCGCGAACGTGCACAAGCACAAGGCCAATCCTCATAAAGTTGTTTAGGTCGGAGGAGAGGAACTATCGCTACATTAGACCCTAGATTGGAGTGGCTATTTCGTTGAGCGTTGAAGAGAGGAGTGGAATAAACCGGCTTGTAAAAGATACGGATGCTCAGTCAATGAAGGGCTTTCTGCACTCTGTTCTAGACCCATTGTCCAGATCCCATACCGAGATTGAACGCGAACCACCTGTAAAACCACATCACTTGCGTGCACGCAGCATCCATCAGCAGCCTGGAACGGCATTGTCATCCTGCAAGTCCGTACAAAGATTAGAATAATTTATACCACACGTAGCATACTGGCATATAGACGTGAATGAACGAAAGCAAAACGCATAATCCACGAGGGAAACCTATGATGGATACAATCCTAACCGTTTAAGCTCTTCGCAACTGGGTATGACCTCTTCCTGAATCTTCTTAACCTTCTCCCAGTCTGTTCCAATACCGAATATCCCAACCTCTTGATCTTTCAGCCTTTGCTTCCTATCCAGTCCCCGTTGACATTGAGAGTACATTTCCTGTCTATAAGTCTTCTCCACAGACCCTTCGAACTTGGCCAACGCAGGTCCACGTTGGACTTGCGATGATGATGACAAGGACGCGTCTCCACTCGCCTTGTCCTTTACCTGTTTTGACAGCTTCTTGACATCCAGGCCTTGCTTTGCCAATTCCGCGCCAATGACAGGATGCGCCATAAATTCTTGGTTGTTCACATGATACTTCACTCCTAGCCCAGCAGTCGCAAGCTCCACGTTATACCTCGGTGTACTTGTGAACGAGTACCTCGGGTCTGGTACAGGTGGTGTCGTGAAAAGGTTTGGTAGAGCTGAGAGTAAGGAGAATCCAAAGAGAATTAAAAGCGGTAGTAGTTGGACAAAGATCGACCGTGGAGTGTCTGCCTGTTGCTGTTGTCGTGCAGCACGGAATGGCCCACCTCCCATACGTGTTGTCCGGAATCCTCCAGGTCCAAACGTAGCCGTAAATACTAAAATCTTAAGGTTAAAAACATGCCTTCGACATGGATGGACTTGCAACTAACCTGGTCCACCGCCAAAGCCACCCCCAAACGCAGGTCCGAACGCAGGTCCGAATGCATTTCCACCGCCTCCAAAGAACATATTGAACAAGTCCTCAGGACTTAGTTCGCCGTCGAATGTTGCACCATTGGAGTATGATGTAAATGATCCAGAACGTGATGGCATTCCACCGAATCTGTCCTCTGGATCGGCGCCACTGCGGTCATAAGCTGCACGTTTTTGTGGGTCTAAGGGAGATGGAGGGTTAGATACGGCAGTGTAGGGTCTGTAGGGAGAACAAACCTGATAGGACTTGGAAGGCCTTTGATACCACTGTATAGGAGTAGATCAGCTTGGGCAATATCATTAGTTATGTGTGAGACCGCTCACTCTTGAAAGCCTCATCAGCACCGGGTGCTCCATTTTTGTCTGGATGCAAGGCCAAAGCCAACTACGTGAATCGAGTGTCAGCCAACCACCCTCTACGCCGAAACCAAGCAACCAAGGAGCATACCACACACCTTCCTGTACGCCTTCTTGATGTCGCTCTCTTCACAATCTTTCTTCACTGCCAAAATCTCATAGTACTCCGTCACTTTGCACGCTATCACCTTCTTGACAATAGCATGCTGTTCTGCGGTATACTCCCTTTTCTCTCCTCCCATTCCCCCTGCTGTACCGTTCGCAGTTGAGCCTGAGCTAGAACTAGCAGAAGTATTTGCAGCAGTCCTGTGCCTAGTTCCTCCGGCAGAGGGATGTGTTTCCGCCCCACTAGCTGAACTTGATGCGCCCCCACTTGCGTTTGTGGAGCCAGACCCAGACCCAGAAGACGAAGTGGATGCCTCAGCACCTTGATTGATTTCCGCCAAGAGCTTTACGGCCTGAGGTGTCTCGAATAACGAGATTGATTTTTGACAAAACTTCCGAGCTGAGGGAAAGTTGTTTGCTTCAAAGTGTTTTCTGGCTATACCGAGACATCGTAGTGCTTCGTCCTTGTTGCTTTCCATTATAATGTGCTTTCTAGTTTGTTAATTTAAATATATGGATTATTTGGGAGGTTGTAGGCGACTGTGAGCGTTGTTGCTGGCTGGGACTGAGCAGATGGGGGTGGACGTGAGAATAATACTAAACGACACTGCAAGTTGGCGACTAGTCGGGTCTTTCTAGCTCTGTCGAGCAGCGACCCAGGAGGTTAGGAGAATGCGGGTAGAGAGAGGGTATACGAGCAAAGTGTGGCAGCTGGTTCACGCTGATGAGGACGTGGACAATTCCAAGCCAATTGCCGATCGCTGTGCATCCACTGCCCTGGCCTAAGGTTAGGGTTTAATAGCTCATGTTTCCGTTAATTGACGTCAATTACTAATTCCTCTCGGAGTTTCCCTCTCAGTAGCTCTACCCTGTCGTGGTCAGAGTCATCACGGTTCGGGTCCAAGGAGAACCTGTTTCTGCTCCCCTCGACGTTTTTCAGGCCCTAGGGAGAGCTAGTAAGAATGAGCTCGAAAGGTAGCACCAAGGTGGATATTCCAACGACGGAGGATGAGCCAGCTGAGCTTGCGAGGTTCCGTAACGAATGGAAGGCCGAAGTTCAACAGCGCAAAGTCGCACAGGCTGCTGCAACAGCAAAGGCCACACCTGGGCCGAGCACTACCACCAGCGGTATGATAGCCTTCCTCTCTATAGTTCAGCCAAGCATCTCATCGCACTTACTGCACCTCCTAAAGATGGACCCAGTACTATTCCAACTTCACCACCACGACCTCCGCCCAAGTCTGGGCCGAGTACTTCCAGACGAAAGAGTTCAAGCACGCATGAGCCACCTCCAGGTGCTCCTCGACCAAGGTCGCCATCGGAGGCGACTGGGGATGTGACTCCCGTTGTTAATCGGCCGCCCACTGCGCTCTCTCAATACCAGAGCTCGGCTCTGGAGGTTTATCGAAGGGCCATTCAACACGAACAAGGGGGAAAATTGGACGAAGCGTTAGGACTATATAGACAAGCATTTAGATTGGTGCGTCTTTCTTTCGAGCTTTTGTGGGTGGTATTCTTCATTCTGCTCCAGGATCCTAATGTAGATCGATTATATCATCGTGAAGAGATGCTGGTCACTATTATTCAAGCCCAGCAGCATCCTGTTGGTGGCTCTAGCAGTACTAGTACAACAGCGCATCGGCGCTTTACCTCAGGAACTTCTAACCATCAACTATCAACTAGTCATGGCCATATTGAACCTCACCCAGCCTATCACATCACTGGTATCCTATCCCAACTTATCGCCTCCTTCCCCCCAAGTTTGAAATTCGAGCCGGAGGATGAAACACAACCTGTCCATATTGGCATGTTGCCGGATGAAATCCTGACCATGATCATGACTATGCTGGATGCGACTTCCGTTGAGAGGTTTGGATGCGTGAACAGAAAGACGAGGGTGTTGAGTTTAGATCCTGTCATCTGGATGTAAGTGCTCTTCCTGAGGACAAATCATGATTTGACTACCGTGCCCTACTCACGCTTCTATGCTTATCTATCCATTGTGCAATCACAGGAATTTTGTACGCCGGACGTATAAGCCACCTCAGATACCCGATATTGAGGACCTGGCACCCATTATTGAACAATATAATTTGGATCACCGAAGAATGTACATTGAGCACCCTCGTGTGCGGTTGGATGGTGTTTACATCGCCGTGTGTCACTACATGTTAGTCCGGATATTCCTCATCATGACCGTGGATCAATCTGATTAATGACTCAACGAACACCTAGACGACCAGGACTGAGCGAGAATAACTGGGTAAACGTAAGTCAACCTCTTCAGCACAGCGTATACATCTCTGTGATCAATTGTACCAGATAAACCATTTAATTACATACCATCGCTACCTGTACGTTGCCTACCATCTTCGTTCATAACCACAACGGGCACTGACAAGGGGTAATCGTGTAGCCGGTTTTTCCCAAATGGACAAGTCATATCCCTCCTGGCCAACGAGGAGCAATCACCTCAACAAGTGATCTCCCTACTCAAACTCGGTGCTCGGAGAAAGGCATGCCTATCTCCCCGCATGACAATCTGCTTTATTGACGTTTTCGTTTTTCTCGATTAGGGTTTGTTCTCGGGGACCTGGGAGTTGACGGGAAAAACGGTCCAGCTAACCAACCTTATCGAGACTAAAGGAAAACTGGCCAGCCTCTCCTCGGACGCTTCGTCGGCGCCGAACAGCCATTCTCACAACCACTCTTCCCATCATCATCACGCCGACGAGGACGACGCTCTGATCCGTTACGCCTTCAGTATGGAGCTTTCTCTGAAGTCCAAACCCCTGGGTAGATGGAACAGGTTAGATATCGAAGTCTATGACTCCATCAAGTTGGACACAGGGGATATCATCCCTGTAACCCTGAAGAATGAGAGACCATTCTGGTTCTCAAAGGTCAGGTCTTATGTTTAAGGGGCGTGGTTGAGGGGTGGATGTTTCTAGTCTTTGCCTGTGAGGATTCGGGGAGGAAAGGAGTGGGTGGGTCGGATTGGTTGTGGGTTATGCTCTTAATTGGGTTGAACGGCCGCCTTATGATGCGCGTAGAAACTGAATATCCTCGCATTGAGGTGGATGACCCTTTGCAATATGATCCCAAAGTTCGGTGCTGAATGTCCTACATATTACACTAAATCAATGCCCATGCCCTTGACGTTGTTGCTCACGGCACGTCAGGCATGCTGGGGAGTAACTTGCAACCGCTCGGAGGCCTATTTCGAGTTTGCTAAGCCGGGCCGTCGTATCAGCTGGTTAATACGAGAGTGATATTTTCGGGCCAAACAAGCTCTGAACCAGCCAATCGTCTCTTCAATTCGGAATAATACTTCGCAAGTCGTGCAATATCGTATTCGCGGGGGCCACTGCACATGGGGTAGGTCAACATATTTCTCACTCACGGGCGCCGTATTATCCACTCGTCTTTGCCGAATCTCCTCCTTTGCAACATTGGCAGCTGTAATTCAACACCCTGCACCCAATGAACATAGCGTGTGTAAGTTGATATCTCTGCTATTTATCTATAAGGAACAGGCCAACTACTGATATCCTACTGCCTTAATGCCTACTGCAGCTTCGTTTTAGACTCTATTCAAAGCCAATTTACTCGATGATGACAAGCGTGGCAGAAAAGGCTCGAATAGAAGCCGTAAAAATCTCGGTTCGGCACTCTGTAGACTTTTAGAATTCGACGGTTCAATCTCGAGAAAACGAAGCGCCATTGCAGCCAGCTCCCGACGTTGATCCCCCAAATGTTCTCCGCACTGATCAGTGATGCTTCTTCGAAGTGATTTGCCTTCCGTTCTTGGCTCTTCCTCCTCGAAAGAAATGCTCCTTCCAAGATCTTACCTCCATATGCTCCACAACGAATTGTGCGAGTATCGACCGTCTGGATGGGTGCCTCGTCCTTCGGTCCGTCTGTTCGCTAGTCGAATTCGGTTAGATCTGGTCAAATGACCTCATACGGGTGCAGAGCACGGAATAATCCTCGATTTTGAATTATTGGCTCCTACTCGACGTCGACCGGTAACATGCATTTCTCTTTCAGGCTCGAATCTTCGTCAACCCCGGATCTTTGGGCTTTTTCGAGTATATAAGCTGCATCCAATGCTCCAAATTCTGCAGGATATACAGCACATTCTCCTCTAAAAAGATGTTTCTGAAGACCTCCTTTGTGGCCCTTGTCCTCGCCATTCCGGCGCTAGCCCAACAACCCGTTTGGGCACAATGTAAGCTATGAGCAAATACTGTGTTTGGCGTCGAAAGGCTAACGAGCTGTGATACAGGCGGTGGTATCGGATGGACAGGTGGAACTACCTGTGTCTCTGGTTCGACGTGCACCAGAATCAATGACTGGTACTACCAGTGTCTCCCTGGTGGCCCAACGACCTCAGACCCTCCAACCACCACGACTACCACGACCACGACCACGACCACGACCACCCCCGGCGATCCAGGACCAACTAGCTCACCGGGTACTTGCCCTAGCCTTCCTTCTAACCCTACCTTGAGGGCAAACTCAAGACTTCCTGATCCATTCGTATTCTTCGCCAATGGTTCCCGTGTCACCACAAAGGCGCAATGGGAGTGCCGTCGCGAGGAACTCTTCCAATTATTCCAACGCTACGAGCTTGGAACTTTGCCACCCAAGCCCCAATCGGTCACTGGCTCCTTCTCTGGTGGTCGCCTCACCATCAACGTCTCGGAGGCTGGCAGGTCAATTTCCTTCAGCGTCACCATTTCCAGTCCATCCGGCTCCGGTCCGTTCCCCGCCATCATCGCTTACGGTGGTATGAGCATCCCAACACCCCAAGGCGTCGCCGTCATTACCTACAACAACGACGACATGGCTGCTCAAGCCAACACCGGCAGCAGAGGCCAAGGCAGGTTCTACACCCTCTACGGCAACACCCACACCGCCTCCGCCATGACCGCCTGGGCCTGGGGTGTCAGCCGCATCATCGACGCCCTCGAGACCACCACGGGCCACAACATCAACACCCAAAGGATCGGTGTCACCGGCTGCTCGCGCAACGGCAAGGGTGCCCTCGTCGCCGGCGCATTCGAGCCCCGCATCGCGCTCACCATCCCACAAGAGTCCGGGTCCGGAGGTGCCGGATGCTGGCGCATCTCCGATGCCATGCAGCGACAGGGCATCAACACCCAGACCGCCTCCCAGATCGTCACCGAGAACGTCTGGTTCTCGCGGCAGTTTGAGCAATACGTCAACCAAGTCAACAACCTCCCCTTCGACCACCACTTGCTCGCGGCCCTCGTTGCTCCCCGAGGCCTGTTGGTTATTGATAACACCAGCATTGACTGGCTCGGCCCTCGCTCCGTCTGGGGCTGCATGAGGACTGCCAACAAGATCTGGCAGGCGTTGGGTGTTGGCGACAGAATGGGCGTCTCCCAGATCGGTAACCACAACCACTGCGCGTTCCCCTCATCTCAGCAAGGGGACTTGAACGCGTTCGTCGACAAGTTCTTGAGGGGTTCGTCGACAAACACCAACATCATCAGGACGGATGGTTCCAACAACCTCGGCTTTGTGGAGTCAGAATGGGTTGACTGGACCGTGCCTACCCTTTCTTAAAAACGGATCTGTAACTTTAGCTATTCTGTACAACTAGCGGTTTATTATCGATTTCTTGACTTTGCTTGTAATAAGTGCGAAAACTCGTTTCGTCTCGCATCCAGGGTAAGAGGTGATATATTGAATTACGAATACTGTTTACAACCAATTGGATTAGGCCCAGGATATGCATAGGTTTGTCCATCTTGGTAAGTAGCGTAGGGATGTCCATAAACTAGAGTATACAAGGCGATGATTATGGAGCGATAAGAGGTGTAGATAGGGTGTCTTGGGTACAGGCATGAGGCAGGTCTGGAATCCTGCGCCTCCGGCTGTATCCGCTATCAGTATGCTACGTATGCAACGCAAAGCAGCGGGAATCCGGCGTATAGACCGAGCCAGAAAACGACATTCCCCATCAATTTATTGCGCTTGATAGCGGGGATACGGCTAACAAGGATTAGAGGAATTTGGACAAGCTAAAAGATCGAAGTGAACTATTTAAAACCCCTCACCCGACGGAAAATATATCACATACCTGCAGTATGAATAGATACATTCTACGCGAAATCAATATCACAAAAATAGTTGGAAGATCAGAATGAACTAACCTTATTTTCTTGGTCACAACGGCCATGACTAGCTCATGGGCACACGCACTCAAAAGAAATGTGATGAACATGGCTCTCGATTTGGAAACATTGTAGCTGAGAATCGAAGCTGCATATACGTGACGTAGAAGGAACGCATGAACTGGTTTGTTCCATTTCCTGGAGAACTCATCCCAGGACGTTGAATTCCACTGTCAATAAAGAAACCCATGAGACCGATGTCGGAGGCCAAATCTCGGGGACATATACCCAGTCTTCGTAAAATTGACGGTCGGCAAAGCTACATTCGTTATGGTGAGGATGGCTGTGTTGACGTTAATAGTGATGAACCTCACTAAGATAGTTCGGCGAAGCCATTACAAATACATTCTGCGATTCCTGTTCAGTAGCAACTCGGGCGAGATCCAACTTGCTTACCGAAGATGATATAAAATAATAAAAGGTATGCAATCATGAAGGGTAACGCGAGATCCAAAAGGGAACGAAAGAATGATTGTCCAGGTGTAGGTGTATTGGGAAGAATGAAAGTTTCCGTGACGGTGTAAAGGAGTGCGAATGTGCCAAATGTTGCAACCTATGTGGTTAAGCGTTGATAGGTCAGCATACAGTATGCTTTCTCAAGAGCGACATAGTAAGCAGCCAACTTAATGTGAGTGCTTACTGTTTTCTCAAATACATAAAGAGGGCGTATTCTTACGCAAGTGCGTCAGCATGTATTACAAAGACTTTTATCTATGACACTTACCTATCCGTTCTTGGATACTCGAGTTCATAAACTAGGGTCGGGATTAGTTGGTAAACCGCAAAGTTCTTAAGCGTAATGTTCTCTGGCCAAACAATGCGTTCTGGCCCTGAGCTGGTCAATTCGCTCTTCATATCGGAATATTCCCTCGCCAGCTGTGCAATTTCGTTATCGGGGTGGTCAACCAATGGATGAGGAAGATCTGAAGATGTGTTGCTCTTCGGCACCGTAGTATCAATTACACTTCGCCCAATTTCCTCCTTTGCAGCATTGTCCAACGCGACGGCGGTGAGGCGTCTTCGTAAGGCGTTGGCAGTTGAGAGATCAACATAGGATCCCGCAGAACCACGAGGGATCTCAGGGGTGTCTGCAGGTGTGATCTCTTGTGTATCGTCGGAGGTAGACGGTGATGCTGCAGCCTCCCTTTCTGCTCGAACTGCCTTTGCCTGTGTTATAGCTTGACCCCAACCCCCAACACGTTCCGTGGCCAATCGTAATTGACTTTCTAGAGCTCGAGATTGTTCTGAAACGTATTGTAGGTAGCCATTCGTAGACATGTATGAATGCATCTTCATAATCATAACCTGTCCCCGAGTTAACCTACGCATTCACTAGGAGGAAGACAGATGCTTACCAAGGAATGTAAGGTCAAGAACCCCGACTGGACCCATGGCCACTTCCTACCTCAAAGCATTACAAGCCAGTCGTACATGAAATCAACAAACCCACCTGTTGAAGGTCCATGTGACTGCCACGAATAGGACTAGTGTTTGGAGCGTGTGCTGTAGGGCCAACCCAAACCAATAGTACCTTATCCATCCCTTGCTTATTGCTTTGGCAAAGGGGACGCATAATACCGTGCTCAGCACGAGGACTGCATCACTGATAGCCAAGGTCACCGCATCTTGAGAAAACATTGTAGCGAAGGCGAGATTCAGTGGACGACCACTGGTTTCGATACTTCGGATGTAGGTCCGTACTGTCCAGATGAATATGGATATCCAGAATAGTGAGAAGAACCCCTGAGTGTGCACACATCAATTGTGAAGCCCGCGCGCATATACTCAACTTACGCGAAACTCATTCGTCCCCGACGTCTCGTTTGATATATCGAAATGCGACTTGCGAGGTGCAAAGGTTATAAGGGCGCGTAGTTTGTTCGAAGACTTGGACCTAAACGGCTTCGAGACGTAAAGTGTTCCGTCCGAGGTCTTGAACCCGCCACTAGCCGTGCGGGTGGGTATAGTAGGTTGTGGCTGCTCTTCGGACATGGCGAGTTGCGTGGCGATTGTCGCTCGAATGACGTATACGCGCAGCACGGATCGAGGAGTGAGTGAAACAGAATCGTACTCAATACGATTTGCGGTGACAACGAGAGGCCAGACGCTGTCGGCGGGTCGATAAATGCTGGAGGGATATGTGCGTCGATGACAAACGTGTAACCCGCGGTGACCACCTGTCGGCGAGGCGCTCGCTTGGCACTACGTCACCGGCCCGGTTATCATGTTCTCTCCATGAGCCAGCCACCTCGGCGCTGCAGCGCTCCATCGTCGGGGGCGCTGGGTGCTGAAACCGTCCAGTTCGCTGTGCTCAGCCTTCCAATCAGCCGCAACTTCAGCGCCAATACACTCCTGGCCGTGTTACATTTAGGCAGCGCCGTGAATCACGTCGCCGGTTCCGTGTCCGATCACATAGATTGCTGAGGCTTGCAATCTCTCCAAATCTGCATATCGGCAGCTCGGTTCTACAGGGGGATGCTAAGCTTTGATGGAATGCTGTGCCCAATATTCGTCCAACCAACCCGGCAGGCTCAGGGCCAGGCTGCTGTACACTCCATCAAGTCCCTTAATCCGGTCTGATGAATACATAAGGGCAATCTCACCGAATGTGCTTAAAGCGCGAGACGCCTGGAACGTCACCCACTCCATACTTTTGTTTCTCCATCCCGCTTCACCTCCAGAACGACTGCAATCACGTCACCCCCTGGCACCCACTATCGTACTCATTCTCACCAATAATTTCCGATGGAGGAGACAGACGAAAGTATCAAAGGCCATTTGGAACATTGCACGATTGTTTTCGACACACTGCTCACTTGCGCATTCCTTATCATCGTAGCCATTCTGGTCACTGCTGCCTTGTCAAAACGAGTCAATCGCGCCGCGACGTGGTACTCCTTCCTAATATCTTGGGCGATTTTCGCGGTATCATATGTGCTGTTACCTATGAAGCCGTATGGGTATGAGGCGCCGTTTGGAGCTTGCCTCTTCCAAGCAACAATGATCTATGCTGCACCCCCTGCGTATGTAATTACTGCGTCTCGCCGAAGCACGTCAATTCATACCGCGTCCCTGACAGTGCGACCACCGCTACAGCATGTCTTGTCGCAGAGGTATGTGGCTCACTCCAATCACTAAAGTGCCCCAAAGAATTTTCTAAGTGTGTGCTATCCTTCAGGTATACCTGCGCCTGCAAGCGAGCATGCTACAAAAGACGCCCCCACGTTGGACCACCCTCTTGGTACGCCAACACACCCTTGCTTGTCCCCGCCGAGCACCCCGATTGACGTCTTCTAGTTGGTTTCACTGCCCTTTTGTGTGTTTGCCGCGGTCGCTATTGAGGCCTTTGCTGTATGCATGATTTCCTTTTCCGGTGGCCCAAAATATCGTATTCACTAACAATTCGGATACAGGTTGGTTTGACGAACAAGCCGCTTGTAAAAATGGACCCCTCGTATATGTTCTGTCACATCCGACTGGCTGCCCCGTAAGGTGTCTTCCTCCAGCAAGCCCGGTATTTGTTAATTTGCGTTCCGATTATGGCAGTGCAGTTGTCACAGCCGTCTTTTGTGTTGTGGCAGTAGCACTCCACCTTTGTATATCTAGTGAGTCGACTTTGTTTACTCCGGCTCAGACGCGTTTTTGACATACCCCCTTGTTATGTAACGTCCTGATCTCGTAACTCTACCACCCGAAGTAATGGTATTGGTGCGGGTGTATCTCAACTGGCGCAAATTCAAGCAGGTACAGAGATACAGCGCTATATCCACCACTTCAAGTAGCCAACCGTTCCAAGTCTCGAAGTCGGTTCTCGTCCGCATAGTACTGTTTATTGTGGCACCTTTAGTTTTGGTCAGGTAAGCCCAACTTTTTTTCCCTTGCCACCGAGGGTCAGAAAAATACAATATCCACACCCTTGCATCTCCCGCTTCCCCGTTACATTTTTGGAATTTCTTTTGTATATCCCGAAGCACTCGGAATTTTCTCGGTTTCCCTTCTTTGACCGGCACTGACACATATCAACAGCATCCCTTTGGGGTACCTCATAAACCC
>KB722739.1:1701132-1803462 GCA_000349905.1 Volvariella volvacea V23 | reverse complement strand
ATCTCTTAAGACCTTCAGATGGAACATGTTTCTCCCTGTGCGTGTCTATTTCATCGTGCTCTGACCTTGCGCTGTCCTCGAGGCGGTGATACCCGTCCTCCCAACCCACCCTTATCACGACACTTGGCTAATTTCTGTCGTTTGATTTTTTCTCCTTTTCATACGGTTACAGACGGCACCGCTCCTCGCCGCTCTCATCTTCGGCACCCAAAAGGTATGCCTCCGCGCTTGCGCCTTCAATGCGATATAATTAATTTGATTTCCGCACGATCCTATTAGGACATTTTGAGAGTGTGGATGAGCCCATGCATACGAGATAATTCTTCAGGAGACTTCAATGGCACAAAATCCGAGTTCAGAGCCAGTCTAGCCACACAGAGATCAAGCATGACATTGCAGGCACCATATCACAAGCGTTTCCAATCAGATGATTCAACCAGACCCTTGGTCTCGGAGATAATGAATCGCTGATCCTCCAGATACGGGGTGAAGTAGACTGGGGATAAGATAGAATTTGGACAGCCAGTGCCGTTCAGGATCGTAACCCTGCTGGTGGTGCTGGGATCGAAGTGAGTTCTTGTCGCTGCCGGGGGATGTACCATTACTTCGGCATCTGGTGGGTCATTGCGACATTTTTAATACGGCTTTGATGATACCCAGCAGTCGACCTTTAGATTGATTTTTTTGTTCATTCATTGTACATTCTCTTGGGCTCGGACCACGTTATTCCAACCATCGTACATACATGGTACGGACTCATGGCTATGTATACAGTACATATATTTTGTTATTATACCTACTTACATTTAAGTCGCCATGGATGGTTAACTATCCACTCCTTTTACATATGTATCAACACTACCACGCTCAGTTACGATTTTAATGATACTTATTGTTTATCCGGGTGTACTTGAATTTAGTTTAAAATCTGATGTCGGTCGTCAATCCGATGATCAAACAAAACAGCGTATTTGCAACAAGACAGGGAAGCAAATTACAGGCCTTCTTGGTACACCGCGGCCGCTGTAGAGGTGTAGAAATCTTTTGAACGGATGCTATGTAGCGCGTGACGCGTCTGCCTCAGGGATCAGTGTAGCCATGTCGGTTGATGTCGGCGCTTAGTGGGTCAGTATATAAACATTTGCCCTGTAAACATTTGCCCCTGACTTTCCAACTCCAGTGCTACATAATTTATGACGCCGCTCACTGGCAGATGTGTGGGGCTACATCAACTGCCCGCAGAGCTCCTGCATCTTGTCCTTATTTTACTCGGCGATTGCGACCTGTGCAACACAGCTTCGACCTGTCACTTGCTCCACGTCCTTTCCCTCCACGAGTTGTTCTCCCGGAACGGATCGTTGTGCGATCAGGCAGATGGGTCATCTCCTATGTCTACCCCTCTTCTTGATGCAAGCGGTGCAGCCCCAGAATCGTCCTGCAGTCTAGGCCATGTGGATGAGCATGCAGCGCGCAGAGTTTCGCTCATCCTGAAGAACGGAAAGAATTTGGGTGTTCTCTGCGGTTTACGCCTTGCTCTTCCGTATATCTTCCACCCTTACCGAATATCAGCTTTGCATTGCATATTCAACGGGCCCCGCGACGAATTGTGGAGGGAAGTTCGAAGCTTGCATCGCTTCCTGGTAGGAAGCAACCACGAGGCCGCATCCACAATTGAAGCAGTCACGCTGAAGTGCCATCCCTCGATACTTCAGTATCTCACTGAGGCTGGCTACGAGAGTATACCTCATAATGTTTTTGCCTTTAGGGATTTGCTAGGTCTATTTATCGGTACGACTGCAGGACAGACGTGCATCCACCGATGCAGTTCTCTAAACCTTCTCAATTGTCGCCTGTACTACCCCCACTGGCAGCCCCTCATGAGCATTCCACCCCCAGTCTGGGTGTCGCCGTCGGAGCCCCTCGCGACCCCCAGCCTTTGGCACAAATTCACTTTCATGACCATGAAAGTTCTAAATGCCGTGAAGTCAAGACCTTCCACCACATCCAAACCCAGGCTCCACACACTAAATCTGGATTCGGATATTGTCTTCCTCCCTCCCATCAGGGGTCAGACACTCGACATGCTCTCTCAAAACTCCACCTCCATTAGGTGCCTATCGTTTTCCATCATAGACGCCCAAACGCTAGCCCGAATCACCCTACCTAACCTAGAAGAGCTCTCCTTTCGTGGGCACATCTCTCCTGCGGCGGACGATCTGGCCGTTTTCCTCGTTCGCCATCCATCGCTCAGGGTTTTGGATCTTGGCACTGCCATTGGCTCACCTGTCGACTGGTGGAGACAACCCAGAGGCTTCCTACCAAATTTATCGACCATAAAGGGATCACCCCAGGTCCTATATTGGTACATCCATCCCCGCCGTCGTTTATCGGGATCAGCGACGCCTCTGCCTGCCCTCCGATCTATTACTCTCATCCTTCATCTCGGGTGGGCATTCCAGACGTGGGCGTTTACTCATAATAATCTGATAGATCTACATGAGAGACTGACTACGCTTTCACTGACGCTGCAACTTCACGTAACGAACAGAAATTCAGAGTGGCTAAGAGACGATTATGTGATAGCCCAGATGTATGAGGGGGTGAAGTGCATCGAGATTGATCTAAGGCAGATTCCAGATTTCTTTGGGATAAGGGAGGTTAAGGCACTTTTGGTGAAATGGCTCGCGAAATTCCCGCTATTGTCCACTGTGTTGGTGGTTGGGAAAGACCACAGGCACCTAGCAGAGAGCGATCAGGACTTGAAGGAGTTGTTTGAGATGATTACGACCAAGTACCCTCAGGTCATAGTGTAGTGGCAGCAAGAGTGACAATTGTGTACTGTATTGACACCTGTGTGGGAAATGGTACCGGCAATCAGCGCACTATCCAAGGCCATAACCCGAATTCGCTTGAACCTCTTGAACCCAATGGACGCTGGTCCCCCGCGTTTGCCGAGACGTAATGTCGAGGTATTTGACGCTGATGGAAATGTTATAGCAGGTCCACCTCTTTCATCGGTTACTTCATTGCGATGTGTTAACACGCTCACTGGCAGGATTTTGGCAATACGGGACACTCCAATGGGATGAGTTTTATAGATATATCACTGCGTTTATCGTTACCACAACTGAGTGGGCGATCTTTCAATACGATTCAGAACAGCAGCAACGAGGTGCAGAATGTCCTCCTAGTTCTGGCGTTGTGCAACCCGGTCATTATGTCTTACTCTCCACTTGTACGTGACAAGATAACCTCTCGAGATCTTCAACTAAGAACTACTCAATTTCAAGCTGGTGAAGCAACTCGTGTCGGACTGGTGGCGATTCGCACTCGGAATCGGATTCCTACGCACTCAAACACCCCTGTCCGTGTGAGTCTGTCTCGAGTAGTTGTCTATGGTGATTTGACTGATTTAATTCTGCCTTTAGGAATCCCATTATCGTACACGAACACGCAACAGGGATGGAAAATGCTTGATTACTGGCCAACAAACGCAGACATACAGTCGCCTGAAAGTGGCGCATATATTCCCTCGTGCACATGACGTAGAAGTGAGCATCTTAGCTACCATTGGCTTCGTTCTGAGAGCTAAGACTGACATCACTATAGTGGATACGCAAGGGTTATCGTGACAAGATTACTGATCCAGCGGAGGAAGCCGTTTTGGGGGGTTCATCAAAGATCGACTCCATCCAGAACACAATTACACTTCGAAGTGACCTTCACGATGCATGGGATAATTATGAATTTGGAGTCAATCCGGACGTACGATCGATTTTAGCCTGAGAATGTTTGTGTTCATTGCTGATAGCGATTGTTGCCACAGAATAATTATCGAATTACTGCATTCACTAATGGCAATGACGATATCAACGGCCGGTATCTTCACCTAGAGCATATTCAAGACCCGAGTCTTCGGCCTCTGGACGAGTTATTCACTGATCACTTCATGCAAGGACTTTTCAAGCATATGAAGGGTGCGGGGGTTGATCCAGAATGGACCTACGAGGACTATGATAACGCTTTCGGTGAAGGGTCGTTTAACATGTCGAACCCGGCGATTTGGGGGACTTTGGAAGGGAGGCGACATTTTGAACTAGCTCTAGCTGATCGACTTTTTGATCATCGCATGGAGCAGCAAACATCAGGTACATAGATTGAGCTCCGTCATGACAGATGCTCTGTTTTCACAACTGTTTCTGTTGAGTAAGGCGGGTAACCGCATTCAGTACACCACGCATCTTAATGACTTCACTAAAGCATCCTTACGGAAGCTTGCTGCAAGCTGCTTTATACCCTCCCTCACACCGTCGTTCCCTCGCGTTCTTCCCTAGTTTAGTTGCATCCTCAATTTTCGTGGCCTCGAACTTTATAGTTCAAGCTGTTATAAAACCCTTATTTCAGTACCTTGTTCAAGAATGTCAAGTTCTTTTAATAATCTGATGAATCTATATGAAAGACTGACTATGCTCACATTGGCACTATAACTCCATGGTGCAACCAGAGACATTGTCTAGCTGAGAGCTGATTATATGGTAGCCCAGATGTATGAGGGGGTGAAGTACATCAAGATTGATTGATCAGAGGCAGCTTCCAGATTTCTTCAGAATAAGGGGTGTCAAGGTGGTGAACCGGCTTGCAAAATTCCCACTTTTGTCCATTGTGGTGGTAGTTGTGAAAGATCATGTGTACTAGCAGAGAGCGATTAAGATTTGAAGGAGTTGTTATGATTACAATGTCAGTGAACTATGCAGATGCTAACATCCCTTATATAGGATATTAGGCTAGCTTAGTGGTTTATTAGGGTAATATTCACATTATATTGGTTATTACGGCGTACTAACGATTATAATCCATAGCTTGGTTCCAGGACGAACCAAGTACTCCAAGGTGGTGGTGTCGAGTCGTTTAGGCGAATTATAAAGTGGCAGTAAGGAGTGACAGTAGAGTACTTTGTGTACTGTATATCGTATTTACAACACGTCGAAATCGAACAAACTTCAGTCTTTCGTTAAAATAAATGATATGAGAAGGGGTATAATAAAATATCGATAACCAAGGTTCCGGACCTCGTAATCTGGTATAAATCATAACAGGTATCCTGTAACTAGCTCAGAATGTCGAAGCAAAGGGGGAAAAAAGTATGGCTAGTCATGAAAACAACGAAGGGACATCAAAACAAGCCGTAAATGGAGGGAACAGTAATTGAACGATAAAGATAGGTAAAACAACAGAGTGGTCATACAAGAACTCGCGATCATCAAAAAGCGAAAGTCATAATTTTGTTCAAAACGCTAGCATTGCCACTGGCAAGGTTAGAAGAAGGTAGTAATCAACAAAAGGGATTGGTGGGGCATCCACACCATGTATAATAGGTCGCGAAGTCAAAGTGGATCATGCGGTGAAGTCCACCACAGGTCTATATAAGCATGCCTCAGCTCCGCCCACAGCCAACACGGTGATGTATGAAAAGGCGAATACAATCCAACAAACATACAAAAGAATGGGGAGCTCGGTCAACGTGATGGATTATAAAAAGGAGATAAAAAGGAGAGAGAACAGATAAACATATATACAGATAAACAATATCGGTCCAATGAGGGAGAAGGGTGGAGAGATTCCAGCCTTACCACCCGCTCGCTCTGATAATAAGTCACTGGCCCAGCCACAATTGAGGGGTAAACACAAAAGGATATAAACAAGCGGCCAGCAACTTGGGAATTTCAACGTTCAGAGGAGCCGGCACAGGCAGAATACATTCATTCTCTCCGCATCACCATTCAATTAAATACCACCATATGCATCCTCGGGATCATACACCGTATCTGGCCTCTTAATGTTAGCAGGAGTGGGGGCGGAGGCGGGTGCAGGGGCAGGGGCAGGAACAGTAGCTGGTTTAGCAACTGATGCAGTCTTTACTGCACTGTTATCAACAACAATAGCGGGGGTTAGTGGAGTAGAGGGCGTAGTGGGCGTAGCCGGAGTCATCGAGACAGCAGTGGGAGTAGGTGGCCCTGTCGTGATTGCTTCCGCAAAGGTTGCTTTTCCTACCGGGGGAGAGGGAATAGTGAAGCTGGTCGCCAACGGGCTGGGTGTGATCGGGAATTTACCCAAAGTAGTCGTCGATGCCCCTAACCCTCCAGCTCCGAGTGTACCGCTGACGCCACTGGGGAACGCGCGACCGAGAGGTGTAGAAGTGGGTGTGCCCTCAAATATTGAGGTAGGGAAGTCGTAGCCGGAGTCCCTAGGTTGGACAGAGATCTCGGGAAGGATAGGCGGGTTTGAGTTGACGCGCGCATGATTCACCATTGGAGGAGGGACTGGGAACTCAACTATGGAGGCGTGTCTACTCGCAATTGATGCGGAAGGGTCAGCGAAGGGAGATTCAGTGTCTCTGGAGTCCTTAAGCATGGGTGGAGGTGGGAGTTCCTCGTCGACGGCAGCGGGATCGTTTGCAGGTTGGCTCTTCACCTTCATAGTTGCTAAGATTTGTTCAGCAGCAGGAGTGTTCAGCCCAGCAGGAGGTTCCGTGTTCAATTTCTTTGAGATCTCGACGTATTGAGCCTCCTGGAATGGTGTTACACTTGAGCGAGTCGGGTCGATAGGCTCTTCCTCAATGACAGGCGTAGGCATGGGTGCGGCTGACGCTCTTGATAAATTAGCATATTGAACGGTGTTGTCCTGTTGATTTTGTGTATTCGCAATCACAGATGTCCGTCGAGTAATGATTGATGGATGAGACGAAGTTACTGATCCCTGTCTTATGAGGGTGACCCCAGAGTTGTGCTTCTCGCCAGCCTGAGAGTTGTGTTTATAGACAGAGTCATATGCTGGAACCATAGTGGACGTTGGAGATGGAAGAGGAGAGAATGCAGGAGCTCCGTAAGGATTGTTGACAGGAAAGGTGACAGCCTGAGGAGATTGGGTCATCATCTGATTATAATTACCGTATTGAGGCTGAGGAGGCACTGCATAGACTTGTTGTCCAATATAATCTGGCGGCACTTGTCCGTATTGCATTTGGGCATCACTGAAGGGGGTATAGGTGGACTGAGGGTAGGTGCCGCTTTGTGGACCATATGCTGGGGCTGGTGATGCCAATTTCCTTTCAATTACAGATGGGGGACGTGGAGTAATCCCGCGCTCCATGGTCTCGCTGCCTCCGGGTTGATCGTGTACCATGACCGCCGAACGACGGAATTCCTTAGGGTCGAAGGGGTTTTGAATCTCGTCGCGTCTCTTCCTCCGTCGCTACAATCGGAGAAGAGATTTGAACAACAAAGGAAGGGCTCAGAGTAGTAGGACGTACCGTCATGAAACGGAAGACAAATATGAGCGCAGCGATGCCGAGTACCGCGGCAAGGATACCACCGACTATAGGACCTGCATTGGAACCACCTTCATCGTCCTCAGA
This sequence comes from Volvariella volvacea V23, assembly GCA_000349905.1. NCBI lineage: Eukaryota > Fungi > Basidiomycota > Agaricomycetes > Agaricales > Pluteaceae > Volvariella > Volvariella volvacea. The sequence goes on along the minus strand of KB722739.1, from coordinate 1,796,048 downwards.
TCCCTGGGAAATGCTGCTACCGGTTGGAAGTTCCTCTGTGCTGGTGCGTGTGACAAAAGTCGGTGGACGCGAGGGAGGTGGAGTAGGCTTGACTAGTGTTTAATGGTTGACAATACATATGCTCCTTTGGTAACTCACCGTCGGCGCTCCAGCTTCAGTATCTTGATCGCTATTTTGATCAGTATCTTGAGGAGTATCTTGAGCAGGAGGGGCTGAAGTATTTGATTGAGATTCTCTTGGTTCGGTAGCTGATTCACTGGAAGAAGATTCGGAAGAGCGCGAAGGCTCTGCTGAGGTCTCTTCGCTTTCAGTGACTGAAGCAGAGGGGGTTGCTGAAGGTGAAGTAGCAGACGTAGAGCTCGAAGACGAAGTGGGCCTGGTGAACTGAGGTCCAGGAACTGTGGGAATTGGTCAGTTCAGAGGGCCAGGATCGAACTACAGACTTGGTGGGAAGCAGGTCCCAACGTCCAAGTACTAACCGACGCCTGGGAAGGGTAAATCCTCATCGTCGTCGTCTGCGCCAGTCGGAATCGGCAAATCGATGACTGGTGGTATCTGACGAGCCTCCATTCGACTCAACCCAACGTGCTTTTTGGATAAACGACGGGCATTAAGGGCGACGCGATGGTTCTGGGAGGCTGTCATTGTAGTGGGGTCTTATTGATGGAACTGAGAAAGGAGCGAAAGGTAAGGAACGTGAAGAAAATATGGGGAGACGGGGCGGTCGTTGTCAGCTGGGAGGGAGTCCCAGTGTTCGTCGGGGAAGAGAAAGTGATGAGAGAAAGCAAGGATAGTGAGAGAAAGTTTGGGTCACGGTTGTCACAACCCTTCATTTGGAGTTGTGCTGGTTGCCATCACTTCAAATCCACCCCACCACGCGTTTTTCCGGGATTCTGTGTGTCCTCGTAATACAGATTGACATTTTTGCTGTCGTATGTACTCAAAGCAGCAGAAAAGTGGGCAGAAACGAGCTCTGGACGCGTCCTGATCCACAGGGTCAGCCGCTGATCCCTGTCTTGGCAGGTTTGCAGCGATGTGTCTAATTATCACAACATGGATATGCTGTCGCGTCAAACAAGGATCGAGGTGAGCAAGTGCACCCAATAATCCTAAGAAGCATTCTTTTACAGGCCGTGGTTTTCTGACACTTTTTACAAGGCCCCTTGGCCCGTTGACCAAGGTGCCTCACAATGTCTGAGGGAACTAGTCAGCCTCCCGTGGTTTATCAATCGCATTCCCCTCAAATGCCCCTTTCTCCATCTCTTTGTTCTACCACCACATTCACCTTTGGTCCTGGTGATCATCTCAACAATTATTATATTTCTTCACGACTGGCTTCGTCCATTTTTACGACCTGCTACGACCACACAGACTATAACGATTCACGTTCATTCATCGACAGCCTAGCTTCTTCAGTGCAATTTTTCAATATGGTCTCATCCCCAGCCCGAATTACTATGATCGCCGCCGCCGCTGCATGCACACTTGTCCCCCTCTCTGTTACTGGTTCACCCATTCGGTCCAGCGCTCTCCATGCTCGTCATTCCTTTGGATGGAGCGAACCTCTGCCACGGTTCCACCTTCCAGAACTTCAGAGGACATACGCCATGCCAAGCAAACACCATGACCACAAGCACGAACACAAGCACGAACATAACCATAACCACAGTCGCGGCCATCGCAAGCCCGGCTCTCACCCAAAGAGGAGTGGAAAGGGTTTTCGTAAAGTTGTAAGCTAGGCCCCTACTGCTCAGCCACCCTGCTACGATTCCATATTGATACTCACCAACAATAGGGTCGACCAATCTTTGCCCGGTCCATTCAAGTACAACACCGGAGGACAGGGGACGGTCTTTTTATACGTCAAGAAAGCACAGGTGGAACTGCTACTAGCGGCTCTAGTTCTTCTTCGGCCTCTGGGTCCTCTAGTTCCTCCTCCTCATCTTCAGCCGACTCTACTCCCAACGACGGGGTAAATGGCTCTGTACCAATTCAATACGTCCCATCAGGATCGGACTCGTCCTCTAGTGGCGAGGGCTGTACACCAACGACAGTAACTGTCACCACTACCGTCTATTCGACACCCACCTCATCCAGTGGATCTGTTGCCGCCGCTGAAGTAACCCCTACTCCGCTCTCGGGATCCAGCATTTCCACCAGCAGTGGAGAAGCTCATACAAGTAGGGTGGAAGACATAAACCCTCTCGGTTCCAAAGAAGCCCCGAGTGCCACTGCTCTTCCTGGTGGCGCTCCTTCCCTTCCTGTTTCCCCACCTGTTGGTGCTGGTGGCACTACTCCCCTTACAGGCATCCCTTTTGTCCCCCTCCCTGGTGGTCAATCCTCTCCGCCCCCAGCAACTAGCGATGCTACATCCTCTTCACAGTCCAAGGCGTCAGCTTCTTCAGCATCCTCATCCTCGTCCTCAGACAGCGGAAGTAACAACACTCAGGCCCCAGTCGATGCCCAAGACGTAGCCCAGCATATCGTTGCTGAACAACCTTCTGCCGGTAGTAGCGCTGGTTCGACAGCGTCTTCATCTGGGTCTGGGTCTGCTTCAGAATCGGGATCGGGATCGGGGACGGCGACACCCAGTGATAGCGGGAGCGTGCCTCAAACTGTCGTATTCGTGGTACCGACAACTCAGTCGGAGAGGAGGTAGAATTTGTTGGTGTAGTTTACTTTAACCACGTTGAGTCCTTTGTTATGTGCTGAAGATGTATATAGTGTATATTATAATTAAATAGCTTTCTTCCTCTATTCTCGCCATACGGAATTAAACGTTCAAGCAACATAAATTGCAGATATACCAAGATACTATACGTAATTACGATAACTTCGAGATGAATGTAGACTCTATCACAGATAAAGCAACTCTACCAAACGTATTCGAGTCGAAGCGTCAAACGAAGAAAGAGAACTGGTCATGGCCGTAGAGCGGCGGGAGAGGGGTATGCTATGCAAAAAAAAAGTGCATTTCCAAGATAGGTTGAACTGCAGGTCCCAATTTTCCAACACTGCAGCAATGCACAATCCCAGCGACGGACGCTGGGAGAGTCGAATTTCGTGATGAGGTCAACGCAGTGTGGTGTGACCTCCTGCCTTGCACAACAATTACAATAAATGGCTAAGAGCGAAAGGAGGAAGATGGGTGATGTGGAAATAATGAATGTAATCTCGTGAAAAGATAAAAGTGAACGGGGAGGAGGGATCATATGATGAAAGTATAAATAGAGGTCGTAAGATATGGTGACATAACGTGAAACGAATGCGCTGTACGAGTGAGTGTGTGTGTTGAGAGGCGAAAAAAACCAGAGATATATGACATATATAGAGGGATAGATAGATGGGAGGGGGGTTGAGTTGAGACGCCATTGCTACGTGTTAACAATGACAGTCTGGACAAACACATGTTCTCCTTCGATTCCACCCTTCAATGGAAAGACGGTGCCTGCCATCACTTACGACAGGCCACCAACCAGCAGCACGCACTCCGCACTCAGCTCGCCCCAACGGCGAGATCTAGGAACAATTAACACCAACACTCCTCACATCGAGACAGCAACTTCAGCCATCTTCCTCTTTTTCTCTCCCACCTTCCATATCACGTCCTTCAACTCCTGAACGACGTCCCCACCAGGCCCCCACTTTTCGATACTGCCACCACTCGAGGATGACGGACTATCAGAAGCAACACGGCCCAGGGCTGCACTTTCCCTTCTCGCCTTCGCCAACTTGATTCTCTCTTCCCTAGACAGCTTCGATCTTTCCCTCGTGAACACTCCAACGCTCCCGGCATCGGCTTCATACACCTGATCAACCCCTGGCGGTGGCAAATGCTCCGTCGTCGAAGTAAGCAACAAATGTGCCGTGGCATCGTCCAATGCAGGAACATCATTCACATGTCCCACAACAGTCGGTGCATCCACAATAAGCTCAGGCAAGATACCAGCACGGTGGCTCTCCTCCGTAGGTGATGAAGGAACTGCCTTATCCGAATCATCACTTGCGGCATCATGCCCAAATCCAGGAAGCTCATCGGAGAAATCTTCCTCGTCGTCCAGTAAGATTTTGGGTTTAGGATAAACAACCTCAAGAAGCCTTTCCCTACCCCTTTCACACTCCCGTAATGCCAGCCCGAGTTCTCGACGAAGCCGATCGTAGACTTCGAGTGCTTTTGGAAGCTCCTCGACGGCCGCAGCAAGCTCCTCCCCGTCTGCATCTTCACCATCATTCAGGTATGCCAAAAATGAGCCCGATTCCCTATTTCGCTTTCCTTTCGGTCGCGCTGGCGAGCTAAATTCCTCTTCCTTCAGCGTGTCAACAACGTCTTGAAGATAAGCTTTTGCATCATCCAACGCCGTAGAAATCGAATCCACATGTATCGCGAATCTCGAAATATTACTGAGCGTTGGAGCAAATGAAGTAACTTCATCCGATAACCGACTTCTTCGTTGACCGAGTTGAAGGTGTGTCGGTCGTCGCTGACCTCCGAACATGTCATCAACGTCAATATCTTCACCATCAATTTTAGGTGGGGTAAATTTAGGAGTTGGATTTTCGTCCATGATTCTTTGTCGTTCTACGTCCTCCAATGCTTCTGCCAAACTCGACGTTGCACCTGAAAATGTGCTAGCCAACAGGTCCATCATGCTTCGCACATCCTCCCAATAACTCTCATCTTCTTCTTGGAAACGCAAGGCAAGCAGATGGGAGCACGTGTAGCGCCGCGATGCTAAGGCACCCTGTAGGGCATGATGTAGTGCGGATAGGGATTGAGGGTGACGTGACGTCTTGTTAGTTGTGAATCGTGAAGCGGAAGGTATTGATGTGGCAGAATTCGGAGTACGGGACAAACGGGACGGCCTGGTGGGTGTTGTGAAAAGTGTGTCTGATGGCAAATGAAGAGCTTCCAACCCGGCGGATTTACGTCTTCGACGTAGATCCAATGCCGCAGCCGCGAAAGACTCAGGGTTCACTTCGATGGGCTCTAGTTTTGTGTCCTGGTCACTGACATTATCATCCTCTTCTTCTACCTGATCTAAACTACTATGATTAGAGGATATCGGGGTCACAGGAGCACTTGTGCTTTGCCGGTGTATTGGGGGTGTGGGTGCAAATAAGGTAGAAAGATCTGATCGATGATGTTCCCGACGGGAGAAGGGTTGACCAGAAGGTGTTCCACCACCCCAAGTTGATCGTTTGGCTTCTCTTGAGAGTGGCGAGCTTGACGGAGGCGAGTGACGGTGAGGTAGGGAGAGCGGCCGAGGGCTTGCTTCGGGCAAAGCGACATTGGGTCTCATGGGTGAGGGAGGTGCATACATTTCGGAGAGCTGTGACAGCTCTACTGGCGATGCGAGGGCTGAGAAGAGTTGGCGAACGTTATCGCATTGAGTCTGAAGACCATGGAGGGTGGAATGAAGTGTAAGTCGGAGTGAATTGGTGGGCGAAGATGCTTTGGAGGAACTAAACGATTTGCTGTAGGAGAGAGGTGAGACGGGGGAACGAACGGACACCCAATACTCACCGTCGTTTCTCATCTTTTTCGAGATGTGCGAGGGCCTCCTGTACGACAGATTCCCATACGTCGCTTGCATGTATCAGTTGACCTAAAGAGTCCAGACACTGGAGGTGCTTCAGTAAAACGGATAAACGCGGACTTTGAGACCTACAGGAGAGACGTCCATTTTGCAGGCGTCGTTTGTATAATCAAGTCTGCAAATCATCACGAGGCTTCCGGCAATTGATAGAGCAGCCATCAAGTGATGCCCGGAACCGAAAAGAGCTACAACAATCATCAAAGCTAAAGACGGGATCCAATATTGACCATGAGAGGCTACAGGAGGTGAAGGTGGAGACTGGCTGCTCTCTGAACTCGATATGGAGCCCCGACGATGACCCTTTAGCTTCCCCGGTATTGATGCGGACCAGGAACTTCGACGCGACTGCGGAACCGCGAGATTGGGTGCTAGCAGGGACGATGAGATGACATCGTATTTGAAGCGTTCAATAAAGGATTTGGGTACACGCGAGGGTTGTACGGTCGATATTGCAGCCTGTAGTGCCTGTGTCGGTGTCAAAAAATGACCGCCAAGCGGCGTTGCCATGATCAGAATTTGCCTCCGGACGTCCCAATATAGCAAGACCCAGAGAATCGCCCGCCATTCAGATATTGACACGCACCTCTAACAGCTTTATAAGAGACAGAGGCAACAACTCCACTTCTTCATAGTCCCCAGGCGCATCTGATTGTAGGTGTGGATTTGGGTCGAGTTCGAGCGTGAGTTCCGATGAGGTGCCGGGCATTGATTGCGATAGTTCTCCTGCATCTGCGGGCGAAAAGAGGGTCAGTGGAGGCTGAACGCCACGGAAATTGAAGTGCACCTCTGAGATATTGTTCGAGAGGATGTTGGTCGTCATAAAGTGGTTGGGCCATAGCTGCTTGATGGACAGAGGGACGTGAAGATTGAGATTGACAAGTATCAAGAATGGCACTGGACAGCGTGAGTGGATCAGACAAGAGCATAAAGGAGAGACAGGATAACAAGCTGGGTGGAGGAGACGGAGACAGGAAATTAGTTGGTGGTGTACTGGGGTCAATGTCCACCACAAGTCTGTCATTTTGATGGCGCTTCAACTTTTCCCACCTCATACATTATGTAATCCAAACACTGCCTGCAGGTAGAATGAACTGAAACTCGACAATAAATGAATCGACAGCCCGATAACCAGTCCACGATGCGACGAATGCAAGCTCACCACCATGTCCAGACGCCACAGCCCACAATCCTGCTCTGTTATCCGCTCCAGAGAACGAAAATTATCGCTAGTTGGCCACCGGGAGAGGACGACGCTTATGGCAGGTTCCCGGCATCAGGGCGCGTCTAAAGACAGCTGGACGTGCCTTGCGCAACCCTCCACGCTGGCGTGGTTTTAAGTCCTGAACTTTGCAACTGCACTACCCTCATTTCAACCCGGGGCAGTCCGTGCCTCACCTCTTTGGGCTGGTGTAGGACCTGGATTCGGTGTTCTTCCTCCAAGCGTCTGTCCTAACCCCCGTAACTCCGATCTTGAAGGAGCTAGGCACTCCTCCGTAGACTATGCTGTACACTCGTGCACTGGGACTTGGTTAAGAAGAACGTGGTGTTGGGGCCTGTGGAATACAGTGCATAGGGGTGAATGATACACATCGATGAGCTCCTGCTTGATGTAACAGCACGATCAACTGTGCTGTTCTCCGATCCTATCGATCAGACGGTTAAACGCATACCTCGATTCGGAGTGCCGGTAAGCTGCTCATCGATGGACCAGCCTTGCGCATTAACACCGTCATAGAGGGCGTAAGATAGGAGCGCATGACATTGCTACATCTCTTTCATAATCCACCCTGTCGATGGCCACCTTCAGCGCTGCACATATTATGACGCCTTTGGATTGGGTCTTCCTGCAAAACGGGGCCAAATAACATGGCCCCTTGTCCCCTCATCCACGATTCCATCGAATGTTCATGACCAGGCTTCCGCGGACTATGCCCTTCTCTGATATTTGCTTCATGCCCTAGGCCGGAAGCATCCATGGCTGTCGTCAGCAACCGCTAGATCCTGCCAGTGGGACCCACGGTAATCATGTTGGCAAACGGTGAGATGGGGTCGTGCGAAGCACACGATATTTTCCGCGCATACAGCCACCCAACAGATGCTGGTTCAAAGGACTATCATTTCCTTGACTCCGAAATCTGCATTTTGTCTTCATATGGAGGTATGAGCGCATATTTCATCGCTCTGGTCCCATTTGAGTAAGTTGCTTTGTTCGATTCCGCTAGAGTACTAATGGATTCACGTGCATCTGCGCAACCCATGTCAGGCCTAAACCTAAGGGAGCCAGGAAAGAACGGAGATACCGCATCCCAAAGACAAAACTGGTTTGTGCGCTCCCTTCGCCCAACCACAAAACCCCTGGGCAAACAGACCAATAAGCTGTGGAGCTTAGCGAGATGCTCTTAACTCTATCCCTGGATTGTTCATGTGCCTTGCATTAACGGTAGAGCGGACGGGGAGGTCATAAGATATCTCACTAAGCGCAATCCAAGGCTGCATCGTTACATACTATCCCGCCGGCTACAAATTGATGAGAACCATCAAATCCGCGGGGAGGGGGTAGTCATCGGTGGGAATCATTATCGTGCTTCGATTCTGTACGACTTGTCGAGCCGCCGTTATTTTCCTTCCGGATGAAAACATACCCAATCAAGAAGCAACGCAAACGTCCTCAATTTTTACTCGTTGTGTTTGGGTTGCGGTATAGTACGGCATTCCCCGATCTAAACCCTGCGGATTTCGGCAATCTAGTGAGAAGTTCAAGTTGGTTAACAACAAATCCTCCCCGAGTAGGATATTTGCGGTTTTCTTCTGTGGGTGAGTATTGCCTTTTGCAACACATCTGGACGAAGGCTCATCCGCAAAGTCCTAGGCCAAAGGACTACTAGGTCATAATTTTGCCTTAAGCCTCGATTTGATCCCCATATGTCTTGCCCTTTTGACTGAATGTGCTGATCCTTTGAAGGAAGAACTGGGCCACGAATACCCAATGTCGACTCAAAAGGACGCATCCCATTCGCATCGCTGGCTTGACAGCGTGATATCTTTTTGGTCTTGAGCTGGATGATCGGAACTATGGATGTTTTCCGGCGCGAGCCTTCGGACAGTCCAAAAATAATGGCACCTTGGAAGTATGTGAGAATTCCATTACCGCTGCTGCATCAGACTGAGAAAGTAAGTCTTCGGCCGTCTTTCTTTCCGGTGGCCATTTGGTTTGGTTATCGTCCTTAACCATTTATTTCATATAGAGGTACTTCCGAATGACGAAATCAAATGCTCAATTACTCCTTACAACATAGGTCAGGGCCCAACAAATTCCCTTTCGATCCTGGTGTGTTGGACAATTTCACAATTGCGGAAATAAGGATCTCCTTCATCGCAGAGGTAGGACCCACAAAAATCTTATTTCTGGGTCCAGCATGCTATGCAGGATAGAATGAACTCGATTTGGTTTAAGTGCTTGAGCTTGTCAGGACCCCCTAGCACGAAATGGATACGCCGTTGCGTTATGTACAACACAACTTCGCAGCTTCCAGGAATTCCATCATCCATCCAGATGCGGTGCGGTCTGTCATTGAAGCTCGCTGGACGCCGCATAAAGGGCGTTCCTTGCTTGCCCTTGGCTCGATATTTCCTTTCCGTTGGGCACTCTCCACCCTTCTACTTCGTTTGTATTCGCCTTACCATCGTAATTTGAGAGGATGGACGCGCCCAGCTGGTACACTCTCCTGACGACGGGGGCTATTGTCGCCACTACATATTGGACTCTGAGGAGTATCCGAAGGCTTTGGTATCACCCGCTTAAAGACTTTCCTGGTCCTATATTCGCCGCAATCAGCACCGTCTACCGCGCGTGGTATGATGTTGCTCTTGATGGCGGATGGAGCGAGCACCTTGAATACCTTCATCAAAAATACGGTATGCGCTTGCATCACTTAGTATGATAGTCAGTATTAATGGATGGAGAAGGCCCTATAGTTCGTGTTGGCCCCAACGAAGTACGTCCGCATCTCTGTATTAGTCATACTTCTCTTGACTGGATATCGATTAGCTGCATTTCAATGACCCCAAGGCGCACAGCGAAATTTATGGTATGAACTCCAGATTCGCGAAACAGCCGGCGCTGTATACTTCCTTTGCGACGGATCAATCTGTTTTTGCTTTATTCGATTTCCATGAGGCTATGCAAAGACGCAATCTAATTGGTCCATTCTTTTCTCGTCGGGCCATTTTAAACCTCGAAAATGTAGTCCAATCCAAGGTAGGTTGTCTCATCTTCGCCTTGAGCTGTCACCCACGACGGAGTCGGGATAGATTGACACGCTAGTGGCTCGTTTACTGTCCTACAAAGACGAAAAGGCCGCCGATCTCGACCTTGCCTTCCGTTCTATAAGTCTCGAAATCATCACCTCATACTGTTTCGCGAAATCCTCTGATGTCCTCGATGCGCCTGATTTCCAACACGAAATTCTTTCGGCTATGGATATGACGCTTCCTATGATTTGGGTCTTCAAACATTTCCCCATCATCAAGGCTGTTCTTCTCAATGTACCAGAATGGATGGCCTCGTACCTGAGACCAAGTACGACGGGGATTCTCGAACAACGTAAGCAGATGGGTTCACAAATCGATCAGATTATGAAGGATCCGTCTTCCTTGGAATCCATCCATCACGAGACTATTTATCACTATTTCCTTACCCCGCAACCCGATAATGAGCGCCTGCCGCCCCTTACGAAAGCATGGCTACTAGATGAAGGTATATACATGCGGTTCGCTGGCAGTGACACGGTCGGAAATGTGTGCACAGTTGGGACGTACTATCTGCTCACCAACATGATGGCTCAAGATAAGTTGGTGAAGGAGTTGCAGGATGCGTGGCCAGATAAAGATGTAAACATGAACTATGAGGCCTTGGAAAAGCTTCCATACTTGGTAAGCTATTTTCTACTTGCTTTACCCGTTCATTTGGGTTCCTTGTCTGGTTGTGTACCAACAGGGAACACCACCTCTTGTCGGGATATGGTTATGTTTTGAGTTCAGGGCTGAATACTGATAATTGATTCCTTTACTTTATTTTCTATCGTTCCTTTTGACCTCCCTGCCGCCATACCGACATGAATCTCAGACGGCGGTGATCAAGGAATCCCTTCGATTGGCGCACGGCATCGTGACACCGCTTCCGAGGATCGCAGGCCCTACAGATGTAGAAATCTCGGGTGCAAAGATACCAGCCGGTGTAAGTCATCTATCCTCTTCCTTCGGATCATATGATGACCTGACGTTTTATCAAATGTCAATTTCCTCCCGGCGATCGTGCTGCTCATATATGTTGTTTAATTTTTCTGACGCGAATGTACTAGACTGTTGTGGCGATGGGACATACGGTCGTCCATAGGAACCCGGAAATATTTCCTAATCCAAGGGAGTTCATCCCTGAAAGGTGGTTAGGCGATGATGTCCAGAATTTGGACAAATACTTGGTGGCGTTTTCGAAAGGTCCACGAAGCTGTCTTGGGATCAAGTGCGCCCCCCTCCCTTTCGATTAGCGTGCGCTAAGTTTGGGTGTGTTTTATTGATGTTACTTTCTGATAGTCTGGCTTGGTGCGAGTTGTACCTGATTTTCGCCAACATCTTCAGAAAGTTGGAATTACAGCCGCACAACACTTGGTAAGTCGTTATGGGAGCGAGACCGTTGCGCACGGACTGACGTTATGCCATTTTAAGCCCCGATAATATAAGCTTTAGGGAATATTTCGTCCCGGTTCATAGAGGAGAACACTTGCACGCTTTCGTCAGGCCTAAAGCGCGCTAATTTTTCATATCACGAATAGCCAAATGGGCTGGTGGCCTGAGTCTCTTATAATTATCGATTGTATTCGCACAGAAACCGGCTGATTTTTGCTTCTTTGAAAGAGGCCATCAATGGCCTTGATTTCAAAGGGGAATTAACTGCTCCTAGCACAAGTTTATTTGCTTTAGACTCCTGGCTATTGATTGTAACGTGACCCAAATGTAGTTTGTGCGCTGTATTCAATTGTTCTAGGTTCGCTTCGCGGTCTGATTCGCAGGTGTTTGAGGGGGTCAGCACCATCAACAATCGCGCTCCGGGGTCAATTGTTGCATGTGCTACAGCCTCCTGTTCTCTTCCCCTGGTGCTGAGCTATTTAGTGCCGATAACACCCATCGCGACGCCTGGTACACGAGAGCGGCTCAGGGGTTGGTTTCGTGCGAGCTTGATCGCCATTGGCGGGAGAATGACGTCAATAGCTCAGGTTCGGTGGGCGTTAAGCGTGCCTTATGCGACCTGGATTTGGCGCCTATGATGGGTTCATCATGCAAGAAGGCCTTGTCGGTGAGGGTTGCCCGTAACATGGGACCTGTGCAGGTGATAATCCAACGAACAAACGCAGTGGTCGTGTTTTTATTTCCTCTGAGGAGCTGTAAATCGAATGGCTTTTGTGAGAACCCAATATGAGGTGTAGCCAACAATAGACCAGCTGGCGGGGCATTGGATACATGAACAGGGATGTGAGTGCATGTTGTGCCAAGGATTCCGCCACGTGGGGGTCGTAACCACGGCGTTGTTGGGATTTGCAGATTTTGATAGACGACGACGAGAACAAGAGGGACTTGCAGCAAACTTGTCTCCTCTCCACCATCCTCCTCTCCTCCCCTCCTGTATAGCTCTTTCCTTTCCTCCCCCAACCCCGACCACGTCAGACGCTCGTTCCCAGGACACTCCTTCCCGTCCATCCATTCGTTTTTTGGACCTTAGCTGTCAGTATAAAAAGCCGAAAAGCCCCAAGTCGCAATGGACCATATTAAGCGCATTATTGCTCATCGCATGGTTAAAGTAAAAGCTCGCCAGGGTGACCTCCCCGATCTCCCTCTCCCAGATCCAGAGGAGCCGACTGGCCCAAGTGGTACAGTCACTGATGGTGAGTGCACCGAGACGTAATGTCAGGAGCCAGGCTCACGACATTGTGCCGATCGTGTTAGAGCCTACCCCACCGCCTAGCTCTACCCCATCCTCGACTTCAGAGAGTTCGACCTCCAGCTCTTCATCTAGTTCCTCTTCCTCTTCCTCGTCGGAGTCCTCGTCTTCATCTTCATCTTCGTCTTCTTCTGAGAGCTCAACGAGCAGCGAGCCGACCTCAACTCCTAGCTCGAGTTCGGAGGAATCAAGCACCTCAAGCTCGACATCTGAATCCAGCTCCTCCAGCTCCTCCTTCGAGTCCTCTTCTTCTTCTAGCTCCTCTTCTTCGTCTTCATCCGCGGTTGTTAGCACACCTTCATTGACAACGGTGAGTTTATGAGTTGTTGACCATTCTGGGTCGTTCAGTTATTCAATGCTGCAACCAGCCCCCTCCTTCACGGACATCAAACACGGACACAAATATTGCTCGAATCACTGAGACTTCTACGTTCACGGGTACTCGATCCTCATTCACCCCTGAAGTTGGTGGGACCGTCAGGCCTGAAGAAACCCTTGCACCCTCAGGAGGGCTCAGTACTGGTGCGATTGTGGGTAGTGTTGCTGGGGCTATCGCCGGAATTGCTATACTTGGAATAGTTATTGCCTTCATTTTGGTGAGCTAATTCTCTTCATCTGATGTTCTCTTGTGCAACGAGGTCTTGGCTTACCACCCATCTCTCCCCAAAGCGTCGCTGGCGTAAGCGCGGTGCAATCCGTTTTGAAGATGAAGACTTCGTTACTCCTCCCATCAACAACAATAATGCGACTGGCAGTAATCGTGGCCTAGTTGAAGACGAATTTGCCCCTGATCCCCCCATGGCCCAGCGTTTCGGTCATAGCGTTGCTCCTTCTATCAGTAGCTCCACCAGTCCCGGTCTCGCTGGTCAAGGTGCATTCGGAGCAGGATTGCCCGAAGTCACTCGACAGCCATTACAAGAGCGTCCCCGTTATACCTACGGTCAACGGGATCACTATGGTAGTGATGATGGTCACGAGCATGCTGCAGGCGGAGCATACAGTTCTCAGCCCCAACCCCAAACTTCGTATAACCCTGAGGCCTATGGGTCCTACGCTTACCCCGCTAATCCGGATTATGTTGTACAGAGCTACCAAGGGGGTCAACAAGGAACTCCTAATCACCCTTATGCTAGGCAACAACATCAGACAACTCCTATCGAGACTCGGTCTGGTGCGCAGGATGCAAATAGGGTTTCTCAATACACCGTTGGTGATGCATATGGAGGCATTTAAACCTGCATAACCCGAACGCACTGTGCGATGTGTATTGGCCTCCCGTCCTCTTCTTGTCGTCCTTCGAAATTTTTCTGTCTATTTTCGCCTCGTTAGACTTTGCGCGGAGGCCGGTCCTATCAACATCCATCATTGCCATGCAGTTCCGCCGGCCGTCGATGACCATCTCCACGTCCTTGTTTTCTCCTTGGGGTTGGCTCACTTTCATGAACTACTACTGTCTATAACTGGATGTCCGCACCCTAACGTTGTCACCACTGCCGCCGCCTTTCTTGCGCCATCACTTCCGCAATGTTCATCCCACCTCACCTCGTCTGTCCTACTATCTGCGTTTTTATACCACTACCACTCATATCTTGGGCTACATTGATGTTGTCTCCACCCTTTCGCCTACGCCTAGAGCGCTGAGAGTTTTTTCTTCACTGTTCCCTTGATATTCCCACCACCTCCCTTGTTTTTAACCCCCCTTTTTATCTTTCATTTATCCTTATCCCATGTGCTTTTCTGCACTTGTTCATTGTGTTCATCTACCCCTTCCTCAATCCCCGATTGTCCCCCCAAATGTACCCTTATATCCGCTTCAGATTTCAGCTTTCTCGATATAAAGTGTTAGTTTAACATACATACCCCGACCTTTTGTTGTTTTGTTTTCACTCCATTATAGAACTGTTAATATTCTTTACCTTTTTGTTCCTGTTATCTCATTTCTTGAATGTCAATTGACATATAGCGATGACGATGACCTCTCTTTCTCGTATTTGTTTGGGTAAAACGTAGTAGCTGCGATGTCCCTTTTGTTACTTCCCTTACTTGCTTACCTGCAGTAACGTGTTGTAGATTGTCCCCTTTACTCTCCTTCGTCAACAAGGTTGCTATATGGGTAATTCGCCGCCTTTGGATTGGGTTCGAAGTGGGTCCGAGGGCGCCTAGTGGCAGTCTTTCACTTTGCTTGGCTCGTGGGTCCAGGTGTATACGCAATCCAGTTGTAGCTCGTGGGACTATGATCGAGGAAGTTGGTGATCTATCATTTAGATTTATTGGACGGTTCATCATCCTTTCATCACCCTCTTTTCGTATTCACCATCTATGATGATATGAATAGTACCCAGTATCCGGACAGGACGTAATATACGATATCACACTTGATGCCATTGGTGTGCAGGCCATCGTCTCAAAATATTCGGAACACCGTGCGTAAGCATTTCCAGGGCTCTCTCAACTACTATTGGCATAAAACACCAAGGGAAGGACATACCAGCGCTCTTACCTGAGCAATGTCCATCTTCCTCTTTGAGTGCCTTCACTAGTATATCAGCTTCGGTGAGTTTCGGATTTAATCTACCTGTATGTAGCATCCACCGAGTCGCCCTTCGTGTCGACCAGAATTATCTCTCCCATCCGGCCTCCTTTCAGGTATTTGGAGTGGCAATGTGTCCACCTGACTCGTGAATCAACTGCTTGTGTTAATTGCCACCGATGTCATCGTAGCCTAGCATTCTCACCCTACTTTCTCGCCCCAGACTAGCAAAGCCAAAATTTGAATGCCGTCTTGGTTCCAGACACCAATATCTAGGCAGTGAGGGGACTGATGGTAGGATGTGGATCACACGAGCGTATTGAATTGATTGCCTGTGATAAAGTACGTATGCCGACTCTTTATGGGTGTCTCCTTTAGTCTGCTACACAACTTACACGAACAAGGAAGCTGCACTGAGTAGCCAGAGACTCCCGAGATTCTTGTCAGCTATAATTAGAGTTTTACATCAGCAGCACAGGCTCAGTGATCTCTTCAATCCCAGAATCGGCTCTGCTGTATTCTTGTAGGCCCCCGCTGGACTCCTCGGTGAAAGATAGCATCGTATATCAGACGCTCCGTCGGGACAGTGTGTGTGATTATCCCCTTATGTCTGGATTTATCATCGCGCTCACCCAGACTGGCCAAGCCAGAAGATTGGATTGAAAATCGAGTTCCATACCAGCTCAACAACTCTCTGTAAAATCACAGGTGCAAAATAAGTACCACCGGCCGCAAACTTAATTCTCCTTTATACGGTGCTTCACGATTATCAGGGGTTCATGATCATGATTAACTTCTACCTCAATCCGCAGGTGGAATTTTTAGCATAGGTATACATAGTTGGGGTAAGTACGGACCGCACACTCACTACTTTGAACAACACAGCGTATGTGCTCCTCTTGGTCAGTGATTGTTTATTACGACGTGGAAACTAGAAACACATTTTCGTATATACACCACTTGTTCCTTGCACAGGTACGCACTTTTGACAGAGGCTTAGGAGGCAGCGACACTGCCAGTACCATCTGCCGGATAAACCATTGCGATCGGCCACAGGGTTCAGGATACATGTCTGTGGTCAAGATTAGACCTTTCTTGGAAGCGGGATTGAGTGCTTTTATTACACACCGTATGTTCATTGCCTCGTTTCGGCCGGCTGTCCGTAACCGTCCGTTCGCCTCTTGAGCTGATGGAATATGCGGCTCAGTGATTTCATGCGCTAGGTCCTTGTTGGAACCTTCAGATGGCATTATGTTCCAGGCCTAATTCCATGGGGTCATTCCATCTCGCCCATACCCTTTGGCAGAGTAGGCCGAATCTCGTATACACGCTAAATGATACCAGCGCAGAAGAATGCTGATCTATTCGATTTGAGCGCTCAACTCGTTGACCTGCATGATCACATAGTCACAGAGGTAAGTTCAAATACTTCCACTTTATGCCTCCCTACCAATAGGGACGTTACAGCCTAAATGGAGGTGAGGCTAGCCGGGGAACAGCGGGCAACGAAGCAGGTAGCCATCATCGAACTAGATTGTACTGCCCCAGTCGCAACAGATTGTTGCTTCAAACGTGTCATATGAGATATTGGATAATACAGTCGAGGTATAAATACCTCACATGGTGAACAAGGGACAGGTTTCTTCTCCTTCGCAGCAGAATCCAGGGCCCAGTACGAAAATCAAGGAAAATATGGTGCTAATCAACTTGACCCGCATGGACAAATGTCTGCGTAACGATCCGTTTTGTTCGTCCAGATATTGTTGAGCTTGAACCTGTTTGAACGTGCAACGTCGTGAGAGATTGGTCTGCAGAAAGGATCGCCACCGCTTAGAGTACAATCTGGTTCCGCCCCGGGTCGGCCTTCAAAATCTGAAATTCGTTCTACCCGCTCGGTCAGCATGACGTGACAACCGATATCGGCCTCGCATCAGCGGTGCCACAACACCACCCCTCGCGCGAGATCCTTAACTAAGTAAGGCTTAATTGCTTGATGCGACTTCTAATGTGACTTACATACGCGAACATAGGACCTTATGATGAGCGTTCTCCGTTTCAATTTTATACCCTATCACAGTCTTGTCCTTCACCTCTGCTTCACCGGGCCCGCTTGTTCGCTCTTGGTTGAACGCTAAGCAGAGGGCACCTTTCCTTCTGCTCGGGTTATCCACGTATGTGGACCAGCGGTGCAGAAATTTCCTTGATCCAATAGGCAGTTCAAAGAGGGTCCGAGGTATGTCTCCATGTTGCTTTTCATCCCCATTTCGAAATCCTATTTCCTTGGATGATTGGCGCTTTGTTCTTGGTTGTTCGATTGAAGGCTAATATACTGTTCGTACTTTGCATCATTCCTAGGGTTGCGGCTAGGGGATCCAGTTCAACCTTACCTACACCATTTTGGGTCGAACCGTTGAACTGACCGAAAGGAGAAGGAGGGGGCGAATATGCGATCTCAGTACCTAATCCTAACATTTAGACTTATCCTGAAGCTGAGATATTCATTGGTGGCGGCATACGCTCTACAAGTATTTGACTGGTTTGTAAAGTACGCTGTTATTTCTGCTTATGCCCATAATCTTACTCAAGCCAGCGCTAATTTCTAGCTTGCAACATGAAATCGAAACTGTGAGTGCAACTGATGGGATCCAGCCCTCCCTAGTGGCACGTTTTCCAACTATCCCTGAACTTAGGTCTATCCCACTCGCTGGTCGTTGATCAAGTGGGGATACCTCTTTTGCCGCTACTACCCTATGTTCTTGCTCCCAGTGTCAATGTGGGCCTACATTAATGACCACCCTTCGGAGTTGTGTGAACGAGTGATAAGGCCTGTTCATGGATTATTGGCTCCAGCTGTATGTTGCGCAGTGAACCCCTCTCGCTCTCTAACTCATATTTCATTTATATCAGCACTTTTTACCTCATGGTAAGTTGCATTCCGAGTCTCTCTCGCACTGACATCTAATGCGGAGGCTTTCATCGCGACTACTTATTTGATGCAGGCATTATGGCGATCCGTGCACACGCATTTTGCGGCCGGACACGGAATGCAAAGTTAATACTCGGTGTTTTCTACGCGGGTCTCGTCGGTATCGATATTTGGGTATTCTGTACCAATCCGACTCCAATTTCGAGGCGATTCTATAGAGCGTTTGGCAACACTGGGTGTTTTCCCAACTATATAACTCGAGACATGAGAGTAAAAATGGGTGTAAGTCGTTTCTATGATCCCCCCATCTGCCGGATACATAACTAAGCTGGTATATCTCATTAGACCTCCATGGTAAGTGTCTAAATGAGGTATTCATAATAACTACGCACTCACTATATGCCGAATATAAGCTTGCCGCCGTGTTGATGGACTTCATATCGCTTGCATGCGTCATGATTGTAAGTCATTACAGCTAATTTCGGGTTCCCATCTTCTCACCAAGTATAATGAAGCACTGCCGCCGAACAAAGCCGGTACAGGGGTCACTAGCAAGCTACTTTCTACGCCAGGGTCCGTGGTCTCGCATCGTAATATCGCTTTTACTAACACCCAGTAGGACTGATGGCCTTTGCCGCCATCCTTGCTGTTAATGCAGCAGCAGCTATTATGTACTACCAGTGAGTACATTTTCCCATATCCTTTATGGCCATACCCACGCTATGCTAGGAATGTAGACGAGTCTGCCCGTTTGATTGGATTTCCACTAATTTTCATTGTTTCCAATTCAATTGTGAGTATGCAGCCAAATGTTCATACGATGCTCTCAGCTAATGCGAGCAATCAACAGGCTTGTAGAGTGTATGTTGTTTATAGCCCTCACATGCATTGTCTACAGCGCTTATGTTCCCTCGCATCGTGCATGCAGTATCATCAAACTTCGGCGTCAGGCCACCCCACCAACCGAATCGCGGCTACTACGTCAAGCTTCTATGATCGTAGACAACGCTCTTAATGCGATACAAACAATGCCAGGATCTGAGGATGCTTGGGTGGTGCCAGACCGGGGCATTAATACAACTGAGATTCCTATGCACAGACGGCGACCGAGTTAGCCGCACTCTCTTTGGGCTTCTTGTTTCAAGTTTTCGTATCACGACCTCCTCGCATTTCAAAAGGTGGAGGGCGCTCCATCTGCCCATCTCCGTTAATGTCGTTCTTATGAACGAAACTTGTAACATATATCCGCTACTCATTGGATACGAGGCACATCCTGTAGGATACACCGTTTTTTTATTTTTAACATTAATTAACCCCAACCTGGATTTTCAAGGGGCTTGTAATATAGTGTACCTGTGTTGCATTGGTAGATTATAGATTTCTATGTCGTCATTTCTTAAGGCTTTATGGGCATGGTTAATCAACCTCACAATCATTAGCCAGGGGAATTGCCTCCGTGAACCCCAATCTCGTAAGTACTGGCTCAAAAAGCCATGGTATCTGCCAATGCCCGTCTTTGCGTTTCAGAAAAGCATCTTTACATCGTTTGAAGAACACATGCCGAGGTGGACTGGACGGATATCGTACGAAGAAGGAAAACCCTTATCCAAATCCTTTCTACAGCGGCCGGGCTGCGGAGGGTATCACCGAGTTATCAAGCGAGTTGGTTAGAGACTTCTACCACAATTTCAACTTTGTGGGTTTCAAAGACCTATGGGATAGGTGAGGATGTAATAGTCCTTTATCAGACTACCTGCCACACCACGCACAGACGAATTTGGCGGAGCGATGAAATATTATTGCGACTGAGGAGCGTGCGCTGTGATATCATCAGTGCTGGTGCTGCTTTCTTACCCTGGGCCTGTCGACTAAGGCCCTCGGAGCATATTGTTCATTGCCTCATGTGTTATCCGCCGAGCAAACAAGAAACACGTACCGGAAGACTGGGCAGTATCTCAGCCCTATCTTACGTCTCAGGAGACGAGTTTTCCGCTGGTTGAGCTTTATTCGCAACTCTGCAAAGTTGTTAAACCACAAACTATGTCGTAATTGGATTGTGATCAATCAAAAACATGCAGGCGACATTTACTTGCACGAGGCGGGGCCCATTGTTGAAACCTGTCTTTCCAACGGAGATTGCATGAGCTAAACTTACATAGTAAGCGAGTGGTCTCAATCAGCCTCAATCCCTTACCATGGCACTGTGATACTATGATCCTGGTTGCAGACACTATCGCGGACCTTGAACTTTGTTTCATCATATTCGGAATTTGATTGCACGCAACTTAATGTGGCGCAGCTGAGCAACAGATTGCTGACCCACACCTTGAGCGCCTCAGAAATTGACTTGGTCTATACGACGCACAGTAAGCCCGATAAGTTGTTGGAGATGCGACCAAATAATAATAGTATGGGACTCTTTCATTTGGTACACCTGTGCCTTACATGTTTGCTCGGGGCAAATCCCAGCTTAAATCTCGGCTGCTGTCCGTTCAAAGTGACCTCGTGTTCTGGAGGTCAAGTGGGCAGGACCACACCCTGCAGCACGCAGCAACGTTGCTAGATTAGGCAAACAGTCAAGAAAGCGTCAAGCCCCCCAATTATTGCATCAATGATGATGTAGATATCGGTCTAGCGGGCCTCGTCAGGGACATTCAGAAAGTCCAGCATCTAGAAAATCCAAAGCGATAGCACAGCGCTAGAGACCTGAAGCACCAGACCGGGTCCGAAGGTGCCGGAAGAGAAGCCAGGCCGATGATCTACAGCAATGCACATGGTGCCACTAAAGTCTTGTCAGTTCAGGGTTCAATGAAAAACGTCAGTCTACGAAGGCAATGTGCAGGATGGGGTGATCCCCGCTGCATAGCTATAATAAGCGCAGTCGAGATGGAAATGCCCGAGTGAAAAGAATGTGATGCAGCAAGAGGGCGAGGAAGCCGCGTTGGCGACTTGGGGGTCTACCCTCGTGGCGGCATATTCAAACTGCGGAACGCACTTCCGTCCTTTCCGTCCGACTGAAGAACATTCGAAATCGAATTCCAATGGTGTGCCCATGTGTCGCGGGTGGTTGGATAACTTGGTGGAATTTCAGTCCGGCTGCAACATCACACTCTAAGAACAATCTCCTCCCTGCTTAAAACGGGTAATCTATTGTCTGAAGAAGGAAATCGATGCAAGTGATCTAAATAGCCTTGTTCTTGACGAGTTCTGTGGGCGTACTTTAGCGATGCGCGGGAAAGGAGCTGAAACAAGCACATACGTTCCACCTCGGCGACTGCACTAAGAAGGATGTCGCGTTGGGTCTTCTCGTTCTTGAGATCAGCAATGACGTTGGCAATGACAGTCTTTGTCAATTCAGCTTGCTCGCTCTCCTTCTGTTGCTGCTCATAGCGCACCCAGCTGTCGAGGACAGCCTTAACCTCTGCGGCAACAGCGACCTTCTGCTTCTGAACAAAGGTCTCAGCCTCAAGCTTAGCGGTATCCTGTGAAATGGTTAGGCGGAAGGGTCGACACCACATGTTTTCTGATCAACATGCCTTGGAGAGAGCAAAGAGACCCTCCGTGAGTGCAACAACATCCTTCATTTGACCAACGGAATCGATGCGCTCCTTTACGGCCTGCGTGTGCTCGGCACGGGCACTCTCAAGAACACCCTTAATGCGCTGAATTTGTGCGTCTGCCCACTCCCGGTAAGGTTGGCGAAGGATCTATCCAACAACCCAGGTTAAAAACCAAAGCACCCGTGGAATTTCTCGGAACACGAACTTTGCCAAGATAAGTGAAAAGAATGATAGAGCCAACGAGCAGAATGGTTTCCTCGTTCACAACATAGAGCTCTTGAGAAATAGCGGTAGCAGCGAGACCGGTGCCGAGGACTGCAGAGCCAGTTTTGGTGATGAGGTTCGGGGAGGAAGGAAGCTTGTTGATGACTTCGTTAGCACGCTCAGCGGGTGGTGGAGGGTTGGCGGAGGATGCCAATGAACGACTGCAATATAATTACTTCAAGCTGCAGGGATCTTTGAGGAATAAAAACAACTTACGCGTGGATTGCTTGGGGCAAAGCAGCGACCGCACGGGGCCTAACTGGATATTTCACTGGATTAATGACTTTTGGATAGCGTTAAAAGACAGCACCAACGAACCGACGGATCGCAAAGAACTAAGAGCAATTCTGGAGGCCATTAGATATTTTGTCGTTGAAGTTGGGAGGGAGAGGACAGCGGAAGTAGGAAATATGGCCGTGGGAACGCAAAGCCGATTTTTCACGACTGTCGCTTGTGGTTAGGGTTACCTAACCTCGCGTCAACCAGCGACTCAGCGGTTCTATTCAAGCTCGAACATAGTGCATACGTTCCCTCGTTGTCTCCATAGCTCTGCGCCTATGCAACACGACAAGACCAAAGCACGCAAAGAGGCTACCCTGCTCTTTTCGGGCGTAATGCATCATATACCTGGACGATAGAGGTAAAGATAAGATGATCGAGTTAATCCTGGCAAGCAGCATTCAGTGATACTGGCATCTCCTTGTTCCGTGAGATGGCTCTACGTGTTACTGGTTTCCTGGGCAAACCATTACCCTACTTGTACAATTCACCCTAGACATGCTGTACTGGCGGTGTTTGGGTTTTGTACCTAGAATTTTCGCCAGCAAGAACCAGGCATCCGCGCCAGTACGGAATGCTACTTGTGGGCGCGTGTGGGCTTTCGCGCAGTCCACTCACATAGCCGTCTGTTCAGGTTCCCATCCCCGCTGTTCGGAACTTAAGAATGTAATGACCGATCCCGCCATCATTTCCTCGAGGACAGGTTCCAAGAGGTAGGCCATTCATTACCTTTTCTGGCACAACATAATTCAACGTAGTTTTTGTAGCTGCCTCTGCATTTTGGGAGGAATGAAGCATTGAGCATTGCTGGTTTTTAACTTTTGGGTTGATGCATGCAACATGCGCTGGACGTAAAATATGATTACCCAGCCCTCTATGCCTTCAATCCTAAAATGATATTTGTGGTGTCTTGAGAGGTAAGCTAAACGGGGAAGTCGGGTAAAAGTGGTTGATATGCGCACATTGGTAGCATGACCAACGAAACCGTGCTAAGTGGCCGCCAGCGAAAATTACGCTCTCTGGTCGAATAACTCTAGAACAATGGGATATGTTCTCTCAACTCATGCTGACCCTGTTCAGTCGGTGTCCCGAACACCAACCGACGACAGGGGCCTCAGATCCCCTCGACCTGACATGTAGCAGTGGGTACAACTTGGTGTTGCTCACATGCAACTATGCACGTGGATTACCCACGGCACAGTGTCGTATCGACGCCCACATCTGCATCCAGGTCTTCTGCGATTAGCTACCCATGAATACGTGGTAGGGACGGAGTATCGGGAGCAACTAGCGCCGATGGAGGAATAGGCAAGGTTAAAGAGTGTCGGGCACGTGGTACTGGTAGGTACCAAGCCAGGTGAGAGGCGGGTACCTTTCTGTCGCTGGATTCAATCTGCTCTGCTCCTAATCTTAACCAGTTCGAGCGTCGTCAGATCAACCGCTTCTCACCAAGCAAAGACGATCTAATGATAGACATCTCTACTCCTACCGCGGGCTTCGGACATCCTTGGATAACGGGGAATACGAGTTGCTAGTTATCGGCCCAAGGACTTCTCTGTCTCTATGAAGCTCGGGATCAGTGTCTGTCCCTTAATCGTTTGACACTCATTCAGTAACCAATCTGAGCGTCAACCCGCTACTAGTATCTCTCTCCAGTTTACCCTGAGCCTCCACTCCTGAAAAATCTTGTTTTGCCATTGGCCCTAAGGATAGGGTCGGCATTTACGACATTCACGATTGTAGAAAGACCCCAGGCAAGCTGACCAGCGGAATTGTTGGTGATGATCAGATGAAGGAGAAAGCCATATTCAGATTGTCTGTCTACTTCTTGTGGCAGGCTCCCGCGTGGGTACATACCACAGCTTCTAGTCTGAACATCTATCATTAACACCCCCGGATGACGAAGGTGATCCCGTAAGTTGCATGTGTATCTTACGCATCGACAGCATGTTGATTGAACGAAACAAAATCAGACTCAAAACCTGAGCCTTTGATTCGTAATTTTAGGGTCATCAAGAAGAGAGAAGTCCCCGGCCGCGGTTGCGGTGTGGCCCCAACGCTGAAGCTGGCACGGGCGATTTGATACCAGCATATCCTATAATTAACGGGCTATATCTTGTCCACCGACTGTAAGTATGCCTCATTGACTAGAAGGGGGCAAATCCTAACTCCGCGACATACATCGAAGCGGTGTTCTAAAGCAAGTCAATTCTGCTACGTGTTTAATAGACTTCGTTTGGCGTGCCTTGCCTTTTTCAGCGATTGGGTGGTGCCACATGGCCAATTGCAATGGGGAGATACACTTCTGTGCAGATAGGACTTTCCACACGTTTAGCCCGAGAACTCGACAATGGAGGTATGTCAAAGTTGAAGAGCAATACTATCTTATGCCCGAAGAGAGGCTGTGATCATCGTGGTCGTTTGGCCACGATCAAATGCGCCCGCTTCGTACGATGGAGAGAGTTGCACATGGCGATGCCACGCGTACATGTGCAGCGTGGCAAACGCATTTAAGGCCAGTTGAATTATAGCCTGAACTAGGTTAAATTTCATTGCATTAAGTGTATTGGCTTTAATGCGATTAGTATGACGATGATGATCAGCAAAAGCCTCACTGTACCATGGTATCGTGGTCATAACCCGGAGTCGACCGCGGTCATGGTTCACTTGTACTTAAATGCAATACTGCTATTCGCTTATAAGTTAACCATAGGACGATCGCCTGCCGGGTAGATATGAAAGCATTTAGGGTCCAAGCGAACTGCTTACAGCCATAGATAAAGTGCATATGTACAACTATGAGTTTTCATGACGGCGTATTGGCAGTGCACCGCGCAGCTCGCCGGCCTTGTGATAGCTCGATGGACAGTCATATACAGCACATGACATACCTACATTGGGTGCGTAATATAACTATGCGGACCGTTGGTCAATTCAATATCACCACAAATGCTGCGCAACCATTTGCCGTTATTGTGCATAGCATCCCGCCTCTGAATTTCCAACTGCGACCGTGAGGCTCCATCATGTCTAATTTTGTCAAGTCAGTAATTTAACGGGGAACTCGACCGCTGCGGCCTGCACTGCTCACACCAGCATCATTTCGTTCAGCGTTACTCTATTACCATATGCGAATATACAATGCGGCACCGCAATGGTGGTTATTTCGGCAACAAGAGCGCGATTCAAGGGATTAGATCCAAGTCATGGATTGATCAGACTTCCTTTTCCAGACTAAATTTGGCGCCAGTTTTTTGTGAGCATAATGGGAAGGATTGTCAGTGAAATTACCTCCGTTCCGGAGCCTTCGGTAGCAATCCGGGTTGCATGTAGAGTCGTTGCATCCCCAGGTTGGAGTTCAGACTTTACCAGATTCGTGATACGGTGCTGAACTAAGTCTGTCCCTCCGACGATTCTGGCGGTATTATAATAGACCGGGTTATCAACTTGGGTAGTTTAAGGGAGCAATTGGTATGTCTTGCAGCATAACGGAGGCAAAGCGGCAGCAAAGTAAATTTGGAACACACATGTATAGGAATATCTTCCTAGGAGAGAAATCCGAAACTTCGGTCTCAAGGTACTTAGGAAGCTATCGAGATCAGCGCAGCCCACTTAGGCATCATACATACATCCACACATTAGCTCAATCACGATGAGCTTCAGTGCTGCTACACTAACCCTCGGCACCTAAAATCTGAGCATTTCGAAGCACATCCACGTATTCTTCCATGCTCTGAGCCTTCGACTATAGCGTGTAGAACATCTGTGGATAGCATAGGCGAAGAAGCATGAGATAACGCCAGGACACTAGGCGACAACAAGCAGCGTCATTCATCTCGCCATGATCACTGGTCCCAAACACTAGACTGAATCGACTTTTCCATTAGGTATGCGACACATGCGACGTCCTGCAGTGTATCGTCAGCTTGTAGGAATGAATGAACAAAGACCAGTGAGCCACCAAAAGGCGTTGCGTCAATGTGTGTCCACCACCCCATATAGACCAAGCCTGAATCCCAAACCTGTTTACATCCCTATCTCCATCTCAGGTTCTCGCGCTGGACGTGAAGCATGTTTCATTGTCGACCACCTTCCGCGTTGGCTCGACGTCGACAAGACGTAGGGTGCTAGTGCATGACCGAAGGAACTGAATAGGCTGGGATCAAACAATGGGGTTAACCGCCATCACTGACGGAAGTATTTTACTCATAAGTACATAAAAGCCTGTCAATGGCCCGGGGGCGAGGGGGCCAGAATGATGTTAAAACCTTGTGTCATCAAACATGAGCGGTTCGTCCCATTTGTACGTCAAGATACGAGATTGACGACCGCTGAAAGGGAGACACAAAATTAGGAAAAGAAAAAGAAAATTGACTAGGCCCTCGCGTGGGCTGGGTTTATTGCAATTACGACGTTTTTTCATTATTGCGCCCCGCTCAATCCCCTCTACGCACGTGTACATTTTTTTATTGGGACCATCGTAATAGCCATTGTGGCTGAAGGGATTTTTTATTCATTAGTGGATTTTCGAACCTAATCTTGCTTTTTTGGGAGGGGGGCTAGCATAATTGATCGTCAACGGCTCAAGGGTCTTCAAGTTGGATGATCGTACGGGTACAATTGCGAACTTGGACGTTGGTAGGTGCTGATTGTAATCTCCATGCAAGAACGACGCCTCGGATAAGTTTTCTGCTGCCAATGCTTGCGTCCAGAAACGTACCTGAATGGAGCTGGAAAGATGTCACCCATAGGAGAGGAGCCGTGATGAAAGAAAGGCTCGGATGTGATCCTCAGTCATGATGATAGTTCCGAAAGGATGATATAGTATTTGGTCCCAAATATGATGCCTATGGGCGCATATTGAGTCTTTCCGATACGTCGACTATCGAGAAGGGAAACCTTCGTTATCAGATCCGTCGAGTCACTCCAACCAAAGTCGAGATTCTTAGGTTGAGTCAAGGGGTGAACGATAGGCTCCTTAACAAGGGAGACGGGAGATGCGCAGCGATGATGCCCATATTCGTATCCGCTGATTGATGGTTGGGGAATAAAGAATGAAGCGAAGTCGAGCTAGGGTTGAAGCCTGGAAGAGCGAGTAAGGGGTGGGTAGACGCGATTAATTGAAGCACCACTCCATAACAATGGTTTCCCGCTTCGGAGCGATGGAATAAAACATTTTTATGAGATGCCTGTTATGTTTGGCATACACACCTGACTGTCGACGGAAGAGGGAGAGAGAAGGAAAGGGTTTCCTCCTGGCTTTGAATAACGAGCGACCAATTGCGAGAAGCATGGATCATGGGCCAAGCTGGTGGCTCTTGATTTTCGTCCTCCCGATGCATGTATCCCCGTTTTCCCTTCCCAGCTGGGTGGAAGAACAAAAATGGTTAGGCAGATTGAATAATTAGGGTGACGAGCAGGCCAAGGGCTCCGCAAAGGTGTGTACATTGGTACAGTTTATAGGCTCAACCGACCTGTGGGGATTCTATTGATTCGACGTATGGTCTGGACGCAATCGTCCGAATCTGCAGATGGCCGAGCCCATCCCGGTGCCAACTTAAGCTCGGGTGGGAGCTAAGAGAGGGAAGAAAACAAGCCAAAGATTGCCGCGTTCTCATAGATTTCCCTATCTAGGCCTTTTGTACGGCTAGCAGTGGACAGGCGACGGTGTTCTGTATTTTAAATCGACACTGCGTGTCGGTCAGAATAGGCACCTGATGAGGTGGGAATATTTTTTTGTGGCGTGGCTGAGGGTTATGTGGGCATCAGCCCAAATGACGGAAAGAATGGTCCCTTGATGGATGAGCAGGCTGCACGCTGATTGGTCCGACTATGTTTTTGTCGTGGATCACACCGAGCTGCTCAGTGTGAACTATGCGTACACGAGAATTATGAAGAAAAAGGACAAAATTTGGATAAGAAATAGGGGAAACAATTAAATAGATAAATGATTACATGAAGATAATGATAACAATTTTTCGGTGCCACAGAAGAGCGCCGGCAATGGATTATGAATTCCGTTCGGTCGTTCCATGATGCGGGACAACCCTAATGTAGATATCATCAAAGCTCGAGGGGTCTACAGGAATGCTTCGCGACTCTGAATGGACGGAGGAACCGGTAAGGAAGGTAGTACTGGACCAATGAGGATTGTCGATGGACCCCGAGGAAGGCTGTTCGATTCGTTTTGGAGGTGCATCAACATGTGGAGGAAAGGTGATTGGCATCATAGCAATGAATCACTTGAATCATCGTTCATGGGCAGGACGGCCGCATGATGTATGATGGATGGTTAAGATGAGAGGGCCGAGATTCATACGTACAACGGGATATGAGTAATGGGAGGGGAAGCAGGAAGATTGGAGGGGGGTGGACGTGTGTTGTTTTGATCAGGAACGGGGTTGGAAGGAAGAGCAGGGACAGCTTGGCAGGGAGAGGGGAGGAGGGGGGCAGTGAGCGAAGGAGAGGCGAGTTATTGGAGGACCATGAGGAGAACATGTGCCAACATGCGGGAAAGGGTATTATGTGTGAGCGTCAAGAGACTGATTCGTTCACAGATTAGACGGCAGGGATTGGGAGAACAGGAGCAGAGTGTAGGCACGGCAGAGCAGGCAGAGCGATACGACAAAAGACTAGACTAGGGCGAGGATGGTGGTGGAGGAGAGGACTCGGGCTGGACGATGCGCAACGGTTGGCAAGGTTGTGTGGAAACGAGGAGGACGGCCGAAAGCAGAAAGGGGAAAAAGTAAATTATTTTGGATCTGAATCTGGATTTGGCGGGTAATTAGAATATTTAGTCCTCATTCCCAATTACAACATACCCCCGCTCATCTCGTTCACTCCCTCAGTACGTCCTCCCCCTTAACCGTCATCACTCCCTACCTATATCAACCCCCTTCTCCTCCCCAATAGTGTTTCCTCTCCCTAAAAGCCTCTGAACAGGGCAATCATCCACAACAGCTTCCCTGGCTCTTATTGCTCCACTCCCATTCAGCCTGCACCCACACAGCTTCCTTTTTCGAGCCATTCAACGCACTATATCTCAACGCTATCGAGTCGTTTCACCCAGCTTTCGTCTCACAACCCCCCGCAGTCGTAGCTCTCAAGTCTTTGCTTGTTTCGTTTTTTTTTATCACAAGACTTCGTCTTCTCCGTTTGTTTACTAGACATGGATAACTACGCAATGACCTCGACGGACCCACATTTCTCCCAGTCCGCTCAGCGACAGCAGCAATGGCCTTCCCATCTGATCCCCCAGCATAGCCATTCTGCCCAGCCTTCGTTCTCATCTCCGCCTGCAAACGATCATGGGTCCCACTATTCCTTCTATCACCAGCCACCCACGTCTCAGGCACCTCAACCCACGACGGGGCAAGCAGGAGAACAGCTAAACCACCTCTCTCGTACCACAGCTCTGTCCCTCAATCTGTCTTCCTTGTCCGTGACTTCTCCCACCAATCATTCTCCCATCACCGGTCCATCTGCTTCATCCGCCCTTTCACCTGTCACTCCAATCAGTCCATCAGCCAATCCTTTCGCCCACCCGCACCACCACCATAGTATGTCCTCCCAGTTCCAATTTACCACCCCGGACCCTGCCGGCTCGGCCTCCCAGCAAGCTCAACCCACTGCAAGCTACGATGATCACGGAAATAGCCAACAACCCCCGGGTTCATCAGCTGGGTATGACAGCAGGCGAACTCCGTTATCTTCGCGGTCCTCTGCTGGCTCAACAGCCTCCGTAGCTCAGATGTCGCGTAAAAGGAGTCTGACGGCCGGTGCACCACCCACCAGCACTGGTGGAAGCAGCCTGGGTTCTGGAGTTGTTGGCAGCACATTGCTGGAAGAGAGTCTGTATGAAGAGCCGAGAGACACTGCCATGGACTTGGGCTCGAGTCAGGGTACGTATAATCCCGATGACATGTTCTCGGGGAATGGTGCTGCAGGTGGGAGCGAGGGGAGCGGTAGTCCGAGTGGTGGAGAAGACAACGCGCCGCCCACCCAATCTGGAATGAGCACCATGCCCTCCAATGGCACTAGCAATGGCGTTGGCGGTAGCATGAACATCCTTGGCAAGCCTATGGCGACCAATAACTTCGTGACAAAGCTATACCAGTAAGTGCCCCTTTTTGCGCAAGGTTTTGGTGTATATGCGCGTCATTTGCGGGGGACTTGGCTTGCGGGAGCTTATCCATTGGGAACGTGGCTGAGCTCTATATATGCGTTTCAAGGCCTGCATCCCTTGATGATGACGAGGCCGTTTTTGACAGAGGTATTTCCCACCTCTGGCATATATCCTTTCTGCTGGTTTCCACCTGCCTTCATTTGAAACAGATCCCTTTTTCCTTATCTCGATGCTTCGCATCTTGACTTCCCATTTCGCCTGTCATCGCAACTTCTCCCGCGTGGATCATCAGCTTGTGCTCCGCCAAACTCTCTCTAACCGCGACTAACGGTGGTGTCTACGTTACTAGGATGATAAACGACAGCAAGTCTGCTCAATTTATCGCATGGACTGAGCTGGGCACATCCTTTGTCGTGTCCAATGTAGGGGAATTTAGTCGTAGCATTTTGGGTGCACATTTCAAGCACAACAATGTACGTGATCCTCGAACTTGGCTTTTTGTGCCGGTACCGCAGTTGGCTGGTCTATGTGTCTATTTTAAGGCGCATATATGCTTCCGCATTCACGATATCTCCATTCATGGCCATGATGGACAATGCTAATCTCCCCACTCCATCATAGTTCTCGAGTTTTGTCCGTCAGCTCAACATGTATGGGTTCCACAAAATAAATCGGGTAGGCTTCTTTCCGTATTCTCTTCGATAGAACACTTCTCAATCATGATCTTTCTCCTTTCGTCGTGTTTCCCTCATCACCCTCACCCTGGCTTCACCACTGCCTCCTTCATTATCGGACATGTCTCTTGAACTATCATAGACACCCCGGGCGCAGCGTACCTCAACGGATGCACAAACTTGGGAGTTTTCTCATCACAAATTCCTGCGTGGCCGGCCCGATCTATTGGACGAGATCAAACGAAAGGCTCTTGAACCAGACCCATCAATCAAGCATCGAGTCGAGCTGCCAGGAGAGGTGAGGGTTCGTCAGATCGTCTCTTTTCTCTTTCGTTTCCTTCCCTTTACTCTTCATGCGAAACGAGGATCATTTCCTTGTCTAGTGTATTTCCCAAAGCGATGCTCTCTTCCTCGATCACTCGCCCTCTCTTTCTCCATTCGTTTCCACCTCTATCACTTCCAATGAGCTTAACCAAATGGATATACTGATGCCAATCACGATTTCCTTCTTTAGGTTGCTGCACAACTAGGAGCGATGAGAGAAGAGAATAGAAGGATGTGGGAGGAGCTGTCAAGTGAGAGAAGAAAAGTAGAAAAGCTCACCGGCGTTGTGCGGAACTTGTACGACGTCGTTGGAAAAGCCTTACCCGGCACTGGTGCGTACTTGCCTTCCTTTGAACGACTTGGCTTTGAGCTAAAGGTGCCTATAGTTCC
The DNA here is from genome assembly GCA_000349905.1 of Volvariella volvacea V23. Classification (NCBI taxonomy): domain Eukaryota; kingdom Fungi; phylum Basidiomycota; class Agaricomycetes; order Agaricales; family Pluteaceae; genus Volvariella; species Volvariella volvacea. The sequence goes on along the minus strand of KB722739.1, from coordinate 1,764,385 downwards.
TCCATTTCCGCAAGAACTAGTGGAGGAAAGTGGTAGCAACCCCAACATCTACGTTACGTCTCCCCAATCTGCCACATCACGCTATCCACCACCGCTGTCGATGAACTTCAACAGTCAGCCACTCCATTCAATCAGTCCGAATTCTAGTCCCACGGGAACGGATTTTCCTCCCCATCTCCAATCACAACCGCACCCTACACTCTCCCGACAGCAAAGCTTTCAGCATGTGTCCTACTCTCGTGATGGACACTCGTCTGCCCCAACACCACTTCCGCCGTCCCCCACAATGCCCATGGACCTGTTTGACGACGAACGATCCAGCCTTAAACGCCAACGGGTCTCCGATGATGGCTCAGGCCTGAATGGCGTTGGCGTACCATCTCATGCGGGTGACTCGCTATCAGCGCTGAGCTCACCAGTGACTGGTCCCCCCGGGTCAGCATTTGGCAGTGTGGTGGGTTCAGGCAAGAAGTTGAACAGAGCGAGAAGTGATAGTGCACCATTGGGATATGGATTCAGTGGCATGCCTGCTCAATGGAGCGCAGGCACAAATACTGGGGTAGCGACGATTTCGGGCAGACCTAGAAGTGGGAGTGGGATTTCACGACCGGGTATACCAAATATTGGGAGTTTGTCGAGGAACGGGCCGCCATTGTTGTCTCTACCCACCGTTCCTTCCGGTTCGCCCACTCGGTGATAGACACAACGGCATTTCCCTGGATTGTAAACTCTAAGAGGACGAAGGAAGGGAGTTATGGATTGGATAGAATTGGGTTTCATGTCTCGTTTTTCACTCATTCTTGGACGGTTTTTCCCCACCCCCCACAGGCTGCATCAAAAATTCTGTCTTGTATGGATCTTGCGAATCTCGTTTTCAACTTTCACTCACACCACCATCCGCGCTGCTTTGCCTGTATCATTTACTCCAAATTCCCGTGGATCATCACCCGCAACAAACTCAGGCCAACTAATTCGTGTATATATGTACTTGATGCTTACAGTCATCCTCACTTCGTGTCACATTCATGACCTCTTTTGACCAATTGTTCAACGTACCTGATCCCGCTCCCCTCTCACTCCCCGTTTTCCCTTGTACAGACCCACCGTTACCCCTCCGATTCTTCATGGTCCTCTTTTCCGGTTTTTGCTCTGTCACTTCCTGGTATTTTCTTATCTTGGACAAACACACACAGACACACACCGCACATACACCAACCGCTACAGTTCAATGTTCAACAACCATGTTACGCACTCACGTCCTCTCACACTCACTTTCCCATTTCTCCTCTCGATTTTTCGCCTCCCTTCCGTAAAGACATACATACATACATACGCGATTCGACCAACCCAAACGACGAAACCAAATCCCCAACCAACCAATCGACCCACCCACCCCTACACGCACATACACATATACACCGCCTTGTATACATCTGTACAAAATTTGCTGCATAAAAATTGAATTGAGGGAAAAGAGGAAAATGTTTGTGCTTGATTTTGAGCCTACAAGTGAAGCTTGTGATGGTGCATGTGGCTTGTTCAGCCTTGCCGGTGATGGTTGTTGTTCAGCGTCGGTGTCTTGAGTCTGCCGTGTTCGTTTCCACTGGTGACTGGAAGCTGCGCATGTAGGCGCGTTGGGAGTAACTAGAACCTGAGTTTGGGTGTGTGCGTCCAGGCCTGTTTGAGTGGGTCGGTGTTGAGATGCATAGGCCGCTTGCTTGATGTCGTTGTCGCGTTGTGCTCGGTGCGTAGGCTTTGCCGTTTGAACACGCTGTGCATGGCTGACCCTTCTCATGATATGGTTTATGTGGTGTTCGTCCAGGCTCGTCACTCTGATCTGGTTGTGTGCACTTTTGATTTGGGGTGGCGTCTGTAGCTTCCTGCGTGTACCTTGTCATGAGGCCCTGTTCAAGTTGGTGTGTGGGAGTCACACCCCAGGCTTCCACCAGTACAATTGTCTTTGGACGCAGGTCAAGGCATGATTTTTACAACAACAGCAACAGACTTTGGAACGTGCTCATAATGTTCATCGCAGTGGGTATAGGTTCTGTTTCTGGTCTGCGATGGATTTTCATTGGATGGGGCCTCTTAGCTTACTGCCCAGGGAATCCTGTGGACCTCGCGGCCGTCAGCTGCACTGGCAGGTTCGGGCCGTTGCCGCAAGGAAAAGGATATATTGTGCACCTTCCCAAAGCCTCGACTTGGGATGGGATTGCTATAATATATCGGCGGTGTTAACACAAGCTCATCTCCGTGGGCGTCTAGACTGTTGAGCTTAAGGTATGTTGGTTTCGTTGTCAATGGAAACCAAATGGCAACTCGAGAACCGAACCTTTTTTCCTGTGACTAATATTCCCCTTGTAGTCGAATTCGTACACCCATGTCCAATCATATACTCAATATGGGTGCAGCGCTATAAACTTATCAGCGCTTTTACGCCTCGCCTGCGATTTCCATCGGCATTTACCCAATCCGGCCTCGAGAAACCTTGGGCGGTGAGTTTGCTTGTAGATCAAACTCACTCCCACACCCTCACATTCCCTGCTCTACCCTCTGACCAGCGCCTCTTTAATTTTGGTTTTACTCAATTTCCGTGCCTTCCCCTTGCCCCTTCCTCTTCGACTGCCTTACGACATATTCCGCCGATCCTTGGGCCGGGGTTCTTTGGTTGCCATCCCTAAGACCCTGTCAGTGCATCATAACTCTCAATTCCCGACGAATTACGGAAGGCAGCAACGACGAGGGTTCCAGGTTCCCAAAGGGGAGTTGGCTGTTCGACTGGTTACACGACATCACGCGGACGGTTCAACTGACCTTTTTTTTCCTCGCAGGGCAGCAGTCGAACACGCCTAGTTCTAGTCATAGACTGCTGAGTGTTGGTGTGGATGAACGCCAGTTATGTCCACGACAGCTGGTGTCCTTCCCACAGTCTCGTCCACGCAGGTAGAATGCTGGGTTGGGGGATTCATCCATCCCCGGCCAAGTTATCTCCACAACATACGCAATCTTCACGACCGCTGTCACGATTTGTCTGGATGTCAAAGGCGATAATCAGCTTGCTGCAAATCCAGTGTCTGTTCTTGACGTTTCTCGTATTTATTGAACCCGCTTGGGGTGCGCCTCGAAATGTAACCATACCGAGCAATTCGTCGCAAATTTTGTATACGCCGTTTGTTTGCAATGCTTCTATGACGTTGGACAATCCCGCATGTGAGGGCGCTTGGTGAGTCACCTTTCCTGGACTCCATGTCGTCCTCATGCAGAGCTCGTTGGTGTTGATGTTCCGTGGACAGGAACATTATTGAATCGGGTGGTAGAACCTTGGTTTATACTAATGGACCTGATTCGAGTGCTGGAGATATTATACCCCAAATGTTTGTCAGATTTCGAGGTGGGTTTTGAATCACAATTACGTTGACAGTCATTCGCTTCGTACGCGTGATGACTGCAACCATCTTAAAACACAACTCACGCATCTGTCACCCAGCTTCATTCCTCTTCCTTGAAACTTCTGCATTCTCGAATGCTACCGCAAACATGACTGTCTCTGCCGCTGGCACTACCATCAACCTTGTCTTCAACTCTTCGTCCGGTGGAATTGCTGTGATTGATCTCGTTGAGTCTGAGATTACCACTGCAACTTTGACGTACACAATTCCACAAAACCGGACAGGAAGAGGGCCTTCAAGACTAGATGTCGGGTCGTTGATCATTACAGTTGATGATGAGACGTAGGTCGCCTTTGTCAATCAAAGTTTCAAGTTAGGGCGCTTAATTTGCTGTATTGAAATTATAGGCCAGCTTCTTCCTACCTCCCACCGGTATCATCTCCGCCTACTGCATCTATACCATTTACCAGTACACAATCAACACGTCAACCGCAGACATCGAGCTTTCCATCGTCCCAACCTCAGCCAGAAATAATTTCTGAGGATCAAATTCCGCTGAACAGGAGACGACTAGCAGAAGCGTTAGGATTGACTTTAGGGTTGGGTCTGGGAGGAACAATCGTAGCGGTTGTTGGGTACATTATTTGGAGAAAGAGAAGACAGAAATCCGTCGAACTTGAAGGCGTTCCACCAATCTCGAGGGGGGCGAGAAGGTGGTGGTGGTTTTAGGATATACCTCGTGGAGAGCTCATGCATTTCTTGGATTGGGGCGGTGTTGGTGGTCAATGTTCTGACAATACGTGTCGGCTCTTTTTGGTTGCTCTCTCTCTTTTTTTTTTCGAATGTTGGGAGTGGCGACGAAGGTGTGTACTGGGTTTGCTTTTGGTATACTACGACTCACATCAGAGACCATACCAGCAACTTTTTTTATATATCCTTGTACTACTTATGCTTTACATCTTGGTCGTATTTTCGTTGCTATTGCTTTGCTTTTTGTAGCGTATTCAGCGTCGGTCCCATACTGTAGACACTAACGAGTTTTGTCATCACTTAATGCTGCTTGTCCTTGTTTGCTATCACTCTCTATCTTCTCGGCAATCAAATCACTCCCGGTTGGTATTCCACTACCGTCACAGAGCCCATACTAAATTGTATACCACGCTGAAGATCTCTAACCACCCATCATGGACCAAGTATGTTTACCCCCTCCCATACTCTCGGTGTGATTCTCAAACCCTACTAGGATGCCTTTCGCCAGCTATTGTCCACTTCCAAAACGTCCAAGCAATCCACCACCTCAGGCCACAGTTCTGGCTTCACTTACGGTCCCAAGTCGAAACAGCAAGATAGCAAAAAACCGTATGTGCACCGTTTCATTTTGACTCCTCATCGACCAGGACAAATTTGATCTCATCAGAAGGCCCAAAGCAAGACTATAGATGCGTCACAGCCTGCTTTTAAGCCGCGAAAGGTCAAGTCTGGTGATGGGGCAGAAGGGAAGTATAGGGATAGGGCTGCTGAGAGAAGGGGCGGCGAGGGGAATGAATTCACTGCAGTACGTGCTTACTTCGTTGGGTTGAGAGATATCTGGTATTGAACGAGTGGTACTTTGGACCTGGGTGGGGTACAGGCTGAAGCTCTACTGGCCGAGTTGCAGAAAAATACGACGGATAAGAAAGAGGTAAGATCATTGCTGGGGCATAACCGATCCGCTGACTATATCTTGCGTGATTTCAGCTCGAAGAGAAGCGCCAGTACTTGGGAGGAGATGGCACTCACTCCATCCTCGTCAAAGGCCTTGACATGGCTCTATTGGAACAAAATAAAGCCCGACAGGCAGCAATGACGACCGCAGATGACGAAGATCTCGAGAACGCATTCATCGAGGTCAAGACAGGTGGTACCGACCCCTCGTCACAGAAAGAAGCACAGCCACAGAAGAAAAAGTCGAGAGCGGAACTCATAAAAGAGTTGAAGGAAAAGCGAAATGCTGGCGAAAATGGGGTAGAAGGGGGCAAGGAATTAGAGAATGTGAAGGCACAAGGGAAGTTTAAACCTATCGGGTTTAAACCAATTGGTTCGAGCTCTGCGGCCTCTGGATCTGGGAACGCTGAGGAAGGGAAGGAGAAGAAAAAGAAGAAGAGGGTGAAAGCTGAAGGTGGTGAAGAGAAGGAGAAAGAAAAAGGAGAGCGGAAGAAGAAGAAACGGAAAGTTGAGGGAGAGGAGGGAACTACGAGTGCTTCTGCTCCTGACGGAAGCAGGGGAGCAAGCGGAGGGGAGGTAGATGCCCAGGGGGATGTACAGATGGAGGATGGAGCAACTGCTACGACAACGAATGGCACGGCATCAACATCGAAGCTGCCACCACCAGTAGCAGAACCCGAACCCATAGATGAAGACCTCGACATCTTCGCTGATGCAGGAGATTATGACGACCTACTCAGTGCAGATGAATCTGGTTCTGATGCCGAAGAGAAAAAATCCCGCGAGAAAGCTAAAGATTCAAAATCCAGCGAGGAGCCTCCTACTACCTCACTACCTGCGAGAAACTGGTTCTCAACAGAAGACGACGAAGAGTACATCCCTCGTCCATTTAAGCCAGCTTCTCCAGGACCTTCAGCGTCAGCGCCAGGAGCGGGGTCCTCTTCCGATCCAAAGGGACGAGGCACTGAGCTCGAAGAAGGTGAAGAACAGCAAGGGCAGAATCAGGACCAGGAGGAGGAAGAGCAGTTGGTGCGTCTCCAGCCATTAGCCAGTTCCGCCTTGCCTTCCATCAAGGACTTTTTGGCAATGGACGAAGCTGCTGAAGCCGCTGAGAGGAAGAAGAAACGAAAGGAAAAGAATAAGAAGAAAGCTGGAGGTGGAGAGGAGGGTAGTGGAAGTGGAAGTGGAAGTGGGAAGAAAGTGAGTGCTGAGGTTAAGGTAGATAGGGATTATAAACGGTGAGGGCCTTGACACAGCGCGTCATTTTTTTGGCACTCATATCTATGATATAGGTTGAAATCGTATCAAGAGAAGAAAGGTGGTTCGTGATTGGTGCTTTGTTACTTTGAATACCTGTTATACTGTTTTATTGCTTTCGTATTGATTTATTGGATCGCTTGCTCTAGGATTGTGACTAGAGCAACAGAACGCAGTACAAAGGGTATAGCATCGCTGAACGGGCTATCATTACGAGAAAAATTCGAAAGATAACAGTGTCACCCAATATCCAGAAAGCAAAAACTACTGAATGGCTAGCCAGAAGGCATAAATTACCATCGAGCGGTCTACCCTGTTCCTTGTCCAGAACGGCAAAGTCTATCCATATCGTGCGGTATGCAAAAGACTCTAGCTAGCCAACCACAAACGATAGTGGACTGCAGTTTCAGTACCTTAATCGTCCGAAGGAACCTGAGGATGGCCCATCATAATCTTGTTGATAGCCTCTGCTCTTCTTGGCGAATCCTGGAACAGTGCTTTAATGATCCTGACAAGCTCTTCAAGTTCGAAGTCTATGAGGGCTCCTTGCTCGAAGAGGTAGGTTATGTCGGCCAGATTTGCTTCCTGTTCGTAGTGGAATAGGTGGTTTAGTTAGAAAGAGTAGAGGGGAATGAGGTATAACGCACCAGTAGTTCGGAGAGGTAGTTGTATTTCAACCATGACGGGACATACGACACCACGAAAGATTCCTGTCATCGCCAAAGGACAAATAGGCGCGCACATATTGAGTGTCATTGTGAAACGAGAGCTCCAAGACACGCACCTCTTGCAAATCGTCCATGAATAGAACTTCCAACGCATTCAAGATCTTGCACAACTCCGCCAATTGATGAGATTCCTCAGCAGTGATATCCTCCAATGCCAACATATCATCCAACACTTGCAGTAGTACGGAATCAACGATCTTGCCTATGGCGATAAAGTATTTGCTTTGCGTGACCACGTTCTGTTGTAAATTTGGATATATGGAGCCAAGGTAAAGGCAAGAGAGACGCATAGGGGAAGGGAATTGATGAATTTGTGACCAGTAGGTCCTTTATAATGGACACACCTTGATCTTGGGTGCAACCTGCTTGATATATATCATAACTTTGCTCATAGCAGCCTCGCATTGATCAAATCTATCTTGATTCGCAGTATCAATGAACCCTTGCGCCTCGTTTACAATCACATCCACGACGCGCTGGCCTTGGTTTTCCTACAACACCCCCCAATCAGCACAGTCCAAACCAAGAGAGCATCGACTCACAATGGTGTCGTAAAACCAGCTCTCACCCAACACATTAAACTGCTCCCTCTCTTCCTTCAATTTCTGTTTGACGGCATCTCCTTCACCCACTCCACGCAACACCCTCTCGATCTCGTCACCCAACCATAGACAATCATTCGAGAACCTCATAGCTCTCCACGGTTGACCTGACGCCTGTAATTCTTTAGAGAATTTAACGGGATACAGTGCTCGATAAAGGTCCAAGCACGATAGTGCCGTTTGCGAGATTATGGTGCCTGGTGCTGATGACGAGAGGTAATCGAGGATACCAGAACTCTTTAACTGCTTGCCTTCTTTCAGAACATCTTCTACAAGCAGGATAATTTGCTTCGCGCGTGCTGAAACGACATAACTCTCTTTCTGTTCAGCCTCATCCTTACTCTTCTGCTGCTTATGCCCGTGCTCTAATCCTGCCGTTGACCCATGGAGTGGTGGCGCTGCGACAGACGAAGGAGCACTTCTGTAACTTGAAGGGGAAGTCGCGAAATTGGATGAAGCTGATATAAAAGAAGTCGTAGATGAGGATGCCGAAGCGTTCAAATGCCCTAACCCCAAACCATGCCCACCACCATTGACAGGGGACGGCACGGACAATGAATTCGAATCCCCGTTGGCTTGTTTAGCCTTTGATTTGGAAGCCAATTTCTCCAGCTTCGTTGCAGCCTTCGCTGGCTGGGGTGGCGGTATTGGCTCTGGTTCGGGTTCGGGTTCAGCGATGGCGGGGGTATCTGACCAGGGATCATCCCAAGCCGAACTATCCTCCTCACCCGCATCAGCGTCGGCATCCAAACTCCAAGGATCGTCGTCAACGTCTGCCTGAGCACCGTCTTCCCCTGTATCGGGCAAGCCGTCTGCAGCGGTGTGGCTAGCAGCGTCAACCTCGGTGCCGCCCTCTGTCTCCGTGTCCACTAGTGTATCGGTTTCCGTCTTGGCTTCCGTTTCGGTGACTGCATCATCTCCCCCTTCTGGCGAGTCTTCATCCAGCCCCCATGCATCATCGGCACCCGCATCGTCCAGTCCCCAAGCTTCCTCTTCGGCACTAGAGGTTGAACCCAAGTCTGTGCTTGAGCCAAGATCCGGAAGTGAGGCATCCTTCCCTTTTACTCTCTCTTGCTCGTATGGCGCATGAGCACTCCCATTCCCATGCCCGTTTGCTTGAGGGTCATTAATCGACCCATTCAATGGCATATAATCGTCGTCCATAGGTAATACTTCGACCTCAACTCTAAACACACCATTCTCGTCCCCTTCCTTATCACTTCCCGGCGCGACGACAACTTCTCTGATCTTCTCCAGTACGTTTTTCCTCCTCAACCTCTCGTAATGTCCTCCCGCACCATCAGCCCATTCCTTGATCTGCCTGTCATGTATATCATTACCCAACACCTCCAAAACATACTTTTCCTCGAATACAACAGTCCTTTTACATAGCTCGAGGAAGGAGGAGAGGTGGGCGAAAGACGTAGCTACGGAGGGCGTCAAAACATTGGATAGGAGTGAGGACGTTATAGGTTTGCAGAGCGAGCGCTTGAACGCTACTTGGGTGCTTGGGGTCCCGCTTGTGGGCAAATGAGGGAATAGATGCAGGTCCAGGAAATCGAGGATGGTAGCTAAATTGGATATGGGTGTTGGGCGGTCCTCGGTTCCAGGTGGCGCAGGGACTAATGAAAGCTTATACTGTTGGTTCTCAACAGTGGACGATAGAATGGAATATGGCTGGGTGAATATGTTGTCGATGTAGTGACGTGTTAGGTCTCGCCGGAGTGTATTCAAATGATTGGAGAGGGATTGCGGAGAGAGGGAGGAAAGAATGGATGGAAGGGTTATGTATGCGTCGGATTCACGAACTAGAGTGAACTATATGTTAGAACTCTGAGGAGTATTAGGAAAAAGACGCACCTTGCACAGAGGGTGTGATGATGAGTTCTTTCGGTGCAATCACAACGCTGCGGGAATAAGCATCACTTAGGAGCTCTTCCACTCGTGACTTGGTCACTTGAGCGTTCCGCTAATGAAAAGGATGAACTAAACGTTGCAAAGTAGTCCTGTGAGGTAACGCACCCTGAGCTCCAGCATGACTTGCGACTGACCAAGTGGTGAAGGAGCATTGGCTAACAGCTCATTCAGTCGTTCTCCAGCTTCCATGCCCTCAGCCAGCTTTCCTGCATGCGAAAGACTGGTGAAGCTCGAGAGCTGGTCGCGACAGCGTAGGAGGTATTGTAGGGTTGAATAGTGTACTTTTGCGTTGAGGGCCTCTTGAGCCAATTTGTTGTGTTTTGCGAGCTCAGCGAGCAACACGGGAACAAGGCCGGTCTTGACGAGAACGATAGGTCTATTTCATATGCAACACATGCGAAACAACCAACGCACCTGGTTATTTGAGATGGAGTCGGTGAGGGTATCGACATTGGCCGTCAAGGTCTGAAGCCGCACTTGGACAGACTGCGCCAGTGTGAATTGCTCGTCATAGGTATCTTTGTCCTTTTTGATACGCTCGTAAAGTCGTTTCTACGGGGTGCATAGATGCTCGTAAATGCGCTGGGAAACGACTGAAAAGTCGGCGTACTTTGGTTGCATTAATCTGCTCGTCAAGGTCATGAAGCCACGTCGCAACGAGGTCGGCGTTCAGGGACGCATTTGTTGCACCGTCGACTCTGGAGAGTATTTGGGAGGATATGTCCTGAGGATGGGCCCTTCGTGGTAAATGGGAGGGAATGGGAAAAGCCATTGGCCATGAGTGTGGAGGAGACAGAGCCCGGCGCCAATGACGGGGTGAATCTCGAACACGTGCCCACACGTCACTCAGTCATTCCCGTCGACGCGTCTCCAGCTTGGCTTAGGCTCACCACCATGTCTGGCAAACTCCTGCTCGGTCTTGCGACAGTCATCATCTTCCATGGTCTGTGCACAACTCTTGCCATTGGCGTGGCACGCAAACGCTGACTTGGGATGATATGTTAGCTGCGTTCTCGACCTACGAACGTAGGTCTTCTTCCCACCGTATTGCAAATCGGAGCTGCGGTATCGGCGTTGCTAACCATATTTGACCCCTCGGGCAGATCTATCACATTTGAAAGCACTTGAAAAACCCGAAGGGCGACTGCCTTCCGATGTCTGACCACTTTTGTCATACAAAAGCGGATGAACGCTGACACTTCGATAACAGATTGTGGCGGAAACACTCGTTGCACTGGTTCTTGGTATTCTTGGAGCTTCGCTGAATGCACCGCCTCTGAAGGAGATTACCTGGGCAAGCGAAATGCGGAAACAGTGCGTCTGTTGCTTGGTGGAGGAACTCTGACTGACAGAGAAACGTGGACTAACAGCAAGATTGACGACATGAACTCGAGACTGGGGTTTGCAAGCTATGTTACTCGGGGAAGAGTGATCTACGGTGGCTCGAGGGATGTATAGAGTATGATATATTGGTCTGTAATGATCACTGCATCAGGCTGCGTATTTTGGCTGTTGAGCGATTGCGGACACGTGCGTCGTTCCGCTTGTCGTCGTCGTCGTCCAAGCATTCTGTGCACCAACAGCATGCCCATTCATCATCGGGCCAGGGGCAGAACAGGCGTGAAGCAGAGGTTTTGGTCTTCTGACGCCAGCCCAAGAGCTGCCTCTGGGAATAATGGGGTCGAGGCCGGTCTTTCTCCCACAGACCTGCGCCTTGACATACGCTTCCCATTTCCGCTACGTCCCTTGACTCGAAAGCAGTAGATTGAGGGCTTGCTGCTCATATAAATTCTCCGACAATGCCTTGATCCTGACCGAAACGTGTCCCCAGCCTCCCACCCTTTCGTGCAGGCAAGTCAATTATGCCCAGGGTCCCGTCAGTCATTAAAAACTCTTGCCTTTCCAGGTTCTCTTAGTCCATTTCAGAGTCGGGTCGAGGACAAATAAGCTGTATTCCTTCTGCTCAAAAGCCGCCATCTTCAGCTCGCCGCTTGCTTCTGCCACCTACAACGCAAGAGCTCTTCCATCTGGGACCTTGCTGCCACTTCTCTCCCCATCTGGAAATCTCTGTTCTTCCATCTTCTCACCGCCCAACCTATTTGACACTCCCCGTCAACCCCGTCCTCGTTGGCTGCCAGCGGTTGATTCTATTGCTTTGAGAAAAGCTTCTGGGCGCGAGTCTACATCATCATGAGGAACAGCGTTCGCATTGGCATCGTTGTGGCTATCAGCCTTTCATTCTTCTTCATCGAAATCTTCAGTGAGTATTCTATAGCATATCTCGCCCAGGGCAGGTCAAGTTGCGATGTCAGACTGCTTGAATTCACGGGATAGCTGTCACAACCGATTCCTGTTGTCCCGCGCCTGCCCTATTCCCCCCTGTTTGCCGTGCCCTTCTTTGGACATCCCCTTGCGTAAATAATCTACTCACCCGCTTATGCTCCAGTCGCATTCCGCACAAAAAGTCTGGCGCTGATTGCTGATTCTGTGAGTTCCCCTGCTTCGTCTGCTCCCCCTAGCACATCAGCTTGCTCACGTAAATCACCTCTTGTGTGTTACACTACTGTCGATCAGTTCCACTACCTCAATGTAAGCTATCTTGTCATCACACATAAGACCCGAGCGCTCAGAACACCATTACACAGGATATCGTCGCCTAGTACGCCTTCTTGTCTGCTTCAGGAGCAGTGCTTCTAACTCTTGTCCCTCACCCACGAACCTGTGCTTCTTTAGCATTATTGCTTTTATTGCTGCCTGGGTAAGTGCTCAAGGGCATTTACAGCCTCCGGTGCTTATAGCTCATTGATCTCCCTTCCCTTCGGCTTGCCCTATAAATCAATGATAACGGCTATCTAGCTTCAAGAAAAGGGTTCAAATGCAAGTATCCCTGCTATCGCCAGTCCTCTGCGAATGATGCTGATACTGTCATTGATCAGACCTCAAATTACACTTACGCATTCCATCGTGCTGAGCTAGTCGGTGTGTAAACCTGCCCTTTGCCATGATTTCATCCTTCCGCCACATGTTCCTTCCGTGCCCCCCTGTTCCTTGCTCAAGAGAAAAAAACGAGCCGTTCCAGGGCTTGAGCACCCTGCACAGCACCTTATCTTATTCAGAAACCCTTGATCGGTTCTATAACCTTTCTATTTGATTCCGATTCACCGAAAAGAGCCGGTGCTGACTCTATTTTGCCTTCCGTTTCTTGCCTGCACGCGGTGCTTTTGCTATGCCACAAATGAACACGAATATCATCAGGTGCCTTCTTCAATGGAGTGTTTCTACTCGCCTTGGCGCTGTCCATATTGCTCCAATCAATTGAACGGTTTATCAACTTGGAGGAAGTTCATGATCCGATACTCGTCTTGATCGTCGGTGCCATCGGGTTGGGGCTTAATGCACTTAGTATTATTGCGCTCCACGGTACGTCAGGGTCTTGTATTTCCACTTATTGCTCTTCCCGCTAACACACTGCAATATCTGTCGTGGATGATTGCTTGTTCACAGACCATGGGCACGGCCATGGCCACAGTCACGGCAACAATACGCCTGCAGTTGATAATACTCCTGCAGTCGTCCCTCCCGACAGCGTCGTAAGTCCCTTCCATTTGCAGTCGCTCACTTCCCGTTCTCACTCCACTGTTCTCTGGCACTCCAGCATGCATCCCACAACCATGTGTTGTCTCCACCCGCGCAGTATTCTGGGCGCAACCTGGGTGTGGTTGGTGTGCTCGTCCACATCTTTGGCGATGCTGTCAACAGTGCGTACCCCAGTTTACCCCTGCTGCGTCGTGAACCTAACTTTTATGATAAAGACGTCGGTGTTATCGTCGCAGCACTAATCCTATGGAAGCTCGATTCCCCCAGCCGGTTCTATGCTGACCCAGCTGTTTCATTGGCTATCAGTTTGATTATCTTTGCGAGTGCTATTCCAATGAGTATGTTCCATTTCTTGTTTGAGTGTGATATGTGTTGACTTTGGCCTATCTACCTACCGTTCCTACCTGCAATTTTAGCTCGTAAATCAGGTCGCATTCTCCTGGAGGCTTCACCTGTCCACTTGGATCTCGAAAATATCAAGCGCGATATAAGTTCCGTAAGTATTCAATTCCAATTTCGTTTCTTTCTCGTTATTGTTCTCTCCGATCGCCTGTTCGGCTTGCATTGTTGGCCCTCAATGCCTGATTCAACCTCGTCTGAGGTAGCAACGCTCAGAATTAAGTCGCCCCTCCATGGCCTCATCTCTCCAGAAGTGCGGTCCGTACTGTACAAACCCTGTCCTTTCATATTCCCGTATTCTGCATCTCTCAGCTCCTTCACGACTCACATCCCACCTCCATCCATCCCTTACTTTCATCATTCCGCGCGTCGGTCTCCTTCCTCCCACATATCCCATGACATCTCGCATTACCCCGAGATCCTTGCTCAGCCTTTACTCCACATCTCGTTCCCGACCCTGTCGAGATAGTTATCAATCGTACCAGGGTTGGGCAGTGAGTAGGGAGATTGAATGTAGGGAGATACAATGCAGGGAAAGGAAGGATTGCTGTCTCGGGATGGGGTTGTGTAGAACGGAGAAATGATGCGATCACTCAGGATGGGAGTAATTGCATCTCCTTCATCCTTGCCTGCATATTTGATCGTCGTATTCCTTTGCATTTGTATTGCATTGGGCTGCAATTGCTGAATTGACTAGAGCGTGGGGAGGAACGGGGGAAAGCTGAGCTGGAAAGGGAAAAGGGACGATGGGTCATAGGAAGGGGAGACCAGGGTTGGTCGCTTAGGTCCATTGAGAGCGGAGCCGTGTCTGTTTATATGTTCTTTGCGCGACGTGGGTCTACATGCTGCTGGTGGGAGATAGGGCACGAGGGGCTGGTGTCACACTCGTGCTCATTCGTGCTACCCAGCCTGTGCACTGGATATTTGGCGCTCATATTTTCCGCTTTGGCCTTCGATGCCTGATTTAGGCGAATGCTAACATGTTTTCAACTATGTAGCTCCCTGACGTTTTGTCCGTCCATGACCTCCACGTTTGGCACCTCTCTCAAGCGTGAGTACCCTCATTCCAGTTCATCCTCCCGTGCTGACTCTATTATTCACCAGGGTGATCCTCGCCTCTCTCCACGTCTGCGTACCCGAAGGAACCACCATCGAGCAATGGGAAACAACCGAACAATACCTTCAACACTGTTTCGCGGAATACGGCATTAACCATGTCACCGTTTCACCTGAAATTTATCGCGACAATAGTCAAACCCAGACGTTGGCCAATGGCAGCGAAGAGGGAGCGAATCCGTTTGTTGGCAAGTGTAGGATTCCATCACAGGATGACGGGTTTGGATGTGCGGTTATGGAGTTGAAGAAGAGGCCGACTCATCATCACACTCATGCTTGAGGTCGAGGGCTTGGGCGTTGTGATGAAAATTGACCATTTTAACTGGTGTCTTTTAAAGGGATTGATGCTTGTGTAGGTGTCGCTTTAATTCGTTGGATATCGGGTTTGTGGATGTAGCTGGAAATTTAGAACACGTTTGGATTATATAGATATACAAGACATTGAAAGCGCAGAGCACCCGTCCTGTGAAACTATTGGATGCATAAATATGTCAAAGTTTCAAGGTACCAAAGCGAGTAAGATGTGGATAACAGTAATGGCGAGGTAGCGACACGTTATGATGCTCTGGCAGAAAGCTCTACAGAGTTTTTGAATGTACCCAGCAACGCTGAAAGTTGGATCTTCTCATTCCCGCCAGCAGCTAGTCGATGTCTGCAGACGGGTGAGTATCTCAGGGGGATCAGGTGGGAAAAGATTCGACGTACTCTATTTGGGCGAGATTGTCTAGTAGGTACATTCTGGCATTTGGTTTCATCTCGATTGTCTCCATGAATTCATATGCGCCACTGAGCAGGTCTTGTAGTGCAAGTCCACGCTCTGTCTTCATTGTGGAGATTTCTGAGAAGTCGAGACCTCAAGTTAGCGTATTCAATTACTAAAGTTATTGCAATGACCCACTCTGGTATGCGGTGGTAAAGTCATCATTCATCATTGACGTTACGATGTTTTCAATGTCAGAGGGATGTGGATTGCCGGTGCAGTTGTAGATTTCTGCTTCACCGGTTACATCGTATGCTGCATGGCACGCTTGTAGCACGTTCAGTGCTCGTCGCATGTCACCTTTTGAGAGCTTTAACAACGCTTGCTTTCCATCCTCAGTCAAGTTTACCCTATTCGCGGTTAGCGAAGACTATCGCATGGACCGAATAAACCGGCTCACTTCTCTCCCTCTACAACCATATTAAGCCTCTTCTCCACCTCTGCCTGGGGCAAGGGTGAAAATCTAAACCTTGTACATCGGCTTTGAATTGCTGGCGTAATTTTGTTGACATAATTACAAATTATGCAGAACCGAACATTCTTCGTGTACTGCTCTATTACACGCCTCAAAGCAGCTTGCGCGTGTATCGTCATCATGTCGGCTTCATCCAATATAATAAGCTTGTATCCTTTGGAGAACAAAGTACGGGTTTCGGCGAACTGTTTGATTTGCTCTCGGACAACGTCGATACCACGGTCATCGGATGCATTGAGTTCGAGGATTTGTTTGCGATAGTTGGCTCCGTAGATTCGACGTGCTACTGCAAGAATGGTAGAGGTTTTGCCGGTGCCGGGTGGTCCATAGAACAGGAGGTGAGGGAGTCGATTCTTTTCGATGAACCTATCAACTAGAATAATTGGTAAGTTGAGAATCGAAGAAGACATAAGATTGGACTTGCTTGTGCTGGTGATGTCTTTGTGCGAGACGACATCGTCAAGTGTTACTGGTCGATACTTCTCAACCCTTTTGAATCGATGAGTGGCACTCATGCGAGGATAATATGCTACTCACCAGGGCAGGTTGTCGTCTTCATAGGGAGGTTCTTCGTTTTCCACTGCCTTTCCTTTCCCCTTATTGCTGGTCGAAGTAACCCCTATATCCATATCTACATCGCTGTCCATTGTATGTGTCCAGTCCAATGTTACAAAGACCCGTTGAGTCCGTCGAGGTACGGTGAGCACGCGTTTGACGCGCTACTTTACTGAGGAGGGGGCAACCGCGTTCTTTGTCTGTGTTTGCCTGCACCATTCATCCTTGCATAATCCATCAAACCTTAATGAGCAAAACGCACGGACCATACACACTAAAGCTGACTAAGCGAGTAATATTCAGTGATTTGTGATCCTATCCCTCTTTCATTAGTACCGGCTCTTGCTTTTGTCAAAGACTCCACCGTTAACCTCGTTGGACAGACAGAAGCGTCCGTCTCTCTCTTTTAGCATCTAGTCATGCAGATCTTCGTCAAAACGTATGTTTTCTTCGGAGAGAACAGTCGTGTGCATGACACTGACAAATGATGTGCGTTCAGCCTGACGGGGAAGACTATCACCCTCGAGGTGGAGTCCTCCGATACCATCGATAATGTAAAGGCCAAGATCCAGGACAAGGAAGGGTGAGTTTTGCGCGTTCCCGGGGGTTATTTTAACGATATTCATGCCCATTGCCTCAGGATCCCTCCCGACCAACAACGCTTGATCTTTGCCGGCAAGCAACTCGAAGATGGTCGCACTTTAAGCGACTACAACATCCAAAAGGAGTCCACCCTTCATTTGGTACTTCGCCTCCGTGGTGGTGGCAAGAAGAGGAAGAAGAAGACTTACACTGTCCGTATAGTCATCTTTCGTCTTGGTGATTCGTGACTTATCACAATTCCATGCAACAGACTCCCAAGAAGATCAAGCACAAGCGCAAGAAGGTCAAGTTGGCCATCCTTAAGTATTACAAGGTCGACTCCGATGGCAAGATCAAACGCCTCCGTCGTGAGTGCCCCACCGCTGAGTGCGGTGCTGGTATCTTCGTAAGCGCAATACCCTCCATTTTCTGGCTGCACGGAAACTGATCCTCGATTAGATGGCCTTCCACAAGGATCGTCAATACTGCGGCAAGTGCGGTTTGACCTACACTTTCCAACCCGGAACCAAGCCCCCTGTTGTATAAAAGATGTCTGCTGTCAAGTGTATGAGGCGCCATGTAGTCTTACCATGCCATGTTCACAATGCTAGACACCTGCATTAGTATACTCTTTTTCGCAACCATGGCCTGAATGATAAAACTCACTCTGCATATTAAATGCGCACAAATCATGGTAAAATAATGGCAACAATCCAAGTTCTATCTACTCTATAAGGTGGGGACCGTCTAAAATCTAAATCTATTGGAAGCGTGTCTAGGAAGCGTGTCTATAATTCAAGCTCTATGTTACATGAGGTTCCATAACCCAATTTGCAGCCTATGCCATTGCTCTTCTTGCTCAGGCAAACCATCAACGAGCCTCAAGTTCGGGAACAAACACTTCAGCAAGAGTGCCAATTTCTCGTTGGGCTGACCGGGAAAGGCAATTGTCAATCGTTCTAGGGCAGTCTGTACGGGCAGGCCAGAATTCAGAGTCGACGGAGCTGGAGCCTCTCTCGGGGGCTCGTCTGCAAATGTAAGATTCACTGGAATAACGAGCCTCCGCAACCCTTTGAGGTTCGCCGCAATATATTCCAGTGATTTTGTTGTCATGCCATGCATGTGTCGCAAATTTATTGGAAGTGATGAACAGAAGGAACCTAATTCGAGGTGTTCCAATTCCGGCCACCAGCAAACCAGATCCTTAATATCATCGTCGCTTAATTTGAGAGGCAAAGAGGTATCAAACACTAATCGGCGTAATGAACGAATAGGTTTGAGGTGTCGGATTACGGAAAGTAGGAGGTGCGAAGCGTATATCTCTTGAATGGCTGAAGCCGGCAAGTTCGTCGTCAGTGCTGGTGATGCCTGTGATGGCTGAACATTACTAGGGCCATTGGGGTCATTGTCGCCACTTTCACTGTTGGTGTCCGGTTGCTGTTCATGCGGTTCTGGTTGGCCCAATATGAATTCCTCCAAATCCACGAGGTGCTCCAAGGAAAATTCCTGTAGGCTATACGTGACTTTTTCGGAAAGCAATTGGAAAATCGGTACCCAAGAGAGCCGGTCCTCGGCCTCGACTCGCAAAGCATTCAAAGTGTTGGGTTGCAACCGACGCAAAAAGAATTCAATGACCAGGACGGTGGCTCGAATATTGAGCTTCGCCAACGATGGGAATGTAAGGCGGTCACTAGCATTCATTGAGCTTAAATCTAGCTCTTCTGCATTAAGATGTTCCGCGTGGATTTGAAGTTCCTCTAGGCGAGGGAAGAGCAAGATCTTCATCACCATATCAACTGTTAGCGAGTCGCCTATTCGGAGTGATAGCACTCGTAGTTGGTTCATTGATCCAAGCGTGTGTCCCAAGTCCATGGATATAAGACCTCGCAAAGAAAGGCATTTGAGGTCGCGTGACAGATGAGCGACGTCTTGAAGGAGCAACCCTATGCTGCTGGCCAAGCGATGTCCTTTCGGCGTGGACTTGAAGCCAATATCAATAGTCAGATGGCGCAGACGGGTTGAAAGCGCATATGTGACTTGTGTATTATGGCATGTGGGTAAAATACGGGACTTAATGAGATTTGGTAAGATATTTTGAAGGATTTTGATGGAGGGTAATGCGGAACTGGGATGCAATGTTGTAGAGGCATTGATGATGAGTGAATTTCCCCGAAGTGTGATATCACGGACACGGCGTGCGTAGGATTGGAGGTTGTCAGGCGCATTGGCTTCCTGATTACAAAAAAACCTATATATTAGCTCGGCGTTCTAATTTCTGCACTAAACCCACATTGAGTTGAATTGGAAAATGAGGATATAGTCGGAGTAAGGGCTCTAAAGATGGCAGACTCCTCCAAAGTCGGTCTAAAGCTGGTTCCTTCCATGCCTTGCACGTTCTTGCTGCTACAGGAAGAATACTCCTCTCTTCCTCGTAACAAAAGTCGAAGATGCATCTGACAATCTCGTCTATTAAGAGAGCTTGGTGCATGCTTCAAGTTGCGGGCGATGGCCTTGAATCTGTTGAGCTAACTTGGTTTTTTTTTAGGTCTTGAGGGAGCAAAGGGTAGTGAGTTTGAGCTGGAGGGCAACAGCGGTAATAGGGTGCCCTCAGAAACCAAGCATTTGGGCCAGGAAGATAGATAAGAATTGCAGCATTGAGGCGGACATAGATATGTTGTAAAAATTTCTGGAAGAAAACAAAACTTACAATTCATTCCTTCCGTCATCGGCGTTGGTGCTGTTTGTTATCACCACCATGCCTCCGTGGTGGTACACTCTTGAGGACCACCTCAATTACCTCCACAGTCATTGAGATGTACTTAAATCCCGAAAAACCCAATGCGGGTGATTATTAAGGTATCGTGCATTATAAACAGTTACTACTCTTGACTTCATAGATAACTCTAATCAACATAAATGAGTGGTGGTTGCTCGAGGGCACGTCTCATGCGGACAGCAGTGCGAATAATTAAGTAGATCATAAAAATTTATAGGTAAGCTTTGGCACTTCTCCGTGCCATCTGAGGAAAAAATGAAGCCAGGCTGAGTATAGCCACCAGTGGCGAATATGAACACTTACCTCCACAACTTTCCATCCACCAGTCAATTCGTTATCGAGCTCCTCCTCTACACGTGTGATAGCTGCAACGTAGGTGCATTGCTCCACTTTATCTTCGGCACCAACGACAACTTCACGGGTTTTGGCGTTCCGGAAAAGCAGGACTTCTTGTGTCATAAACGATATAATGTAGACAGGAATGTCGTTCTCCAAGATTTTACCCGCCGACACGTCTACTTGCCGGATATCGAGAACTTTGCTGTCACTGATAAGCCCTTGACGCAGGTACTGCTCCATTGTAGCCCATAGTACGTTATACGTCTTGTTAAGTTGTCAGATCGCATGTTAGCAAAGGCCAATTGAATGGACGTACTGCCTCTCCGCACCATGCTTTCAACGCTTCCTGGTCTGCGGACAAGAATGCATCAACTACTTCTGGTACGATGTATTCTCGTAGCTCCCGCTCAAAGCTCTCGCGATTGAACGAGGGGTCGAGGGCCTTCATCATTCGGACGACTTGTGCTGTCTCGTTCTCGTCGAACCACGAGCCAACGGTTTCTGTCACCGATCTTAGCGAAGAAACGACAGGGTTCTCGGATTCATCGTATGCCTGTCTCATCGACATGATGCTGCGGAAAACTGGGTTCGTTTCTTTTATCCTGTTCCACTTTTCCTGTCGTGGTGAATCCTTGTGCAGCACAACGGCAGAACCAGCACTGAATAAGAAATGAATATCAATGTGTGTACTGCAAATGAACAATATCTAGACGTACTCTGGGTTGGCGGTAACGCGAGCTGGGCCAAGTCCGTTGCTCTTACCGGCCTTTGCCAACCGTTTTTGTCTTCGTAATCGCCTAGCTTCCTTCTCCTCAAAACCGGCATGTTTTGCGCTTCCACTGTCGTCTAAGGCATCAACCACAGTTTCTGCCAAGGTCTTATAAGCCCGCGTATTACGAATAGGCTCTGTTGTCTTTTCAATTGTCTGCGAAACGGCTGAAGAAGCCCTTGAGATCTAGAATAAGCATGCCTTGTTAATGGGAGTGTGTAAAAAAACACCAATTTTCAACGCACGGCACGCATAAGTTCGCTTTCCTCCATCGTCTTAAGAGCCTCAGCAACAGCATCGCCGACTTTAACACCAGTCTTCTTTAGCTCCTCAGCAGCAGCTCGAAGACGTGGATTCTCCTTGATACTTGACTGGAGCTAAACACGACACAATGTTAGATTGTTTCTCAACCTGTTCGATGCTACGTGCAGGCACGTACCCTAGCCCTCTCATAAGCCGCGCGAGCTTTCTTCATCGCCTCGGAATCCTGGAATTTGTCCACATCTCCTTGTAGCTGTTTAACGTTCTCCTGCAGCTCCCTGTTCTTCTTCAGCTCTTCCTTCAAAACATCCACAAAAGTTTGAAACGGGGATTTCGGCATCTCATCTTGCCGACGAGATGATGAATGGAAGCCGGCGGCACCAACAGGTCGCAGACCTGCTCTCAATCGCTGGCGTAGCAGTTCCGAATGTAGTTGACGGCCCACACCGGACTGTTGAGCTGCAACTAAACGTGTCCTGGCAGAAGCACGAAGAGCAGCATTTTGGAGATGTCTAGGTAGCATTTTTGAAACAGAAACTGGGAAAGTCTATAGGAGATACGAGGAGAGCGAGGGGGTGGTTGAACTGGAATAGCAACAACAGAGAAGCCCTCGAGCCTCGTCCACCGGACCTGGAGATATTTGGCGTCACGTGAGGCAAAAATTCGCGACCCCCTAAAATGGAAATGACGTTAATCCTGAGGTTCTCCAGCTACACAAAGATACACTATATCTACTGATTATGTTCCAAGAAAATTGTACATATACTGTATAGTGGGTATGTGATGTTAATTCCCTATTTTGTGCCCAAGTTATAATCGGGGAGCGTCTAAAACGACCTCACAATCTCAAAGAACTCTCTCGTGAGATGGAATCCATGAACTTCAATCTCCGTAAATTCGGAATCAGCCAGGAGCTCAGCTTCTAGTTGGTCAACATCTTTGGCACGTATTGTGGTACTATTTATTGGAGGTGAGTATATAATTAGAGGGAAAATATGTAGGACTTCTGCAAGGGTAGGAGAAATGGTGCTCACTGGTCCGACAAATGAACAAGCTGCTCTGGGTCCAGAGACCTCTTCCATCTTTTGTAGTGCGGGATGGAAACCTGTAACAGGCGCTTTCCGAGGGTATCCCGAACAACATTAAAGACGGGATGAAAGCGCTTCACTTCTGATGCAGCTCCCCTCATTTTGCGCTTATAATCGTAGTCTTCGTAACTCGTCCCATTAGAACTTCACAGATCCACATATATCGCGTAAGGACAGACGCTCGTCAATGGTTGGTGGACAAGTACTCACGACGTGAACTGACCCCTACCAAGCAGGAAAGCAGCCGTCTCTCGTGCATCTAGCACCTGGACAAAATCCCTCTTCCTCTGCGGTGCTGAGAACCCCCCACAGGGGTTTTCTGGGCCATTAGACGGTGCGGTACCATCATCACGCTTATAGAAATATTCTGGGTGATTTTCACGCGCTTGAATCTCTGCACGAGTAATCTGGTGCAAGGGGCGCTCGACTTCAGCGTGGGCTGGGACCGGGCCATGTGGGTTCGCGAGGGCAATGCCGAGATTGATGCTAAGGCTTAGAGAGCCCAAAAGAATGAGGGTCGCATTTGAGAAACGCATGGTTCGCCGGAGCGATTTGGAGCAACTTGGAGCAGACGGAGGAGATGTATGGGGACAAAGTAATGGGGACAAGGGGTACGGCTGAAGTTTGGTTGGCCTCATTCGAAGTGTTTTTGTACACCAAATTTGATCGTCCAGGGTTAGGGACAATTTGAGATCGACATTGCGGCATTCTCTGCGTAATATTCGTCAGATAGTGAATCCATTGGATGGATACGATTGCTCCGGTGTGTCTTTCTGTCATTTGGACCCTCTAGATGCCCATGCCCTCGACTAGCTGCAATCAAGTTTAGACCGGTGCTGTGAGTGCGGTTCGGGGATGGCTGAAATTTGGCTCCTGGAGATCTACCATGCAAGCTGTCAACCGATCCTTATCGTTAGTCATCTGCGTAGAATACTAGTAAAAGCCGCCAATAGATGCCTCTGAGCTGTGCAGAATGCATGTTGTATCCCTTGAATAGCTGAGAAGACTTCCAGCGAATTGGCTATGCAGTGACTGAGTGAATGCGTCGAAAACTGTACGTAAATAACCCCACTCACTAACCCCTTATCTAGTACAAAAACCCTTGATGCTGGACGGTTATTGATGACTTTGCGCATCACTGGACAGACAAGGTGGATACAGCTACACACACGGGAGAAGTGATTGGATATTGGGCTACGAAATGAAGGAGCAGGCCAAAATATCCATACTCAGCGCGAGCGGTAAGATGAACATGGATAGGGGTCATTCATGCATCGAATGGATACACCGAGATCCCACCTATGACTTCTCTGAAGTCTAGTCCCGGGCATTCATGAGAGTCAAGGCGTCGAACTTGAGCGATGTGGGATGACAAGGTCTTGTCTGAGGCGCACAGTACGCTTCGGTCCACGGCGGCCCATAGGATCTTTGCCAGACTAACGGCTAAAAACACAAAAAGCAATCGCACACGGCCCCACGCCCGAAGACCGCGGTGCTGAACAACCCACTGCTAGCACAGTTTCCATAACTGCTACTTGCGAACCCCGTTAAATTGTGCCCACGGCAGACGGTTAACAGCGGACAAAAGTTACCTCCGGTCGTGCTCGGGGTTCCTCATTCCTTGACGGATCTTCTGCGCTTGTAGTAAATATAGGTCTGGAACCGCAAGAATGGTGAATGGGAAGACATAATAAGAGATGGCAAGGGAATGCGGACGTCATCGTTTCGTTTCGTAGCGCTACAGTTGACAGATTCATGACAGCTCTGATGCGAGTCTCGCGAAAATGTTGTAAGAATAGGTGTTTTCGTTCATCACGTCTCATGCAGGCGCTTAACGAATACTGTGAAGCGAGGAGTTGATCTGATAAGTCTTTGTGATTCTCGAGAGCGGATCATGCAATACTCGGATGGGGTAGTGGCTTGTAATATCCATTAACAATGCGCGGCCGTTGTCTGAATGTCACGGAACCTGGTTGGGGTGATGTGGGAATTGGTCTATGTGTTGGCTATCGTATTTTGGAGCTACGGCAAGGATTCGAGCCTTGCGATGGTCAATAGCATCAACAGCGGTTGAAAGAGAAGCCTTGCTATCAGGTTTGAACTGCATAACGTACAAGACGTCCGAGTCGGGCCTGTTCCTATCGATAGCATCGAAAAAAAAATCTACGCGTTTCAAGTTGCGGTCGTAGGATGGTGTAGTATACCTCCCTGAAGTTGAAGGTTCATGTTGAGAATTCGGAGAAGTCTTCACGGACATCGGAGCCGTGCATAAGATCAATAGATATTAATTCCCATGTGAAGTAATGTTCGGCCTTCGCCAAAACTGGCGGTCTGAAATCAGGAACGAAACCCCGTATTGACCAGCACTGACCACATGGTCGTGTGGAGCTTCCATCGACCCCCATGTCCTCGATGCATAACATCAACGTGGAGTGTGCCTGGGGGTCTAGGAAGCATTTGTCTCTTTGAGTCCGCTGACTCGGGCTGACACTATAGAAACTATAGCCTGCTGATTGTTCGTACCAACATGACCAGATCGTGGCCAGAAGACCCACCCAAACACGGGTAGCTTGTGCCGTGGGTAGTGGAGAAAAAGCGTCTGCAATGGAGCGTTAGAAGTATCATGATGGCCAGGTACCGGCCACGTTATTCATCTTATGTGCTCATAACAATCGGGGTGTCTTAACGGTGCGAGTAGCTGTCGAGGAGTAGCAGGGCGTCGAGCCGTGTTGGTGGTACTAAGACTGAAGGGGGATATTCGGACGAACTCTCAATTGGGATGAGTGAATGCAAAATTGCGATGTTTCACCCCTGCTGGGTCCTCTAACACCGATGAATCAGTCAGACCAGTTTGACGTGGGCTATCACAAGGTAGGAATACCCGTTTGCAGCTTTCAGAGTGCCAGAGCAAATGCACATCCAAGGCTTTGATCCTGTCAGCGCTAGCCATCGATTCCAGACGACCTATAGTATCCTTGTCCATGCGACCGAAGAAAATAGAGTCGATTTGTTGTCCAGCTGCCTAATATTCCATAGAACTCGGTGGACATTTGTAATTTGACATGTTTGCCGGGGATAGGACGAACATCGTCACATCGAGCATGATCGTCTTGCAAAGTTGAACAGACAGTCTCGAGTCGGCTCGTAAGCTTGCGATGGCAAGAACCTCCTATTCGGATTTTAGCGTCGCTCATAGTGAGATTGATAGAGTGGCATTAATCACAAGACTAAGATACAAGGTCTAAGGCAATGGTGATAGCTGAGTGGTGAGGTTGGAGGTAAAGCGCAGAATAGTAGCGAGGGGCTAGTGTGCCCGTGAGGCAGTGGGATCAGAAGTGTCCTTGAAGGACGCCCAGGCCTCTTCTGTTGCAACAACTATTCTCTCCTTGATACAGGAGAAACTATCCAGCGCCGGGCGAACATCGAGAGAGAACACTGGTGAACCATCTGGTTCTGGGGGTGCAGAGTAGTAGTCGATAACATAACGAACTTCCTCGCCGGTTTGTGGTCGTCGAACGACCCAGTCATGTCTATCAAACGGTGGCTCTGTACTGTGCTGAGTTAGAGGGCGGTGTTTCCGCGTGAATCCGAGAACTTACTTGAATTTCGAAGGAAATAGCCAACCCGCTAGCAAGAAAAATCGTGCCTTGGGTGACAGCTCCCCAGGTCTGCCTTTCAGGCGGGACAGTTGTATATCGTCGTGTCTGGACAACTAGTCAGCTAGAGATACAAACACTCATTGCTTCGATACGCACTGATACTGGCGCTTTTCCCACTTCATGACTTCCTGCCATGCTTGTTCATTTAGGAAGTTGTGAATTTCCACCATCGTCTCTATATGCTCCTCGGGTGTCTCCCAACCCTTTCTAACAAGCGCGTTATAGAATTGCTGAGGTGAAGGATATTCCCACTTGACACTGGAATCGCGGGGTATGGATGATTCCGTACGGGTAGTCGGCAGATACGTCGTCTGCCCTGGCGCTGGCGCTTGAGCCAGGTCTGGCATTTGGTTGTATGGATTTATGCTGCCGTGGTCTACAGGGCATTGTGCTGGCTTGGCTGGGGCACCATGGTCAACCGGGCATTGCGCTTGTGATGGGACTGGGGGATGGTTGGAAGGTTTTGCAGCTGCACCGTGGTCTACGGGACACTGGGCTGGTTGGGCAGCTGCAACTGCCTCCTTGTTATGATGGTCGATGGGACATTTGGAAGATGATGCCGTGTGATGGGCGGCGAGGGGTTCAGCAGGCTTCGCAGTGCTAGACGAGGTTTGGCCCATGGCTTGAAAAAGTTTTCCGAGCTGGCAGTATTTCGATCGCCAATCGGAACTTGGCTTTTTGGCATCCTCACGTGATAACAGCCCAAGTCTCGGCGGCTAAGTTCGAGTCTGCTCGCATCTCCTGGCTCCCGGGTCGGGCATTACAGGCAGTAAGACCCGAGCACATCACTTGCTCTCGTCTGCATGGCTTGTAGACTTGACAAATTAAAGTGACGTGCGTGATTTCTTGGGCTTTTTTTTTACAGCCATCCCAGCAATTTGGGAAGATCTACAGATCCTCTGCCTCGAAATAGACGACTGCTTCAAAGGCAGTTCGGACTTGACTGAAGCATGGTTATTGCAGTGCACCTTTGGATCTTGTTCGTGACTGTCCCTTTGCACAGACCAAAATATTATTCATGGCCAGTGCCCTATGGTTGGTGTTGCAGCAGCCTGGGATCTTGAGGGTGTCCGTCCTTCCACCGCATGATTCTGGCGATCTGCGGGCCCGGGTATACTGTACGTATGGAAGAAGCATGCACCGTCGGCAGAATAACCTCCTTTGAAAAAACCTTTCAATCCCCCAAAACAAAATGGATTCCGGCCCATCTTCCATATGTCGGGGAACGCAGGGGTGCCCGGGCATTGATTCTTGAAGGTTTCATCTGGTTTAAGAGGGTGGGCTAACGTGAACCTGCGTTAGCGCATTGATACGTCGAATCGCTGTTTTCAGGTCTTCTCTCAGGTTCATCTCACTTCCTGGGTTTCTGTGCAAGTCCGAAGCCACGCAGTACCCACGCGAGCAACGCTATTTCAAATCCAGGAACAGCAAGAAATATTTTTTTATCGGACCGGCTTCGACTACGACCAGTTCCATTAGCATTCCATGACGTCTGCATTCTTGGTGGGCCAAACCGCCAAACGATCTCTCTCGGGACTTACCCGTATGGGTGTGTTTGTCAACGGCATCCACATTTCTCACGATCCACATGGTTCACCACCGACTTTCCCATCGTCCTCAGTGCCAGGCTATAGCAAGTAACTGCCACTGGCATACTCCTCAGCAAAGTTTCATTCTCTGTTGCAACTCATTACTTCATACATGATGTCCTGATACGCGCTTTCTGAGCGGTTCTAGTGGCATGCGTCCTTTTTTTGCGCATCAGACTTGTTTACCGGTTCTTCAAGATCAGTCCCTTGGCGTCCCCATTCGACATCCTTCGTCTGGAATCAGGATGGGACTTCCCAATCTGGTGTCCTGTATGTGATGCTGTTCACATGCCCGTTCACAGGCTCGTTGTCAAAACTGTGGAGCCAGTACGTCTTTGTGGCTCCCCCAGGCAACAAAACCACTGCCAGAAGGAGCACCACATGAAACTCCCAACACGTGATAGACCCTCCATGCTCCATCTTCATCCTGTAGCAACTTGGAACTGGGTGCGCTCGATGAAATTTGAATCGAGGCCGGTTTGTCTGAGGCCGTCAAGGTACAAGTCAAATTACGTTCGGGCGAGAGTCTCGATTTCCCATGGAATTAGCCTCAAGACGCTTATGTTTTACCACCCAGCACATGCCCACGCATGCTCTGGTCGCTTAGTGAATGTGGATTGTATGCATGCGAGAAGAATCCATGAACCAGGGCTGGTCCTTGCCCCAGGTGTTACTACTGTTGATCCCCGCCCCAGATTCGCTTTGCTGATCCATACTCTCATGGACAGAACTAGCGATATATCGCAACCATCTCTCGTGGCTCGTGGCTCAGTAACCATATCAGACGACAAACTCAAGAATAGCCTAGGAAGCCTAATTTGGAAGACCTAGTTATATCCGCATCGTGATTTTCAATCATAAGGAACGTGGACCGATGTGCCAGGATGGGACTAGCCCCCTGAGACCCTAATAGTGGGGGAATTCGCACCCGCGTGGCAAATTTTTTCATGTTCGGAAGGGGATATGATGTGGAGGGGGGGTGGGGTGACATTGGCTTGGGTATGCGGGTGACACTGTATTCATTTGATCGTTTCAAGATCAATTATTATTCGTACCCTCCACATGGTAGGAAGCTTCTGAGTTTCTGTCATATAAAATGCCCAAGTTTGCCAGCTCGGATCCCCCGACAGCTTCGTACTCCACCTCACTTAGTACCTGTCTCAATACCACATCATGCCTGGAGGTCCTGTAGGCGATGGCGCTGGCATTGGCGGCAATGCCCCCAAGGTATGAACACCTCAACCTTGCCCGATGTTCTTTCTTAACCACCCACTCCGCCATGCACAGAATAAATTCGCAGGTGTTCTCATGACCGGTGGGTTTAAAGTACGAAGCTGAGGCCTACTGATACTCATGTAAACGTTGCAGCCTTCAGCGCCTTTGGTGGTATCCTTTTCGGATATGATACCGGTGTCATCAGCGGTGTCAAGGAGATGAAGGACTGGCTCAGGACCTTCGGTCGTGTGGACCCCAGTGTTGAGATTGGATATTCCATCTCATCATCCACCGAATCCCTTGTCGTGTCCATCCTCTCCGCCGGTACCTTCTTCGGTGCACTGCTAGGTGCTCCAACAGCTGGTGAGTCAGGGTTACTTGCAATAAATGAATGTATATTAATACCAAATTTCAGACTACCTCGGCAGAAAATGGGTATGCCCCCCCATGGTGGTAGTCCAGGGTTGTTAGATTTACCTTTATCTTTCACAGGGTATCGTTTTCGCTTGCTTGGTTTTCTCCGTTGGTGTCGCAATGCAAACTGCTGCTACCGAAATTCCATTGTTCGTAAGTATTGAGTCATCGCCCACTTATTCTGCTCGGCTCAACGCTCGAAGGTCGTGGGACGTGTCTTTGCCGGTCTCGGTGTCGGTCTCGTCTCCTGCTTGATTCCGATGTACCAATCAGAATGGTGAGCGATTTTGATGCCTTCACAGAAGCGATGCTTATACTCTCTTGGCTTTTAGCTCACCGAAATGGATTCGAGGAGCTGTCGTTTCCACCTACCAATGGGCTATTACCATCGGTCTACTGCTTGCAGCGGTTATTAACAATGCCACCAAGGAATTCGATAGCCACTCAGCATGGCGAATTCCCACTGCTATCCAATTTATCTGGGCTGCCGTTCTTGCCGGAGGAATGGTTCTTCTTCCCGAGGTTAGCGTCATCATTTAATGTACTTGACACCTGCTGACGTGTGTCATATTTTTATAGTCTCCTCGTTGGTACATCAAGCGTGGCCGAGATGCAGATGCCGCTCACTCCCTCGCCCGTCTTACTGGCTACCAATCCAGCGACCCTGAAATCGAAGCTGAACTTGAGGAGATTCGTTCTAACCTCCAAAGCGAGCAAGCTGCTGGCGAGAGCTCTTACCTCGATTGCTTCAGACCCAGCCACAACAAGATTGCTCTCCGAACCCTCACTGGTATCTTCATCCAAGCATGGCAACAACTCACTGGTATCAACTTCATCTTCTACTACGGCACAACCTTCTTCACGAGGTCTGGCATTCGTGATCCTTTCCTTGTCACCATTGCTACCAACATTGTCAACGTGTTCATGACTTTGCCTGGTATGTACGGTGTCGAGAGGTTCGGCCGTCGCAGCCTCCTCCTCGTTGGTGCCCTCGGAATGGCTATTTGCGAGTTCATCGTCGCCATCGTCGGTGTTACCGTCTCAACAACCAATCTTGCTGGTCAACGTGTCCTCATCGCCTTTGTCTGTATCTACATCGCCTTCTTCGCTGCAACCTGGGGTCCTATCGCTTGGGTTATCACCGGTGAAATCTTCCCTCTCAACGTCCGTGCCAAGGCCATGTCCCTCTCCGTCGCCAGCAACTGGCTATGGAACTTCGGTATTGGTTATGCCAGTAAGTTTCCGTTTGAGTGACGGACCTCATCAGACGCTAATGGACTCTCAGCCCCCTACCTCGTCAACACCGAGCCTGGCTCTGCTGGTCTCGAAGTCAAGGTGTTCTTCATTTGGGGCTCAACTTGCGCATGCTGCTTGATCTTCACCTACTTCTGCGTCCCTGAGGTATGTCATCGAACGTAGCCACTGTCCATCATTCACTAATCTCCTCTCCTCTAGACTAAGGGATTGTCCCTCGAGCAAATCGATCTCATGTATCAACACACCTACCCAGTTAAAGCACACGAGTGGCGTGCACGCATCATAGCTGGCGAGGTTACAGAGCGCCGCGACGACTCGGTCGAAAAAGTATAAGTTGCTTTATGACAGCAAGACCTTGATTGACAGTCATGCCATCCACCTCTTCTCATAACGATATCCTTTTTCTATTTCCATCCGTTGCATGTTCCCCCCTCCTCATCATACCATGAATACCAAACGGCTATCCCTACACGTACTACTGTTACCCCTCAATAATACTCGTCAGTCATTGAGGAAGCACGTATTACTAGCTACATAGTTGTACACATAGGCTGTGTTGCCTCACCATCTTATTCCCAGCCTTGTTTCGTCTGTTGTTACCCTCATGTCCACATCCACTGACATATTAATGCATTGTTTTTTATGGCTAAGCACATCGGACCCAGGTTGCGCGCCCTCATAAATACTTTAAGCTAGGTTTTCTCAGCGTCCTTAAAGCGGAGTTGGAGTGGAGACATTCGCATTTAACTTTAGGTCACTTGCTCAGAAGTCTTTCCACATTTGTCAACACGGTCAACACCATTACACCGCCCCACCTCACTAGCAGTTGGTACCATTGCGCTGGTTTTGTGTTTGTTGTTGCATCAGTGATTTAAATTCTGATGCTTATACCAACCACGTCCTAGCTAGGTGCGGGGAAGGATATATCACGCAAACAAAAGCTGAGCCCTGCACGAAGGCTGTGATGACGAAAGGGGGGTGCATATCCTCATCCGGATGCATATGGGCATCACCGGAGGTGGGGTAAGATCTACTAGGTCGATGACGGCACAATTTGCAAAATGCCACGGCATTGCCATGTGTCGCCATGTGTCCGAGTCTTGTATAGGGGTCGTACCAAAATGGGTGGAATATCATAAGAGTTTTGAGGGGGAGCGTCAGAATGGGGGTAAGAACTGGTAAGAATGGAGGTTAGTCGAGCGTTCTTTTGTGCCTAGGCCAACAGAAGCCAATGTCTTGTGCACGGACTGTGTACGGTGATATCAAATGCTCGGGATCGCTACAACCTGCTCTCCGAGTCCGCCCTTGTCAGAATTAAATGCCAGAAGTGGATATCAGATAATTCCAACGGGCTTGATGTCGCTTGTGGGGTGGATCAAGCCCCACGATTTAGTCGCTCAGTTGCGGAAGCTATACATAGACTGAACAGCATTGATGCGCGTTTGATGATCAACAGCCGCGTGGGGTACCCATTAGAACCCGTCATGGGGGATCCCACATGCACATTGGGTGGATGGGCACGAAGTTTTATTTTCAACATGCACTAAGAATAAACAGCGTAAAATCCTATAATCATCGATCGTGAATGTTAGCTTGTTCATTATCCTCACATTGGACCTTCCCAGCTACATTGAAGTGGCGTCCTTTTCTGAAAAAGCTGCTTAAATGGCGTTGGCAATGGGAGCATATTCAAAGTAAGTTGTAATTAGGCTTGAGTGGCACTAAACTTGGGTTGACAAGTCTATTAATCAACGTCAAGGGTTGCAAGACTATGCGCCAATCGGGGTAGGTACTGCTCAATGATGAGTGGGTGAACGGACGCTGATCAGTTTCCATAGTCTTGGTCTGACTCGGAACGGCGCTCTTTGGAGCATTGTGGTTTAACCTTTCACCCCTTCGGGCATAATAATGGGTGGAGTAATATGGGTCAGGAGAGCTTACCAACATATGTTGTTATTCGTATATCCTTCGGAAATCGTAGGGGGACTGGAGAGTCCTCAACGGCATCCCATAGACAACCGCTTTCACTCTTCAAGGGATTGGAGAGCCAGAATGATGCAACAGAAACACCTAACACCAACTGGTTAGTGTGACCTGTGTCATAGGTGAGTCGATAGCATACCGATATCATATACTCCACCATCACGATGAAGGAAAATCCCAGACATTTGACAAAGGCTTAGAACTCCTGCAGGAGTGACCGCGTGAAGCCGACCACCAAAATTCTTTCTTCTATCGCAAAACCTGTTGCCCTACAATCAGTTGCCTTTATGATACTTTTGGTCGAGCTGGATGAGGTGAAACTTGAACGCATGAGAAATCTCATGAAAGACAGCGCATGCAATGGCAAGCCTTGGGAAAGTCTGAGTTGGGTCTGCGAAAAATGAGATGACAAGGCCGGCGGCGTCGAGGTAGATGATTTCGTCGTTTATGCGAAGTTCTTTCTTCATCCGACCCGGCTCGACTGAGGGCTCAATACGAATGGTAAAAGGTGTTTTAATCCAATCATCGAAGAGTAGAAGCGCCGCTTATATCTCACTCTTGTTTTGCTGGTGAACCTTCTTCAAATTTACCTATGCAGATTGACACCCGAATGAAATCATCTGTGAGGAGAGAGCTGAAGATTGATTGAATGAATTGCTCGAAATGATGCCAACAGGCATAGTCGAAATGAAGCGTAGCTTGAGACATCGTGCAGGTGGGGTTCCTTTCCACACGGTCGCTTCTTAGGAGGCTTCCAAAGACAGGGTGTTGCCTCTGTGCCGACTTGTACAATCTATGGCAAGCATAGTGTCATGTCCACAAGGATAGGAGACGACAGAGAAACGAAACAACGCAGATACTGTACAAGTCGGCTATGTCGACAGAAATTTACACACTTCAACTTCAACATCGTACCCAAACAAACTGTCGTTGATTGGTTCTGGCAACTTACCTGCGGGGTGTCATCGAACCCGATTAGTCAACAAAACGAGATCGAGACGTGCTGCACTCACAGACCAATCAGTCTTAATTTTGCAAACCCTCCAAAATAACCTTAACCCCCCAGGCTCCTGGGTCCGGGATGCGTTGTTTCCTAAGAATGTCCCCCTCGACATATGCACTTCTTCCAGCTTTAGCTTCAATGTCCTTCGTCTTGTCTGCGGCCTCAGCTGCGGCCTTAACAGCATCCACGTAATCAAATCCACTACTCTTTGAAAACGTGCTGACAAATGCCGCAAGTGGGTCAACAAGGGTACGCGAAGGTGGTCGAGCTCGGGTGTACTGGTATAATTTGGCGAGTGCATAGTCCAACGCTTGAGACCAGATTTGTGGAGTTACGATAGACCCATCTTGCAATGATTGAGATTGAAGACCTTGAGCTAGGGCAGAAAAGAATATCCTGAGAGTCAATGAAGATGTTAGCAATCACTTCATTCAACGAGTAGTGCATGCAGTATGGAATGCGTGCAGTAGAAATAAAAATAGCAGGTCCCCGGTAATGATCGAGTGGGTCCTGGAAATGATAAGAACTTACGAGTAAAGTGCTCCGCTGGTACCACCCATCGCTTCTTCGGCAACTTTGGCGATGGCAATCACAGACCCGACGACATCGCTTCCCTTCAAGTTCCCCTTGGATAATTCCGCCAGCACACCTAGAGCTTGCGTGAATACTAGTCCTTAGAAGACATATTCTGGTGCTCACCCTCAGCCCCGGCCTGACGTCGTCCAGTAAGAAGTTATAAAAAATGCTTACTCGTTGACGCACCTTCAATGTCAGTCCACAATCACCGTCACCTGCGATGTTATCCATCTGGGTGATTTCTGACTCAGCGGATATCAAGGCTTTGCAAGCCCGTTCAATGGCAGCAGAGAAGAGTGATTCTTCGACAGCTTGAAGCTTGATATGATCATCCGAGGTGCTTGTTGTATCCTCGGCACTGATTGTTTGCAGTTGCGTGGCCAATGGCGTCGGGGAAGCACCTGCAGACCAGGGCCACCCTGGTGCATCCGGCCTTGCATCAAGCAGAGAAAGAATAAGTTGCCTGGATGGTACCCCTTCGGTGGAACTTTCATGAGGTAAGCGCAAAATTGTAATCGAAAAACCAGGCATATTCAAACTTGTCTACAGGGATAGGTTAAATCACGATCAAGGTAAGGTGAAGTGACCGCACCATAAAGGTTCCCTTGAGAAGTCGTTCGATCTGGAAGCCTTGATTTTCAGCGGTTTCACGGGCTTGGGCAGCAATCCCTCCCAGTTCAAGCTCGCTGAGGCCGCCTAAGTTATTCACCAACAGGACGATTTTATCGCCACCGGTGAAAGTCAAAAATGAGTGCTCCGGATCGTCTTGCGCAGTGAGAAGGCCGAAGAGTTGAGGAAGCAATTCCCGCAACGTTGGCACTGGTGAAACTCTGCGATGACCGGACTCGTTGTGAATCCCCATGCCGATCTCAATCTCATTAGTGTCCAGCTGCAAGTTACTTGCAGCAGTTCCAGGGACCTGCGGGTATAGACCTAAGCAGGAGACAAGAGAGTGGACCGAAAGGGCGAACGTGGCAATGATCAAGCCCCACACCAATGGTCACAACATTCTCAGAGACCCATTTAGCAACGTTGTACACTTCGCTAAGGCTTGCTCCACGATCAGCAAGTTCACCCGCGATCTTGTATACAAGCACTGTTCCTGCTAATCCCCTGTATGTCCGGGAAAATGCGATCAATTGGATGTTCCTCTCAGAATAATTAGGGGTACCTTCGGCCAACGATTGTACCTTGAGATTTACCCACGGCCACATCATCGCCCACTATCAAAAACTTGACGCGTTCTGCTTTGTCTGGGTGGATGGCGCTGTATTGCTCCTTGGCTAATCCAAAGTTCAAAACGTCCCCAGTATAATTTCTGCAATGTGGTGCGGTAAGTCAAGCTCCATCATTACCGAGGGAGACTTTACTTGACGATGATCAGTGTTCTGCATCGCAAGGTGAGACTACATTGAAACAGGAGGTAAACCACTCGGACCCTTTATCATTGTCGACACGATCAATAGCATGTCGGACTTGGCCCGCATTTGGCGACGCAAAAACATTGCCACAGATAGCACCTACGTACCATTAAGGCGTACCCAGCATGAGTAGGGCAAGGGTTACCTGTGAGCATTCCCATTCCTGGATTCGCGCGGTGAGGAAAGGCATGAATAGGGTAGAGAGGTGAGTGGGTGCACCAACGAAGCCTGGGTGTGCTGGCTCATGACCAGAGCCACCCCCACAAAGTAAGGCGACCTTTGAACGGTCACGAGAGGCGACAAAGACAGCTACAGCAGAGTAAGGGCCATGCAGTTGCTGTAACGGCAGGGCAAGACATTTACACTTATTGTGGGAATCAAGTTCAACCCTGGGGTTGACTGCACAGAGTCCTTGGAGTGAATCGAGGACGAGGGAGGCGGGATCATTGATGAAGTGCTTGTCTAGAGACTACGATCAACACAAGGTCATTAGAATGGCTCGAAGAGGGGTACTTTGGATTGTCATGGCTATTGTGGTTGCTGATTGAGGCTGGGCAATGGCTTCGCGATCATAGTTGTCACTTGTTTTTGTTTTACGCGTCCCGTCGCAGTACACGCAATTAACAGGCGGCGGTCACGGTGGCCTCCTGGCTTTGCCTCACCGTTTTAGAGCTTTTCTTCCCCTAATTTCACGCCGCTCATCCCTCTTCATGCAACTCAATCACTCCCTGCCTTCCCCTGCCAGCTCACCATCACCAAATTCTGCCGATTATATCACACAACCTAGCCGAAAAAGACAACGCAGCCAATCCATGCACTCGGATACCAGCTCTGCGTCTGTCAAGCGCTCCGTGTCTGAGGGAAACGCCCTTGATGCTGCCACCCGTGGCTTACAAGCCGATAAGCCTTCTCCTCTTTCCGTAACAGACATCAATCAAGACATCGACTCGTACATGGCTGAGCAAGGGGAAGCAGACATACCTGTAACTCTTTCCGTGCCTCCTTCCAGTGGCGATGCCCCTCCAACAGATTCGCCAGC
Organism: Volvariella volvacea V23; assembly: GCA_000349905.1. Classification (NCBI taxonomy): domain Eukaryota; kingdom Fungi; phylum Basidiomycota; class Agaricomycetes; order Agaricales; family Pluteaceae; genus Volvariella; species Volvariella volvacea. The sequence continues at coordinate 1,727,915 of KB722739.1, read as the reverse complement.
GGAGAAAGTAGCAGAGGTTGATCAGGGCAAATCAAGACCTATGCAAATCGGGGAGACCTGGTATCTTGTTTCTAAGCAATGGTGGAAGCGCTGGCGGAAGGCTTGTTTGGGCGTAGCAGACAAAGATGGGCCGCCCCCCTTAGAGAAGGATCTTGGGCCTGTTGATAATTCTGAACTCCTTGACGAGTTTGGGCGGCTCAAGATGCAACTGGTAGAGGGTGTAGATGTCGAGTTTGTGCCATCGGAGATTTGGAGTGTATTCACTGTGTGGTGGGTATCTGATCCTCGACTCATGCCGTTAAGTCCTCATCCATCCCAGGTACGGGGTGCCCATACATCCTCTTTCCATCAGAGTCATTGGTCGGGGTCAACAAAAAATCCCTACGCTGGAGCTTTATCCCCCTACCTTCGGAGTGGCGCGTCTGTTACCAAAGGATGCAAAACCACAAACAGTTGACGACTCCTCCCCCAAGAGACTAACTATATCTGCTGGAGAAAACGTGTCGAATCTCTGCATTAAACTAGCCCAGGTATTCTCTGAACACGACTATCGAGGGATGTATCGGGTGTGGTCTATTCCCTCGAGTGATGACCAGCCAACATCCCATGAAATCACATACGAAACCATGATTGGTATTCAAGGGGTGTATGTTCAGCAAAGTTCTAAGACCATTGAAGAAGCAGGATTTCAAAGCGGCGATACCTTTGTCGTTGAGTTTGAACAAGCGGATGGTTGGATTCTTCCCCCAGTGGTGCCAATCCCTGGTCAATCAGCACCATCTCTTGGTAGCTCGTTGGCACCAGCACCCTTGTTCAACTCAAGCGAAGGATTTTTCAATCAGTTGCAAACCAATTTATCGTCGCCTACGGCGCGTAAAACCGCCAAGGTTGAGATCCACAGGCCCTTTGATTCACCCTCCTCAATTACAACAGGCTCATCTTTCTCCTTCGGTAACCGGGCAGCTACTCGGGTAATCGAACCTGGAACTCTTGGCTTAGGAAATATGTAGGTCCTTCTGGTTACTTCTACGTTGCGCAGTAAGTTGAAGTCGCATAGGGGAAACACCTGCTTCATGAACTCTGCTCTGCAATGTCTGGCACACACTCGAGAGCTCTCGGACTATTTCTTGTGTAAGACCTCTTTCGACTCTTATACCCTTTCAGTCCTAATTGCGTGGTAGCGGGTGTCTTCGAGGATGAACTTAATCCAGACAATCCTCTGGGGATGCATGGTGCTATTGCGGAAGCGTTTGGAGCATTATTGCAACGCGTATGGGCCGAGAACAGTGCCACCAGCAGCTATTCACCGAGAGAATTTAAGATGCAATTGCAACGATTCGCTCCTCAGTTCAGCGGATATCAGCAGCACGATTCACAGGAATTAGTTGCATTCCTGCTTGATGGATTACACGAAGATCTGAATCGTGTCCTCAAGAAGCCCTATGTGGAGAAGCCGGATTGGGAGGGCGGAGGTGATTTGGAGCTGGTGCAGCTTGCTAAGAAGTCTTGGGAAGGGTACATGATGCGAAATGATAGCGTGATCGTGGACTTGTTTCAAGGACAATACCAGAGTACTTTAGTGTGCCCTGAGTGCGAAAAGGTGAGCCTTGACCGCGTTTATTCCAGATACACAGCTTACATGTGTCATCTTAGGTCTCAATAACCTTCGATCCTTTCATGTATTTGACTCTGCCGCTCCCTATTCACAAGAAATGGTCGCATCAAATTTACTACGTGCCTTGGGACCGTTCTAAACCTCATGTCCTCGTAGGTTCCACTCGTGATTGACCAAAAGCGGGTGCCTTAGCATGTCTACTAGGTTCCAGTTGAACTCCCTGGAGATGCTTCCTTGAAGGAACTTAGGAACCTTCTTGGACGATGGATGGAGGCCATTCCGGAAAATGTGAGTATCATATGTTAATGGCAGAGGCCTTTCTGACGAAATGTTTAGCTTCTCACGCTCGAAGTATTCAACCACCGATTCTACAAATACCTCAATGACATCCTACCTGTTGCAGATGTTGCGGATAATGATGTCGTTGTCTGCTTCGAGCTACCTTGCAATGCCCAGCAAAGTCCCAGATACAAGAGACAGCCTGATGATCCTTTCTTATTGCCACTCTTTCTCTCGGAGTCATCCATGTTACCCCGTTCAACGTATATGTCCTCTCGAAGCAATGCTTTTGGATATCCCTCTGTAGTCGTTGTTACCCCGGAGCAAGCGAAGACCATGGATGGCATTTATGACGCCTGTGTGGATCGATTGCAAAGATGGACAGATCGCCCAGAAGAGTTCTATTCCTGGGAAGCTAATGGAGAAGCCGAGGATGGCGACGCCGTCCCCATTCAGATTAACGGTATTCAGGCTCCAGCCGATTCGCTGACAGAGATAACGGAAGACGGATATATTAAAGTGCAACAGGTGCCTCAGGAGGACGACATCACCGAAGAACGAAGCATGATTGTAGTTGATCCTGATGAAGCCGTCGATCCATCGCTTGGACGTCCAAAGCTGAAGAATTTGGGCACGAAGAAAGGACTGTTCGAATTACGCTTGCAGACAAATCAGAAACTGTTCGGCACCCAGCAGCCATTTGCTTACTCGGGTAGATTTGAAACCTGGCAGAAGCGCTTGGATGAGACAGATATCAATCCTATTCTTCTACGCGATGGTGATGCGATCCATTGCGAATTCGATGAACACCGAAAGATTTGGTTCTTTGGTGATGAGAAGGATAGAACCTTTAAATCGCATTGGGATAGATGGACGGAATTTAAACACCCGGAATTCATCGAAGCGCAGAAAGCAGTAGCGGAAAAGAAAAAGAAGAGCCTGACACTGCAAGACTGCCTGGAGGAATTCACGAAGGAAGAGAAGCTTGGCGAGGATGATTTGTGGTATTGTCCTCGATGCAAGAAACATCAGCAAGCTACGAAACGGTTTGACCTCTGGAACGCCCCTGATATCCTCGTCGTTCACTTGAAGAGATTCAGCAACAATAGGACCCTTCGCGACAAGATCGATATCTTCATTGATTTCCCTATTGAAGGACTGGACCTTACTCACATGGTTGGCGAGAGAGCAGTGGCCAAGCGCTTGAAGGAACAAGGTGTCGACGTGGAAGAGCTGAACCTAGGAGACACTGAAGAACCTCTCATTTATGATTTATACGGGGTGGATGAGCATATAGGAGGCTTGGGAGGCGGTCACTATAGAGCTTATGCCCACAACCATGTCACTGATAAGTGGTACCACTTTGACGACTCTTATGTGTCGCCGGCAAAACCACCCGACGCTGTAGTAGGTCTTCTGTGCTAAATTCCACACGTAAAGGCCTTGACGTACCTTTTTTTCTAGAATGCAAACGCATATTTGTTATTCTATCGTCGACGATCCTCCAAGCCACTAGGCGGAAAGACACAGGAAAAAGTCGAAGCAGCTAAATTGGCTGGGCCCAGAGAATTCCCTCCGCGGTCCACTGTAGTAGAGCGTCGACTACCGACCCCGCCCAATGATGATGGACGACGATTCGACACGCTCGATTCGCTTCCATTTGCTCGGGGGACTTCAAATGCACCTTCCTCACCTGACGACCCTCACGATTTCGACACACAACAAACAGACGATATCAATATTTCGGGTAGATCGTCCCCTTCCTTTAGCTTTCACCGCACGCCCAATCAAGCCTCTCCAACATCTTCTAACGAAGCTGAAGCTGACACGGACTTGGATGACTCTAACTGGGGGACACAAACGCAGTGGGGGCAATCACCCTCACCCTCAAATCTTTCAGATCCTGCTGCTGATACCACTAGTCAACGTGATCATTCAATGGATACTCAATCGCCTGGTCACGACGAGACTCTCTAGATAGCGTGTGCATGGCATGAGCAAAAAAGACATTACACCTCAATACTCCATCCTCGATAGTCTAGAGGGAGTCCTGTATCCATACGATGGTTCCTACTGCCACGACTTATATTTTCTTGTACACAATCCCTGCAATCCACGCCATACGCTGGTACCATGGCGTCTACCTGTTCCATTATTCGTATTTCTGCTTGTCTGTTATCTTACATGCTAATTAGTGATGTTTCCGATTGACAAAGAGTGGATTAACCTTAGGATCTACGGCACTAATGGCTTAACAGCCATTCCTCGGATATGTAAGGAATCGTGCAAAGTCGGCATTTCGTAAGGCAAACGCTTGGCGGCCAGTGATGCAGTATAACCCGTGGGCGTCTCTCCAATTGTCTTCCACTTTGATGGTAATCTTCGACCAGACTTCTGGACATCCAGGACAATAACCGTGGCTCTAACTTTCGTCACTCCTTGATCCCGCAATGCTTCTCCGTCCGTAGAGGCCTCGTTCTGAGGCTCGCGGTACCACTTCGGAACCCCAATACAGTCAACTTTCCCGTCTCTCTGGCAGGTTCAATTGTTCTGTGGCTGCGTATGAGCCATTGCCTCTAATATCAGTAATCAATGTCCATCCCTTGATATCTGCGTGGGCAACCGACCATTGGTAGCCGTTAAGAGCTCCATCCTCGATTCATGAGGTCTAATTGTCATGCAGGATCTATATAACTGACGTTGGGACCGAATAGCTGTCCTTGCAACCTTGCCCTTCGGTTTCCTCACTCCCTTCGTATCTCGCTCAGCCCACGGGCTCTGACGCATCCACGAACACAACACCAGGACAAATACCTGTCTTTGGTCACGACAATGGCGTGTAGACATGCCATGAAAGCTGTCCTTGCACTGCTTGCTTTCTCTACTGCTTTCGTTCGCTCTCAAGATCCTGAAACCTCATCTCCACCGAGCTCGTTCCCTCACCAATACCCCAATCAGCCAACTAGGGAGCTGAGTCCTGAATGGCAGACTTGTATGTCTCGCAGCTCGTTCTCCGCGATCATCCTGAATTACTGCTATACTAAATATGACTTCGTGTTCGCCAATAGATTTTGAAGTTACCGAACCCCTACCTAACGTAACATTCCCGCTCGGAAGGAGCTTTGCGGGAAATATACCCGTCCAGAGACCTGGGCACCCTAATGATACCCTCTTTTTCGTTGCATTTGAACACCAAAACGGATCCTTGACAGCTGCCGCTGATGAAAATAATACAGACCCATGGGGAATATGGTTGAACGGAGGGTAAATGCCGAATCCCGTACTGACTTGTACACAAAATTCATGTATTGGCCCACAGACCTGGATCGTCTAGTTTATTTGGGCTATTCTTCGAGGTTGGTGCATTTCTGGCGTGTATATGTTGCTTAGGCTTCATTTTGCGTTTAGAATGGACCCATCCGCATCGGTGGTGATTATTCTATTCTGCCGAATAACTACAGCTGGGATAGGCTCGCAGATTATTTTTGGGTTGACCAGCCAGTGTGCGTCTGTCCTTTCTGTTCGATCCAAGATTTTGAGTAATGTTCCAATTTATAGAGGTGTCGGTTATTCAACGGCAGATGAGGATGGTTACGGTACATTTCTTAGTTCTCCAAATAGATGGCAATTACTGACAATCTGACTACCTAGTCGCTGATGAAGACCAAGTGGGCGTTGATTTCGTACGTTATCTGCGTGTTTGATTTGGAATCCCACTCACAATAATTGTAGATGGGTTTCCTCGGCAACTTGGTGAAGGTGTTTCCGAGCCTCGCAACCCGTCCTCTGTATTTGACAGGGGAATCCTATGCGGGAATGTATATTGTAGGTTGTCACGCAACCTGCATCAGAACGCTGAATAGGAACTTTATTGTGTAGCCTTATATCCTGAAGGCATACTTCAACATGGAAGAACCCCCTGTTAGAATCGCGAAGATTGTTATAGGGGATGGTACAATAACGGATGGCCCCGTTTTTGAGCTGCTACCCGCTGTAAGCTCTTAACTGCAATTCAATAACACCAAAAATCTCTTCTCATAACCTGCAGTTCAGTGTTGTTGAGACATTCCCGCAACTCATTGGTTACGATGTTGATGTGTATGAATACCTCAAGGAACAGTGGGTGCTTCTCCTGCCTGTTGCATATTCGTGTATTCATCGTAGATAGGAATCATTTGTGTGGTTATGATCTCAACCTCACTTACCCTCAAGATGGTATCCTTCCCCCTGTACCACTAGTCCTACCAACCGCTCGTGTGGTCCCAGGCTTCGAGCAACACCAGTTTACGAATAAGAAGAAATTCCTCTCAAAGCTATTCAGTAGGGCTGCTGCTCTGGAGGCCGAGGTGAACGAGCTAGAGAAGATAGACCGCGTAGAGAAAAGAGGTGGACTAGCTAAGAGGGCGTGGATAGAGGAAAGAGAGGAGAAGAGATTGGAATTCAAGCGAGACATTGGCGAGAGACAAAATGGAACCCTCGATCCATGGGTGAGCGCCAGAACTATATTGCTGAAGTACTGGTCTCCGGTGCTAAGTTTAAATTGCAGTACGGGTGCCTAATACTGGATTTCTTCATCGACTACGCAATCAACTACACCTATCCCTGGAGTATGTATACCTACAGTTTTCATCCAACGTTGTAAACTTTCATCTAACCAATCGATGGTAGACCTCACACAGGGTACAGATTATTTTGGCTTCAATGTACGCATAAATTGCTGGTTCTACTGTAACTCTTCTCACTTGTGTTCAGGTATATGACGTACCGGACGCCCTCGTCCCAAGGGTCAATACGGACGCTTCTGTGTTCTTAAATGGTGCGTTGCAGTTACCCCTTAATCGTTTCGAAAATCGAATATGTACGCAATTCTCCAGACGAGCAGACGCGCCGTGCTCTGCATGCACCAACCAGCAAGGATTGGACTTTAATTTCCCCCTTCGTTTTTGCCACAGAAGGAAGTCAGTATTAGCGTTCAACATCATGATTTGCAACCCCCTCTAACCTTAATTCCGTTCTGCACTTCCGTGGTTTCTACAGGCTTTGATCCTAGTGAGTACCCTCCCTCATTTGCCCTTCGTCACTGAAGCTAATTTAATGTAGGTCCATTGTAAGTGCACCAGTATCCCCATAGTCAATCGCCTCATACCGCTTTTCTAGCCCTATGGTATTCATGACCGAGCTGGCTACAAATGCCACTGCCAATGATGTTGGAATAGTTCTGTATTCCGGTAACAATGACGCTGTTGTTGCGCATCTAAGTACAGAGAGTGCGTGTTGCCATTGTTAATGCGCGTAAAAGCTAACTTCTAATGCATTGTTTTAGTCGCTATCCAGGCAAGTCGTGTCATAGTCGATGATCTTCAACTATATTGATTTTCATGTTGACCAGAATACCACATTCGGTGGTATACAAGGGTTTACTCGCAAACCGTCGACCCCATGGAACGATGACAATGGGGAATTCGCTGGAATAATCCACCAAGAGCGAAACTGGACATACGCCCTGTTTTACGGTGCTAGCCATCTCGTTCCAGCTTCGGTGCCAGTTGCCGTCAGTCTTTGTCCTCTTCTCCTTCAATGAAGTCAATTCAATCTTGTTTTCTCTTCAGGCCTTCACGTTCTTCCGCGAATTCGTTTTGGGGTCAAATGAAATAGGCCTAGTTGTTTCCGACGACGACGGGGCGACCAGAGTCATTGGCGGGCAAGATCCTGCTTTGGCTGGTACAGTCCTACCAGGAGCTGATGCCATTTATATGGGATCTGGAACAACTGAGTCAACGTATTTCTGGCCTCAAAGGACCGTCGACGCTTGGAGGGAGTATATTGCTACGGAGACAGCAGCACCAGGGAACACGATTGGCACAGCTGGGTCAGCCGGGGATGTGAATGGCGCGAACGTTATTTCAAGGGCCTCACGTGCGTGGGGAGTGGGAGTGGGAGTTGCAGTTGTCGCTCACAATCTGCTGTGAGGATATTATTTTATCAATGTCCAATCTCGATCCACCGGAAGGGATCTTGTATATTATATATTGCTATCATTATCGACACGCCCTTGAAGGGTCTTTTGTAATCTAACACTTTTGCCTGTACTTTGTCGTGCATTCAATCATTACAATCGACTGCCGTGTTCGTTATTCCCGTTTCACGCCAAAAAAATGGTACAATGGATGCATTCATTCAAAAACAATAATTATATCCCAAATGTCAGTGGACAGCAAAGATACACACAAACAACGAAGTAAGAAAGTAGATAAAAGGACCATGTACGAGACATGCTCAATGGTCACTGAAGCTCGGAACCTGGAGGGACAGAACCCTCAGAGGAATTTCCGTCTGCAGTGTCGTCGTCATTATCATCTCCACTTTCCTCGTCGCTAGATTCACCATCCTCTTCGTCGTCGTCGTCATCGCTGTCACTCTCGTTAAAGGTTAGTGAAATATACTCATCCCCAAGCTGAGCGTCGGTCAGAGTACGGTGTTGATCATCAACACTGTTAGTGGTTACCACGGAGAGACCAGAGACATTGGCCGAGATTCCAGCGACAGTACTCTTTGCGGCAGCCGAAGAAGGCGAAATCGGTCTTGTCGTTTTTGTCGCTGTTGATCCCGTTGGAGAGGTGGCAGCTTTGCGGTTCCTATTGGCTCTGATAACGTGAGGCAACTTGCAACCTTTCGTCGAGCAGGTGCCCTTCTCAGCGAAGTCAGGACACTCTCTAACGTGTTGCTTATCACAATCCAGTCCCTTTTCGCAGTATCCCAGAACTGCAAAATCGCGACAAACGCCTGATCGTGCTCCCACGTTGACATGCGGGAAGGGGCAGTTCTCTCTTGTACATGACCCACTGATGAAATGCATGCATAATGGCGTACGTTCTGGAATTGGATCATGTGACAAGTTGCAAGTTTCGGCCGTATTCTGACAGTTGCCTTGGAGGAAGTTCCAACATATTGCAATCTTGGCTGGGTCGTGTTGATACATGCATGTTCGCGCCCGGTTGCAAGTTCCTGCGTAGGGTAGATAGATACGAACGTAGAAGTGATAGGATGAGATCAGGGGAATTACGGCCCTCTCGGAGACAACAAAACGAGCCAAAAAGGGAGGTGTGTCACACGAGAGAGATCGACAATAAAGGACGTACCTGTCGTAGAGAACCGTGGGCAGGGCTTGTTGGTATACTTTCGTTTGCTGGGTATTTGTGGCTTCCTGTGGGATGAGAATTGAGGGAGGAGATCTCGTACTTAGTCTTCAGAACTGCGATATGGCTACACACTGATAAGGTCGCCGTGCGTTTGTAAGCGTCATGTTCTTGTTCAAATGCGGGTGCTTGGGCTTGTATACCCGATTGGTGGATACTAGATGCCCTGACTTCCTTTGATAATGCAGTGCTTGAGGGGGAGACGGTCTTGAGGTTGCGGTAGATGTTCCATGAGATGGAGGTTTCGGTACTAGGTGGAGATGAGTCACACCAAGGGGGAAAAACCTAAGAAGATAAAATGTGGATGTTTGGCACTTACGATCTTTTCTGACGAGCGAGCGGCTGGAAGATTCGAATGCAACACCATTCAAGACGACTTCCTTCACTGGGCCAGAACCGGGCTGCTGCGGAGAGGGTTGCACGACATTCACTCTGGGAGCTGCATACTTATTCACTGATGGAGGCTTGTAAGACGGAGGCTTGTAGTTCGGGTTGACGTAGGAATAGTTTCTGCTGTATCGCGCCGTCGAAGGGTTGCTTTGAATCGTCGACTTGTGCTGATTGATGGAGGCTAAGAAAACGTCAGTATGTTCAGATCTCAGTGAACCAATCTCCTACCTGTCAGCTTAGCTATCTCGCTCCGTAGCTGTGCATCAGTTAGAGACGACATGGTGGTTGCAATGGGGGTTGGACGGAAGCGAAGGGCTGAATAATCGCAGACTATTGACACTTGTTTATTCATCTACGCCCCACATAACAATGCACAGTGCTGTCTCTACACAAGAAAGGCTTAAAACGTTGCGAATTCTAAACATCACAATCGTCTAGTGTCATAATGTCATCGATAAATAATACCGCTAATGTACGGTGGAGAACACCAGAATACATAATTTACTCAGATGCTAGACCCGATTTACGAATCACCCCTGCAAGAACATTATCCACATCCGTGAGGCTAGTGTCCTTCCTTGAGACTTCCAGATAAACACCACCCTCCATTAAAGAACCACAATTCAACGTGGCGTTACGTTTGAGAACGTGCCATCGCTGAGGGTTGCGCTCCCAAGAGAACACTTCTGTTACGTCAGGGTGTCTGACTCGCTGCGTTAGAAACTCACACGTCAACTTTGTCCAGATCGGAAACTCACATATCCTGGATGAGTTGGGCGTTATACAGGGGTGCCGCCTTGGTGGAAAATCCTTTACTTGGCAAGGTGAAGCCCTCCGAAGTCAGGATATGACGATCCGAGGGTTGCAAAATATTGGTAGCTGATGGTATGGAATTGCTTAAACTGACAACAGCAAATTCAGTGACGGGTCGTAAGAATGTATTTTGGATCTTACCCCTTTGTCTCGCATTCAGCGATAAGGTTCTGTACCTCTTTGAAAAGGGCTAGCGTATTGACCATCGTGGAGTCGTTTTCTATCAAGTCGTTCTCAGCTGACAGAAGCGCCAACATTATCTGTTGATCCTAGGAGAACGTCAATCGCTTCTGCATTAAGGGTGACTTGCATTTGTACTTACCCGTAATGCAACATAGTGGACTACTTCGCGATTTGTCTGCGCAGGTTCGTCTATCGGACTGAGGTGAACCGTAGCGACAGAGAACTTCGGCAGTTCCGTTGGTTCAGGCCCTCTAGACCTAACAGGGTTAGTTGATTCCGCTAAACTCTGAGCTGCAGACGATATCTCTTCCTTTCCATTCGCCAGCCTGGATTGCTCTGTATCCGGTAGTGGTATGGACTGAGTAGCAGGGGTAGGTTGATGTGATGATATAGCATCTTCCAATGAGTCCTGATCGACTACTACTCCTGCCGTCTGAATGCGCAGCCCCAACTGGGGCTTGGGCTCTTTATCCTTTTCCTGTGCCTCCTGCGGTGGAACAAAACGGTCTGTCAAGGATGGTGGCTGGTAGTTCTCCTGATCCGGCCGGGGTGCAGAAGTACCATTAGTACTCTTGCTTTGTGATTTACCAAAGGTAAGGTAGCCCGACCAACCCCATTTCCGTACGTCTAGATTGACAGGTGGAATGCCGAAGAAGGTATTACTGCTGCCATCAGAAGTGGCCGATTTTCCGCCAGAATCGCTGCCATTTGGGGACTTTGTGGGACCCTCCTTCGTTGTGGAGGGTCGGGGCGGTGTTAGGGGTTTAGGAGGGACAAGCGATATTAAATATTCTGCTAGACTTGGTGGGTATTGCGCATGAAGGTAGGCTGTTGACGGGATCGAATGTGGGGGATGTATGAGTATTGCTGAAACGCCTTGGCCTAACTGTGAAGTGTAATCATCGACTAGAGGTGAAAGTGATGTATAAAAGGGGTGTAATGGAGGTCCTGTTATAGAATGAGCATTTCAAACCAACATGGTATGCGTCAAATACGAACCAAGTAGGTCTTCGAAATTGAGTCCTTCCTCTAGGTTCCATGACCAAGCCCACACCGTCCAGAACCTCTCCAACTGAAGTTCCAATGCTTGCTGACCTAATGTCTCCAAAATTGTGCTGAACGATCCATGTGTAAGCTAGTTATTAATGAATATCGGCATAGAATACAGAAATGTCATCCACATACTTTGAATTTATCGTAACCATTCATAATACTAGCTTGCAGTGCAGTATCGTGAACCGAGCCGTCTATGTATTCATACGTAGGGGTACTGTCGGGCGCAGTGGTTGTCTTGCTTTTGTCATTACCCTTCCCTTTCGCCTTGGCCCTCCCCTTGTCTACCGGTGGTCGTAGGACCTTGGCCACTTCTATACACTATATCTGCTCAACGTCACGCATACATGGCAGAATAGATAGGACCGACATGAGAATACTCACCGCATGAATGTAGAAATCTGGTTCCGGTGAGACCATAACCATCCTTCTTGACTGGGAATGGACGTTATCACAAAAATCTTCAAAGTTAAACATCCTACGAGCTCAAAAAGGTCGGTTACATTGAAATGTAGAGCATCCATGAGTGAAGAGGAGAGCCATTGGCATAAGTAATGCTGTCCCGACTGACGATAAACCATACTCACTCCGAGAAGTTGACCAGCGCCTTTGCTAGTCCTACTTGCCGCAGCATCTTATCTCTTGACACGGCCCTCTCCTTGGCCGTGTAGAACAAAATATGCGCTTGTTCTTCAGCATCCTCTTCATCAATGACGTCCCCTTGTTCCGGTTGTGCAGCTTTGTAGTTGGTCGATGGTCGTAGTGTCGGATTATAGATAGCTAGATACAGCAGACTTGGTGGAATACGAGCCATACAAGGAGAACACAGTCAAGTTGGGATAAGACAAAGAAGAATGGGGTTACGGCGGGATGGCTGACTCGGGGAGTCAAGCGGTGTAACCCTGTTAAGTTCGGAGTCGCGTAGACACGTGCAAAGTGCTGCACTTCTTCCGTACCTAATCACTGCCAAGCCCTCCGACCCACGACTTCCTACTCACTCTAACACACCATGGGCCGCAGAAAGCGAATGGAGCTCGACGACGGAGACTCTGATTCTACTGGTCTTTCAGATTTTGGTGGTGGAGACATGGATTGGGATAATGATCCAGATGCAAGAGAAGAGCGGTCCCTCTTCGAAGATCCTTACCGCCAGAAGCGACGACGGAAAAACGGAAAGGAAGATGCTATATACGGTGTCTTTGGTGAAGAAAGTGACGAGGATGAAGGCTACGACAAACGAAAAGGTGGTGCAGGGCGAAAGAGAGCAGATTGGACAAAAGCGCCTGCATTCGTCTCTGGAAACAAGAATGAGAACAAGAAAGTTGACTTGGAACATGACATGGAAGTCGAATACGAGGAGAAAATGGCTGCTGGGGACGTCGAAATGGAGGACAGTGACGAAGATCAAGAGGAGGGCGCTGAAGATGGTGAGGACGGATCTGAAGAAGATGAAGAGCAGGTGCATGACTCTTCTGACAATGATTCTGAACCCTCCAGGCCCCCTTCTCCTCGTGTACGTGAATCTGAGGAGGACGAAGATGAGCTCATGCGACCTCGCTTAGGCGGAATTGGCGCAAATAAAGTCAGTAGTACTACGACCTCCAGCACATTCTCGACCTTTACGAAAGGTGGTATTGGATCTGGGAAAACAGGTATCGGCGCAGGTAAAGCTGGAATCGGAGCGTCAACCTTCACTGCTGCTACTTTTGCAGCTGCAACCACAACGTCCTCCCTCACGGTCGATGAAGAAACACCACCCGCGAAAGCTGGCATTGGTTCTCGGTCTGGCGCTGGGACGGATGCATTTTCTTCTTCCAGAGCTGGTATAGATGCCTCCCACTCACCAACACCCATGTCCGGCTCAGTGTCTGGCACCTCTACACCTTCATACCCTTCCAATGCCGATTTACCCTCATCATTCGGCGAGGCCAGCTCATCCAAAACTCGAAGTGGTGCATTTGTACGAGACAGTACTCCTGGTGGTAGCAATGCCAAACCTTTTAAACTGAGTGCCAAAGAGCAAGCGCATTTCACAAAAATACAGGGCTCATTTGGTGCTAGAATGTTGGCGAAGATGGGCTGGAAAGTTGGTACTGGTCTAGGTGTGGAAGGAGAGGGTATTATCACACCCATAGAGAGTAAATTAAGACCACAGAAGATGGGCATTGCGTTTAAAGGGTTCAAGGAGAAGACAGAACAATCAAAGATGGAGGCGAAGAGGAAAGGAGAGATAGTCAGCGACGATGAGGAGGATGAGCAAGTAAAGAAATTCAAGAAGAAACAGAGAGAGGCTGAGGAGAAGAAGAGGGAGGTCTGGAAGAAACCCAAGAAGGTCAAAGTCAAGATAGAACACAAGACGTACGAGGAAATCCTGGCAGAGGCCGGGCAAGAAAATCAGACGGCAACTGGCTTGGGACAAATTATCGATGCCAGGGGTGCTGTGGTATGTCCTTGTATGCTATTTTGTATTTATGCTGACGTGAGTTCATTCTAGCCACGAGAGGTGTCGTCGCTATCGGAGGTATCATTGAACAATTGGGCGCCAACAAGTGACTCAACACGAATACCGGAAGTGCGGCATAACGTACGACTTATAGCGGATGCATGCAAACAAGATCTAGCTAGCCTAGCCAGGGAAGCGAAGGCTCTAGACGAGCACAAGAAATGGATGGCAACGGAGGACGAACGACTACGCAAGAAAATTGAAGATGAGGCTGAGTGTATGTTTCTTCTTTTACATTGCAAGGTCTGTGTGCTAAGTATCGTCTTGTAGTGATCGCTCGCCTACAAAGCGTTCAACTCGTAACTAACGATCTATCCGCGAAGGCCAGAGAGGTTGCATCTCTTTATGAGGTTTCTCTTGAACCCTTCACTCCACTGATTTATACACTCGTCAATGAGTACGCACGCGAATTCGACCAGTATGGTCTGGATGAAATCGTTGTTGCTGCCATTGCACCTACTGTACGAAGAATGGTGGCCAGTTGGAATCCTTTGGAGAATCCGACGCTCCTGGTTGATACATTCAGAGGATGGCGGAAAGCTCTTAAAGTCAATAAAGTAGAGGAACCGAAGGAAAATAACCAAGTTAGTATTTATAGTGCACACAATGGTCCTTCAATGCTAACCTCAGAATTGTAAGTTGCTCATTTTAGTTCATGTTCCATGGACTTACGCTAGAGGTTAGGGAGTTGAAGATGACGCCGTTTGAAAGCCTCCTATGGAACATCTGGCTACCCAAGGTTCGATCGGCAATTAATAACGACTGGTCGCCCTCGGATCCTCAGCCTGGTATCAAGCTATATGAAGCTTGGTCGACATACCTACCACCTTTTATCAGGGATAATATCCTGGACCAACTAATACTTCCTAAAGTGCAGAAAGCTGTGGCTGATTGGAACCCGAGGAAGCAAGTGTCCTTGAGATCTATAGTCTTCCCTTGGTTACCCCACGTCGGCCTTAGGTTACAAACTCTTATGGATGATGCTCGTCGGAAGATCAAGAGCATGTTGCGGCATTGGAATGTAGGCGACGAAGTGCCTCAGGACTTACCATCATGGCGAGATGTAAGTTGACGTTGATATCTAATCGAATTTTCGTTGCTCATTGAGTTGTCTAGGTATTCGATGTTGCAGAATGGGATAACCTGCTCCTCAAGTACATCGTCCCTAAGCTGGGTGCTGCACTACGGAACGACTTCGTTATAAATCCCCGGGATCAAAAGCTGGAACCACTTCTCGAAACCTTTAAGTGGGCCCCCCTTATAAGACCCTCCATATTCTCTCAACTTCTTGAAGCAGAGTTCTTCCCCAAGTGGCTGGATATCCTGCATATATGGCTTATTCAACCTACTGCCAATCTCACGCAAGTCTCGGACTGGTACAGATTCTGGAAGAAGACCATCCACGAGGGGCTTGGTGGTGACACTGTAGTGGCGGGGATGCCAGCAATAGAAAAAGGGCTTACGAGAGGATTGCAGTTGATGAACGATGCTATTGCACTGGGTGAAGGAGGGAGGGCAAGACTACCAAAGCCTGACTACAAGGCGGAGGTTGCAGCAGCTCATGCTCGTACGATTGTACCCAAGGCGCCTAAACTGCCTCCGTCGTCTACTGCAGCCCATACCGAGGTCACATTCAGGTCGATTGTGGAGGATTATGCTGCAACGCATAATCTCCTGTTTATACCTGCTGGCAAGGTGCACGAGAGATCAAGGATGCCATTATTCCGAGTGAGCCCGAGTGCAGATGGAAGAGGAGGACTGCTGATATATGTTCTGGATGATGCCGTTTGGGCTGCAAAGAATGGAGGTGCTGGTGGTGAGGCCGAGGAATATCAGGCGATCAGTTTAGAGGAGATGATTCTGAGGGTCAAGAAGACGAAGGCGTAGATGTAGACATCCTATTATACTACGCACCATGTTATTCGATGCCTTTGTACACGCGCAGCTTGACTGGCAGCGACATGTCTGATTACCACATGTTACGTAACTTAGCCATCTCGCTTGCTACCATCATTGAAAGTACCCACCGCTGCATGTCGTTGCTTGTGCCTAACTTGGACCAGCCTAGTAGCAATGTCATCGACGTCGACACCTTTCGCGTCGAAATAGACCTCACACAAGACCCGCAGATAATTGACTTGTCTCAGGACTCTGACGACGATCCTGGCAGCTTGGCCAGTGGTAAAACTGCTACCACCTCTGCATCTGTAATAACATCTCACCATGGACCAAATGCGGAATTCCGATTGGCGCTTAGCACTCATGCACAACAATCGCGAGCCCACAGATCCTCGGCCTCCAGTTCATCACAACCCGCCAGTGGAACATCGGAGCAAGCTATGGCCGCACATACAGGTGCTGTCCCTAGCTCGTTCTTGAATGTCATGGCCCAGGGATTGCCGGCCCCTCCTTCGCATATAAATCGCGAAATTGGACGAACAGCACAAGTCAGTATATGTGTTGCTTTGCTTCATGACATAGCAGCTCACCTGCTCCATATCTGTGACCAGAAACATTCTTTGAAGACTTACCATGAAGATGGCCCTTCAGTAAAGCGTCAGAGGCTATCGGAGGAGAAGGAAATGAAGCCATCCTTTGCAGGAACTTTGTTGCATGGTCACAAACGCTCTGTCGATGTGGCATACCCGATCATTGAGCTGAGTAGTGGCGATGAAGCAAGTCCAGAATCCAAGGTACCGATGTTGTTTTTGCCTCATTGACGAGGTCATTTACACAACCCAGCGGCTGAAGTTCTCTAACAAGAATGATGAAGATTCTGATGAAGATTATGCAACACTTCATGCTGGCTTTAACTTGGAGAACCATATGCGTGTGAGTAAAACCTTGGTACATTAATCTCGACATCCACACTAACATTCACCGTTCCCCTAGTGGCCACTACCAAAGTACCCCAAACCAGTTAACCGGGAGCAAGAGCTATCGTCATCTATGCAACAACTTCAAATTGCCAAGCACAGCAAGAAACGGAACACTAATGCTGGTGTTCAGAGTCGACGACCAAAAACTGTTGAGCAAGTGGAACGAGAGGCTGAACACGTATATCTGTGGGATCAGGTGACTACACTGTGCTTTTGTTTCTGAAGAAATCCCAACCATGGTTTCTAGTTACGTATGGCCGCTGACTTCACCCCCATTGTCACCACTCGCACTCAAGAACAGTCTCGCTTGCTTCGACGCAGGGCAATGCCACACCACAGAAGGGATCTGTTTGATTTAGAGGGCCTCAAGCTGACTACCAGCTTCAAGGATGCCTCCGGGAGTAAGAAATTCTATCCCACCTACATCAATTGTACTTTCTCAGACACTCTACTTTAGCCATTAACAGGATTGTGCAAAAACGAGAATGGACGGCTGTATGCAGCACAGTGATGGGTGGCGGAGCCGACTCGCCTGATGGTATTAATTCCAACTTCCTTTGTCCTCTTAGGCTTATTTAATGACGTACTGCTTTTCGTAGAGGTTCTAAATCGATACAACAGTGATGGAAACCTAATGCTATGGCGTGACTCCTTGCAACTTTTGCGGGAGCATTCCAGACCTCTGAATGGTAGGATATTCGAACAAGAGGATTGTAAACACCTTGATTCATTACCACGCATAGGATCTACGAAGTATTACACAGTCAATGATATCAAATTTGATCCTAGAAGGTATTCCTACCCTTCATATCGAGAGCTCAGGTTGATTGGCATGCATCAAACGCAGTCATTGCCTACTTTCATCAGCAAATGACAGGGCTGTGAGAGTTTGGGTTTATGACGAAACTGAGGACACCTATTTTCATTCTCATAAGTGTGAGTTACAGATTACACACTCGAATGTGTGCTGACGAGTGACTTGAAAGTGGGTAGTTGTAATGCAGCTGCCTATGATATTGAGATTCAGCCAGAAAGCGGAACTATTGCTGTAGCATCCAGGTATGAACCTAAGCGTGCCATATAATTTTATTCATCTGAGTGTGAGGCAGACGGGTTCATATTTATTCGGCACTTTCAGCGGACGACCTCACCTCACATGCAATCGAGATTGCTGGACCTCCCAGTCGTACTCAGCTCGTGGGGGGCATTTCATGGGGTAGGGGAGGGACGTCGCACTTGCTATTTGCGTCCTCTGAACCACTTGACACCTCCCTCACTGGCCACCATAAAGTAATTGATGTGCAACACCACGAGATTTTGCTTACACTGGACGCCACTGAAGCTGGTGATGCTATTGCCACAGATCCAAAGGGTACGCGCAGTCGTGAAGTTGTCGATGAATCTCACTACTAAATTGAACTCAACAGGTGAAACCCTAGCGCTTTTCACCCGTGGGGAAGAAAACAAGCACTTGTTCCGACTATATGACATCCGTCGCACGCAAGCAAGATCTGTCCTCCTGGCCAATCTTCAACCCTCCCGGCAAGGTGTAGATGCGGCTTGTCGTGGAGATGTGAATCGGGTTAGTTTCAGTCCTGATGGTTTGTATATCGCCCTTGCCCGGGATGACAATTGCACCCATCTCTATGACATGAGAATGGTGGGGAAAGGTGTTCTTGCAGAATATGGTCACTGGAAGCCAGCGGTAGGTTATCCTGGTGCAGGCTTGCCAAAAGTAAATCCAGGATTGGAGTCATATGGAGCTGTTGATGCTTTGTGGGTCGAAGGTCCGTCGAGAAGATTGGGACTGGTCACGGGTGGCGACGATGGTAAGTTTATACTGTTCTGACAGTTGTTCCGCATGTGAAGATCCCCCTGTGGGAGTACCCACCCTATGGGGACCTCATTTACTCGAGGCCCAGGCCTTCACTTCTAAACATGTGGCATTTGCGGACCATAGCCAAGGTACCAAGGGGAATCCCAATGCCCCTTGTATGCCACAAGCCTGGGCTGGGCCTGCCCACAGTTCCTGGTTTATGGTCTTGTACCTTGTGCTTGCTCTTGTCAATCTCATTTTACACTCCCCTGGTCGGAATCCATGCTAACCTTGGTTGTCCTTGACCCTCAACTCTGGATACCACGCCCTCTTGAATAGGGTGTGTTAGATTATGGGACCCGTTGATTGCGGAAGATTCAAAGCACAACGGAAGAGTGTTGGCCGAGACCCATTCGGATATCGGTCATTTCTGCATCGGAGACCGATGCGAAGGAGAGCATGACCTGGTCGTGTAAGTCCATATCCTACTCCCAACTTCCTCTTCGCATACCCGTGACGCACCTCATACCGTGTCGAGACTTCCCACGGGAGTAGCCTACCTTCTTTGAACGGGTTCTTGAACCGACCCCATTCCTTTTGTCTCGTTTGTCTACAATGGGTGCACTGCCTTTCGTGTTCACGATTCCCCTAATCCTTTCCAACTTTGTCACACCCGTTTCTTCTCATTCTATCCTATTCTTCGAACATCTCCTGCGCGTCCTTTACCTCACCTTCCATCTTGACTCGTAACATTCAATCACTGACCGAAAATGGTTTAGCGGCGATGCAAGTGGCACAGTATACATCTTCAACAAATTTCGGGCATGATGTCAAGTTCAATTTTAATCCGGTCAATAGCTGACGCCGACTCCGAGCGTGGTGAGAATTCGAAGACAGGAATGCCACGGGGGCAAGTTGGAACGTGAACATTGAGTTCAGCAGACGCGCTGCTGACTGAACTCCGGGTCTTTGGCTAGTTCTCTTATCTTTCGATCTGGATTGGGTATAAGGGTTTACCTTGTCACAAATCAGTCGGCAGGGTGCTCGAGTCAATGATAGGCGAATGCGGCTACAATTGTATTGCTGTTCGAGGGTACTACGATTTAAGGACATATACGAACATCGTAATGATACTTGCAGTCAGTATACTGCCCTCGGGACGTAGTTTGTGTAGATATGACGTTCAATATCAACGATTCGATCGTGATGCGCAAAGAGAACATATGATGTGATGCATGATGCACAAGCCGAGAAGATCAACACGAGTTACCAGAGTTGTGTGCTGTCCGAATCGGAATCGCCGCATTTGCAGAGAACATTCCGTACAGCGGAAATTCGAATAAATCTGGGGTGCAAAAAGTGCCCTGCGTACGCGATAGCCGATAGCGATATTACAGCGTGCGGGTTAACGTTATGTGCATTTCTACCGAAACTGCTGTTCAAGGGGTGCTGCATACTGTACTAGTAGCTGATAGGCGTATGTCGTTAACTTTTGATGGTTGAACCTGAGATTGGGAACACAGCATCAGCACGCTGCGTGTTCCTAATGTAGGCGCCGCCAGATACATGTACCACTACAGCTGACTGCGCACGCACAGGCTGGCCCCGGGCATGGACTATTGTACATATACGCACACTTAGACTATACCCCATGGGCTCGTGCTTGTGCGTTTCCATCGCGTCCGTGCAGTGGCCGGCAGTTAGGTAACATAGAACCTTGCCGGGCCTCTCCCAAGCGTCCTTAAACTTAGCTTAGAACCTGGCCGAATTGAATGCAAAGTGCACATTGCAGTGTTTTAAGGCCATAGAACACCGAGATCAGTGATGGATGGTGGCTGGTCAACCGGTCATGGGTGGACCTAGGAGGTCGGAAAGAGGTTTCCTTCAATTCAACGTAGTCGACGTTTCAGACCCATGGTCAGTGTGGCTGATAGATGGAACAGTATCCTGTTTGGCACTATCAGAGATGCAATAGAGATTTGCCCCTAGTGGTTAAACTCGTGTCATTGGGAGTAGTACCTTGCCATTGCCTTGCCATTGGTCGGTGGTAGTAGTAGATGCATATTTCGAATACCACTTATCCTCTTTTGGGACTCGGGAGAAGACCCCGGACCAAAGTCGGTACACATACACATTGGCAAGCTGTACTGTACGTCTACCGTCTGGCAGTAAATGCTCACTAAGCTCATTCGAGTTTGACGGATGGCTTTCCTGATGTGGGTGTCCACACCAATAGAGCGCTGACAGAGCGCCGACGACAGGATTGGCAGCTGGGCCGGGATCACCATAGATTTGCCTGCCTTTGGTGGTCGGCGTCGGCACTGGTGCCTATGCCTTGATCAGGTGCAAATGCCGTGGATCACTGTACATCCACACACCGCGACGGTATGTGAGCGGAACCAAATTAAAAGCGCAGATAAATATACTCCCCCGTTATAATTAGAGCACGAATTTGCCTAATGCGCTTTCCCTAATCCCGCCCACTCCCACCCCACACTCGCAATCGGCGGGAGGCGGCGCACCACTGCTGTGGGATGGATTGGCACTTGTGGCTTGATTAGGACTAGAACTTGAACCTGAACCTTTGGCGGACAGAGGCCATGGAAATTCCTGGGCTGATTTGTGCCCTATCAACATTAGTAAGTTAAGGTTGCCGTCCAACCGAGCGTGGCAAATGAGAATGTATGAGTGTCCATAGGCGAATATTGACAAGTGCCATGTCGAGTGTGTCTCCAGGGGCCGGCAACAACTGGGTGATGATCTGCACCCGGGCTGGTGGCGTGTTCAATTGAGCGCACAACCTGGATACACGAGTCCCCCCACTTGCGCCCAACGACACAAACATGGGACTCACCCGAGCTTGTTGATGGGGTGGAAAAAAATGCGCGTGCCGACCCTGCCAACTTGGCTTCCGAGCGAGATCCTCCAGGGCAAGCCGGGCTTAACTCGTAGTAGAGTAGGAGCAAGTAGGGGGACATCAGCACTGCCTAGTTAACAAATGGAACGTTACAATAAGATTTCTGGGATTTCCGGCAGGTGAAAGATGGGAGGAATCTAGACCCGTCGTTTCGTGTTTCGTGTTCAAGACGAGGGGCGGAGAGGGGTGATGGTGGGATTTTGGGAGGTTGGCCGATGGTGGTGAGTCATAAAGGAAACTCAAAATTGGAAACGGCATGGACAGAATGCCGTGCGGCGCGCTGTTCTGGCGGTAAACGCGGGGTATTCACATTATTCTGGGATCGTGGCACATTGGTAGGGAGGAAGGTGGGGAGGAGATTGCATTGTATGGACGTGTATGCAAATACGAATATGTGCGTAGAAACCCCATGGACCAATGGTATGTGCGAGGAGATAAGTAGACAAGGGCGATGAGCTAAACCACAATGGGAGATGTCACAGACGTGTCAGAACTTGGTGATAACTAACAACAGAGATTAGTACTGGAAGTAGGATATTGAAGAGGGGGACAACGACATTGGGTACCAAAAAACAACCGGATGATAAGAGAACACAAGCCCAATGATGAGTCCTTGCACCCAACCTAAACCCAAGGGAAGGAGACATGATAAGACAACAACAGGAGAATATACGTGGATATGAACACTTTGGGACGGAGTCCATGCACGGAGACAACAAAAAGAGACTACTACGCACGAACTACTGTCCTTGTGCTTCCAGATGGAAGGGAAGAGCCAGGCAACGTGGACAGCTGATGGGTCGCTGTCGTTGGCGTGACTCTGCCTGCCTGTCGGCTCCAGGAGTTGGGCAGGTGGCTGATTTTGGGACGGGCGTCCGAGTGATAGGGACGATAGGAGAGGAACGGCATGAGTGCCGGATTGAGCAGACAGCCCCAAAATCTAAGGACAAAGGCAAGGAAATGTCGAGAAGCACGGAATGGGACAGAAGCGGGGCAGTGCCAGCATGTGCGGCGATAGTTCAGGTGCCTGGTGAGGTAGGATCTGCGAAATGCCAAACGGGGTGGGGCCAGGATGGGGAAGAAGCGGGCGACAAAATACATTATGCGGATGAGTCGTTCGTGGGCATCGTCGTGCGCGTTGAGCTGGACTGCGGGTCGTGGACTGCAGTTAGCTCGACAGAGGGAAGCCTTTGGGGAAGTGCTTCCAGTACGCATTGCCGTCCTTGCTGGGCTGCACACGGATTAGTCAGCATCAGAAGACACAGTCGTGCCAGAGAATGTCCAGCTGGTCACGTCCGGACTCATGGGGTCGATCGATCGAGATTGCTCGACTTCCCTCTCATCGTGACAGATGACCAGCAGGATAACAGGACACCTGCCTCGGACATGACCGGTCCACGCAGCCTGCAGCCACGCCATGGCCCTGGTCCATCCGCAGTGTCCTCGAGACAATGAATGATGAGTGACTGACTGGCACTTACACGGTTCGACGATGTGCTGAAGTCTACACCCGCCACCAGTATCGCCAAAGGGCCAGGGTAATGTGGGATGCGTTGCAGAATGCGGGGTAGGTAGTGTCGTGCAGACGTGCGCAGACATGCGTGATATGACGACGGCACATCACAGCGTGCGCGATGACGACGTTGCCAATATGATCAGACCAGGGGTGCATGACAATGCCAAACGTGTCCAGCGTCAGTATCGATTCACAGTTGCGGTGCGTCGCACGGCAGCGGCGCACCAGTCGAGACCGCTTCTCGACCAGTACACAAGCACGCCGTGCACGCCAGGACAGACGGAATGGCACTTACGATCCTGCAGACATTCAAAGGCCGCCATTCCGGGCGACGCTGTCACCTTGCATGCTACACGGTCTCCCGCGCGGTATTGCAGCCCCGTATGCCACTCTTGCGACAGTGCGTCGTAGTGCCGGCTGTTCCGCGGTGACGACGAGGGGAAGTGGGGGGACGAGCCGGGGACAAAGGACATAGCCATGTTGGAGGTGCGAGGCGGTCAGTGATGGGTGGAGGGGCTGGTGGAGGATATATAGTCTGAGAGCAGAGTAAGGTGGTGTCAAGGGAACATAGGAGGGAGATTTATACCCTCTTCATGGCAACCCCCCAAGTGACCCCCTCTCCCACCCTTAAAACTCACTGCGGACTCCTGCAAATTCTCCAATCTCCTTACCGCCGGGATCTCAATCCAAGATCCCAGCGACATCCTAATACTATTCCCGACACGGCCCGTCTCGGGGGATTCTCGCAATTATTTCTCTCCTCTTAATGAATCAAGACGCCGATGTTTTCAGCCTCCTCCTCCTCGACCCGCTGCTTGCATGGCTGCTCAGGCTGACGCCCCGCTCTTCCTCGGTCTCGACCTCTCCACCCAGCAGCTCAAGGCTGTCCTGGTCACCGAAGACGAGTCCATCGTCCACGAGTCCTCTGTCCACTTTGACAACGACCTCCCCTCGTACAAGACCACCAATGGCGCGATACGTGGCCCTGCTGAGGGCGAGGTTACATCCCCCGTTGCGATGTGGATCGAGTCGCTCGACCTCTTGATGGATCGGATGAAGGCCGCTGGCGTCAACTTCAGAGACATCGTAGCAGTATCGGGCGCAGGCCAGGTTGGTTGAGAGCCCACCCTGTCGATAATTAAAGAGGCTAACGCTGCATTCGGTTTAATAGCAACATGGTTCTGTGTACTGGTCTACTACTGCCGACCTTCTCCTCAAAAACTTGGACCCCTCGCGCTCCCTGACCGAGCAATTGGCCGATTCTGCCTTCTCCTTGCCTAATGCCCCGATATGGCAAGATTCTTCAACCGCCACCGAATGCAGTTTGCTGGAGGAATCAATCGGTGGAGCCCAAGCCCTTGCCGATGTTACTGGAAGTAGGGCCTATGAACGATTCACAGGCAGTCAAATCGCCAAGGTATTATCTTTCATCTCCTTGTCATATCACATCAACTCTTCCGCTGCGAGGGTTTAACTCCATATCCTGACGTTTTTGTCATCCATGCCGTCAGATATCCCGATTACATCCAGAGGAATATAAAGCTACTTCTCGCATCTCCCTCGTGTCTTCTTTTGTTGCATCCCTATTCCTCGGGGCCATTGCACCGATCGAAGTTTCTGATGCCAGTGGCATGAACTTGATGAATGTTCTTACATGCAAGTGGGAAGATCGCCTCTTGCAAACCTGTGGCGGCCCCGAATTGCGTGCAAAGCTGGGACCAGAGCCTGTCCACGGAGGCACAAACTTGGGCAAGGTTGCCTCGTGGTGGGTGCAACGATGGGGGTTCAATCCTGGTGAGTTCACAATCTCCCTCTCTGAAATCATACACCCTGGTTTTTTTCTCGAATGAAACGATGACGCAATTGCTGATAACATGTTCAATGTCCTTAAAGAGTGTATCGTGGCCCCATTCACGGGAGACAACCCAGCATCGATAGTGGCGCTTGCCACTCCTGGCGATGCCATCCTGTCACTGGGTACATCAACCACATTCCTTCTTTCGATTCCTTCCTCTGGATCCCCTCCAAAACGAACAACAACTTCACATCTCCTATCACACCCGACCAACGATGGACAGATCGCAATGCTGTGCTACAAGAACGGCGCCCTAGTCCGAGAGCAAATCCGTGACGTCTACGCTGAGAAAAGCTGGGATCGTTTCAACGAGCTCGTAGAGGCATCTCCGGCGGGGAACAGCGGTGCCCTCGGTTTTTACTTTCCATTGCCAGAGATCATCCCACCGGGTGTCAAGGGAGAGTATTATTTCACCACTGACGAGAGCGGCGGCGTTTCGAGGGTTGAGAAGATCCCAGACGAGGCGCATCCACGCGCAATTTTGGAATCGCAGTTTTTGTCCATCCTGTCTCGCGTGGAAGCCATCCTTCCGGCTCATCACCCTCATTTGAAGTCGTTGATCATTACGGGTGGGTCCTCTGCGAATCACACTATCAGACAGTTGGCTGCTGTGAGTCCCACCGTGTCCTTGCTTCTCATACTCAGTGCCTGCTCCGAGGATACCGTGCTGACTGAGGCCCTATTTCGGGTATGCTAGGATGTATTTGACATGAAGGTCTACGTATCATCAACCAAGGAAGCCGCTGGGTTGGGCGGTGCCATACTTGCCAAGTACGCCTGGTGGAGGACGGCTAAACATGAGGGCACCTTGGAAGACATGACGGGTGGAAAGATCGTCGGCTTAAGGTGTGTTGCCGAGCCCAGACCTGAGGTCGTCAGG
Source organism: Volvariella volvacea V23 (assembly GCA_000349905.1). Classification (NCBI taxonomy): domain Eukaryota; kingdom Fungi; phylum Basidiomycota; class Agaricomycetes; order Agaricales; family Pluteaceae; genus Volvariella; species Volvariella volvacea. The sequence goes on along the minus strand of KB722739.1, from coordinate 1,702,020 downwards.
AAGTATCAGGATTTGGTGGACGTTTATGTCCGCGCCGAGGAGATCGTGGTCACGGAAAAGCTGCAAATTTATAAAGTCGCAGAGCACGGACTTTAGGTTGAATATTATGTATGCAGTTGTATATGAGTATCTATATCCATGCACCAGGATCTTTTAGATTCAGATGCTGGTGGTATCGGTGTAAATGGCCCAGGGGTGCAAATCCGAGTTGTGTCTTATTTTGGATTTTGATCACGAGCTTCTGGAAATCGGCATGCAAGTCTGGCGTCGCAGAGTTCGTCTGCCCAACCCGGTGACTATCCATCACCACCCGCACCAACCCTCAATCTACACACCGTGTTATGCGATAAGACCCGCCTCAAAAAAACCGGGGTCGCGGCGCATTGCTTCTCAAACTTCGGCGGCGTTCAGGACTACTGGACGGTTACCGCTACCCACACTTTCGGACTCGCGGAGCTTTGGGACTGGGGTTTCTGGGATCACCATGGAAGGATCACCATCAATCAAAAGGGTAGCTGATGGTGATTTGGAGGGCACTCAATCCGACACCAAGCGTGCCAGAGTGGCATCAGACAGCGCCAACTCTAACCTGCTGTCAGATCCACAATCGCAATCACAAGCACGAGCACCACAACAGCAGGATGCACGCATGCACGGTGCGGAGTCTCCAAGTGACGCTGGTGATAATGCTTTCGAACATGACAATGCGGGAGAAGGAACAGCAATAGTGGGGTCTAGACAACAAGAACAACAGCATGGAAAAAGGGATGCGGCCGGATGGCCAAAATCTCGTAAGGGAAAAGCTAAAAGTACTCGGAATGTAGGACGGAGGCGACGGGGAACCAAAAATTCAGACGCTGAAAATGAACAAGGGGAGCAAGGCACGGA